>OW119925.1:103005929-103375187 GCA_933210815.1 Meta bourneti
CAAATTGCACATTATATTACGCAAAACAACAACACGATAGAACATATATACTTCTTCGTATATACTTTTGACCATTTACAATTTTTCTATTTTCCTTTCGGGTCTAATTTATGAACCTCAATCCCTCTATCTTGACTACGTCTGTAAACACCCCTACGAAATTTCACATTGCGGTCGAAAGGCCCAAGCTAAGGAAAAGGCTGAGATAACTGGTTGAAACATGGGACCTATGAACTCCTTATTCTACAGCAGATTGAGATTTCCTGTGCTGTTCGGATTAGCTACTGAAGCGTTGCGAGTTCGAAACTCAATCCAACCAAAGACCGTCGTGTCCGTGAGGGCTGTTGCATGTTAAATATGTCGTGGCCTGAAATGTTCTCACGTTGGCGTGGTGTGGAAGTTTGGAGAGAGGGGTGCCAGCTATGGTATTGCTTCGTCATCTGACCGTAGATCGAAATTTCGAGTTGTTGTCCTCGGATCTTTCCCTTATGGATGGATCCCGGACTATTGGCAATAGCCCGTTATGTTGCTCCATGTTCTATCGCGACGTTAATTCAACTACCTATCTATGAGGCTAATGAAATCGATTGGAGACAAGTAAGAAAGATCGATTTTTCCTACTGAGTGATGTATCGATGTAATATGAAGAGGGGTTAGTGGAACTTAAAGGATCTTTTCAATTGTTAAAATTAATGACCCAAAGAAAAATCCATTTAGATTTAGGTTTGAATGTTGCAGAAAAGGAAACGGATTTTTACCGTGCGGGTACATGATTTAGAAAGCGAAAACCATGCACCAACATGAGTGAAACTTTTCTATTCAGCGCAATCAAAAGCTCCAATATATATCGAGCATGGATTTGTCTGATACTAATAGATTTATTCTATTTTAAAGAGAAAAAAATTGTTTAGCTCACATAGAAATTCTAATACAACTTTGGAGCATCTATATTGAACACTATAATTAAAACCGCAGATACTTTAAATGGTAATGAGACCATTGGAAAGAAGAGCGAAAAATCGTCCCAAGACTTGTTAAACGAGAATTTCTAATTAAAAGAATAATAAGATATCATGAACACAAGACAAAAAAAAAACATCTAAAAATTCACGTGCGACCAAGGTTACCTTCACCGCACGATTACCATTCGTAATAACAACAAACGAAACCGACTCACTCTTAAGCGGATCACGTGAGCGCAGTAAGCCATCCCTCACAGTTAGAAAAAAAAGCCTCGCGTCCTTGAAATATTTGTGTGCAAGAACTGATATAAAATCCGCACCACCTTGGTAAATCCCACAGCCCACCGAAAATAAATAACCCAAAGAACTAAACAAAAACTTAAAAAAGAGAAAGTCCACTCGGCACAAAATGAGTCTGATGGCCTTGGGTTTGGTCCCAGCTTCAAAGAAGGCAACGGTCAGAGGATATTGGAGAGTGGCCTTGTGAAGGGGCCCTCTATCTTGATATCCGTCACAGCGCGACTTGTGCCAAAATGACGAAGAGAAAAAAACCCATGATTTGATTTCGGGTGTTGCCTCGTATTGACGTGAGATAATGAGATTTATTTCATACGGTATTGGACAAACAACGGATTAGTAGCGCATTAATGTTGTAATACGGAAATGTTGTTTTTTCACTTACTTCAAGTGTTGTGCAATGGTTGTCATTTTTGTATTGTGAAGGTAGTACTTGATTTATGTATTTGGCTTTGGTCACAGAAATACTATCATAGAAACAAGTGTGCATATTTTCTGTTAAGAAATTGTCTTTAAACCATTCATGGAAAGTAACGCCCTCAGGGACACATCTCCTTTAAATGTACGTGGCTCAGTGGGTATGCCCACTGTGCAAGCAACCTTCGAGTTGTAGGCGGCGCATATTCGATTCCTGTCAGGTGTACCTCCCTGGGTCTATTCCTCTCTTCTGTGTCAGTAAAACTTTCATTGTGTGTGTGTCTATTACTTGATATTGTATGTTCTGGACCAGCATGGCCAAATATGGCCGTTGCGCCATAAAACCCCATTACCAACCAACCAACCTTTAAATGTGTACTGGCTTCACGGACTCGAGGTACTCTAGTGATCTTTTCTTTACACATGGGATTTACTGTCTTTAGTAAACACAGGTGTCAAGCTTCCGGGATACCCAAGCGATATTTTTCTACTTTCATCCCACTACTCTATTCCACAAGCCCTCTTTTCTTTCCCCCTTCACTTTTTTAATTGATGTTGTCTTGTGTTTGGTCATCTTGGCCAAATATGGCCCTTACGCTATAAAACGCCAACCAGCTTGGAAAATAACCTATATATCCATCGTAGTATGTTGTTAGCATTTCAATAAATATGAATTTTCTCTTTAGTTTGGTATTCAAAATCATTTAACAGCTAAATTACTAATTTTTACTCGATAATTTCTGTCTGAATCATGGTGAAATGTTTAGTTACTTGAGATAGCATTTTAATGAAGATTTCATTTAAATTTCCGCCCGTGTTCTCACAATCCCGCTTTCTCTCTTCAAAGCAGTCCCCTAAATAACGGCATATTTCTTTTAACCCTCCTGGTGGTTATCTCGACGAAGTACCTCGCCGAGTTAACAAAACTGACCATATCTTGATGGACGAGATACCTCGTCATTAGAAAACTGACCAGATCTTAATCTCGTCGTCGTAAAAAAATCGGCAATATCTTGATGACGAGATATCTCGCCATTTGCGAAATCGGTGAGATCTTGATGAACGAGGCATCTCGCCAAAACCACTTGGAGAGTTAACGAAGCAAAGTAACAACGTAACATTGCCTCTTTTACATAGAAACCTCCAAGTTGGATGCTTAATCTTATATAAATTTTTATAAATCCGTACGGCCAAATCCTACATGTTGGCAGGTATGCATGTGTCTCTCTAAGTCACTAGATAAACTTCAGTAGCCAACCCGGCCAAATCAGCAGCGATTATTATTTAATACGGTGATGTAAAGCTTTACTCATAAGTTTTAATTATATTCTAATTTTTGGAAAAGTTTATGTAAAATAAAGTATTATGAAAAATTACTATTTTATAGCAAAATTTTATTTATTTCTATTTTTTTTCTCCCTTGTTGGGCCATGTTGGCTCATTCCATATGGTGGGCATTTTTTGCCATTCTCTATGTAAATATGTAAAATTCTAAAAGTTAATAAATGGTGGTGCCCGGTGTCTGGGGCCGCATGTGCTTCACGTGGTGGGATGGGGGTGTGCTTTCCAGGTTCGTCGGGATGGTTCCCCTGTCCCCTTTGGTGCTTCCCCCTCCTCCCATTAAATGCTCTAAACCTAACGGTGAGTAGGAAGGAGGTGGGTCTAGAACTAGAACCTTCCCCTTCAAGTATTACTCCCGATATACACTATATGGACAAAAGTATTTGGACCCTGCAAAAAATCGGCAAGTATGCAAATACTGAGTTTGCCGAACGGTATGCTGGGAAGGGCATGGGTAAAATAAAAAGCAGCTCATTTTGTTTTAACTATTCATTCACTCTAGTGGAGCTATGCCGCGTGGACCTGAAGTTCCAACGCGGGCTCGTCATAGGATGTCATTTGTGTAATCTTTCTGTATGAGCTATTGCATCCTAACTGGATATTCCAAAATCGAGTGTAGCGTATGTTATCAAGCGATGGAAGCAAGAGGGAGCAACAACAGCAAAAAACAGTCCCGGACGACCGCATAAACTGACAGAACGGGACAGAAGATGCTTGGTATGCCATTTCAAGAAGTCGCGCACTTCTGTCGCTGCGATCGCTGTAGAGGTTGGAAATGCATCTGGGAGCTCCGTTAGTGTCAAAACTAACCGCAAAAGGAGAGCCTACCCGTTACTAAATAGAATAATAAAGCACTTTTTCTGAAAAGCATGCAGTGTCCAAATACTTTTGTCAATATAGTGTATATCATGCTTACAGGGATTTTTTTTATCCATCTCCAGCCTATCGGTTATCAATCGACGAGCAGCCCAATAGAGTTCTGAACTGACAAATAGGGCTTAAAATCACCGTCTACAATATTTGTAATTCTATTGTAGGGAATTTTAGGGCAGTCCTTGTAGTGGTCTCCAGTCATTTCGTCCAGTTTTCAAAGGGGAAAGATCTCGCTACTCCAATATGATGTAAGTATGTAAGTATCTTTGTAGGTAGTTATGTCCGGCAAGAAGTCGAAAGAAAGGGTCTCCTACAGCTTACAGACGTACGACTGAAATAAATTTTAAATATGAGAATTCACTGAAGAAATTAGTTTTGAAGTCGCGGGACGAACATCGGAATGATGGGGCCATTCTCCGTAGCTCGTCATGTGACGGTGGTCGTGGCCAGAAAGAAAATATTTTTTAAAAACGTCATGTCTCAGGGGCTGAGTGAACTATCGAAGAGCCTAGGAAAGTATTTCTTGATGACGCGATTGGGATTGATTTGGCAATGGAGAAGTGACAAAGATCGCCGAGACATCTGCATTCAAATGAAAGGGTTGAAACGGAGTGTGAGAAAGAGGAAATGAAAGATGAAATTAATATAATACGAAAGGGTTTAATCTTTACCAAAAGGGAATGGCCTTGATCTTGATGGACGAGATATCTCGTCATTTATAGAAAACTGACCAGATATTGATCTCGTCATCATCAAATAGTCGGAAATATCTTGATGACGAGATATCTCGTCATTAACAAAATTGGTCAGATCTTGATGGACGAGCGTCCTTGAGTATATTTCTCTCTTCTGTGTCAGTAAAGCTTTCATTGTGTGTTTGTCTATTTATTATGTTTGTCTATGCCTTGTGTCTGGCGCAGCATGGCCAAATATGGCCCTTGCGTCATAAAAAAACGAAAAACCAACCAACCTTGATGGACGAGATATCTCGTTGAAATCACTTGGAGGCTTAAAAGCAACAGGCTCTTATTGTAGCCTCTAGTGGTCATGGAATTAGGATTAATTTCTATCAAATCATGCCCATGAAAGGCGTGTTGTGCAATTAGTGTATTGATAACAATTCTGAAAATATTCATGAAGGACATCATACGTAAAAGATAACAGAAGTTTATGAAATTCACTTTTGAGAAATTTATTCTGCCGATAGAGAAATGATGCTGCCAAACATACCATTTTAGCCCCAAAATGAACCGATTCGGCTGCCCACAAGTACAAAAGCCGTCCCAAAGATGCAATTGCGCCCTATCTGACACGAAACACCCTCGGCTGCTTTATCCGGAGCAGTCACCCTTTTGTCCATCCCTTGGCTGGAAGAAGAAACGTGAAGTATGGAAGCATTGATTAGGTCGATTCTGTAATCCTCCTGTTTATCAAAACATGTTTCAACACTCGTAGGGCCACCCGAGCGATGTCACGACGTGAACTGGGTGGCCCCTTGGGGTCCTGACGACCTATTTCACATGGCGAGAGGGCTACCAGCGGGTTACACCCAAGCCGTTTGGGGGCATTGTCAGAGGACCTATGTCCAGAAGAGTTAATCCACTAGAAATCTATAACAAAAAAAAACCGTAATGAAGTTAATACAGTCATCATATCTGTCAACTTTTACCACACCAGACATCAAAGATACATTCCCTCCCTGTGAAGAATCATTTAATCTGAATTTGCTTGTTTACTTTTGGAGCATATTTTTATCTTAGTGAAAGGGTAATTCGGTTCATTACAAATCATTTGTTTCCTTGATGATGATTTCATACTAAACAGGAAATGGTACACCCTCAAAAGAAATGCGAAACCTGCCTTTTGTGAAAGTATGTGTTTGGGATATAGTTTTTAGACGTTTCATACTCATTCAATAGACAGAAAATCGCAGAGCCAAAGGGGTTTCTAATCCAATGGCTTCTAACATAAGACTGCCGATTTTCCGTATATAGACGCGACTTCAGAGCCACTTAGCTGTGTACGGACATCAAGTATCCGAGGTACTCTAGGGGTCGTTTCTTTTCTCAGGAGACCCAAGCGATATTTTTCATCGCATTGCTGTGTTCCCCAATCCCTCCTATTTCCCCTTTCACGATATTTTTTTCTTGACGTTGGTTGTGTTTGGTGCAGCTTGGCCATATATGGTTCTTGCGCCATAACACCTGAAAACAACCAACGGTTAATAGACGCGAGAAAAACTAAGAATAAAACGTCGGCTTACAAGTGAAATACATGGCCAAAAAACATAGTTTGGGGAAAACGTAGGGGAAAAATTTTACTAAACTACTCACTAAATATTTTTCTCAAGAAGAAAATTAACCTTCATGCAAAGAAAGAATACTTAGTGGACTTCTACTATAGTCTAAAGATCGCCTCATTCTGGTCTAAATGAGCTAAAATACCTTGAAAACTTTGACTATCGTTCACGACATAATTTACGATGTGAAAGCTGATGCTATTTAGTTTCAATACTTTGATTTTCTAAAAAAATGTCGGAACTGCGTTGTACACTGAATTTACCAGCAAAAATGGTACAGACGAGCCTATGCAAAAAAAACAACGCCATCTATGCACGCCATTGGTTGAATCTGCCAGTGCATATATATAGAGCATCTATAGTAGTAGTATGTAAAGCTGTTTCTGCCGTGGGAATTAAGCGATTTAAGCGATTTTCAACGCGGTTTAATAGTTGGAGCTGTTGAGATGGGCCATAGCTTTTCGAAGGTAGAGAAGTTTGGATTTTCAAGGTACTACCATTTCAATGGTGTATCTTGTACCTTATACCAAAACCTGTAACTTAAGACAGCAGTGGGACCGTAAAAAGACTGGCCAATGCCGGCCGACAAGAATCGTTTTAAGAGATAGACATGCAATACTGCCTCAAATAACTTTCGGAATTCAATGCTTGGCCTTCAGCAAATATCAGCGTGAGAACTGTGCAACCTTCCCTCAAAGATATGGGCTTTAGGAGCCGACGCCCGATTCGAGTACTCTTGATTAATAATCGACACACAGCTATGGCCTCACTATGGCCACACCACCATTGGACGCTTGATCACTGCAAACGAGTAGCCTGGTCTGAGGAGTCGTGTTTTCGATTGTTTAGGGCAGATGGAAGGATCCGTGTGATGCGTCAACTAGGGATTGTACAGGTTGGCGGTGGCTCCGTAATGGTATGGGGATTGTACAGGTTGGCGGTGGCTCCGTAATGGTATGGGGTTTGTTTAGCTGGCATTAAATAAGACCCATGGTACGCTTACAAACGTCTCTGACAGGTGAATACTATGTGTGCATCCTTTTTGACGAGTTGCACCCATTCATGTCCTGCATTCATTCTGATCGGAGTTTGGAGTCTTGCCATTCCTACCTAAGTCACCAGATTTCAACGTTATCAAACATATCTGGGATGCCATGCAACACGCTGTGGAACACAGAAATCCTACACCTCGTAATACAACGAAATTGTGAACAACTCTGCAGGAAGTATGATGTTCAATGATTACAGAATACCAGAATACTTCTGCAAGCTCGTGGAGTCCGTGTCCCTGTATTTCTGCAGTTCCACGTTCCTATGAGAGGCCTACCAAGTACAAGACAGATGTACCAATTTTTCTGGCACTCTAGTGTAAATTGTCTTTGAATAGAGGAGAAAAAGTTTATAAATGGGTTAATTAACGTTACATCCTGATAAAATGACTCTGGCGTATTGACGCCGATTTCACGGTGTCTTCTATAAACCAGCAGAACAATATACATAAAATGAACATTAGAAAAAATAGTAAGAACAGAAGATGAATCACAGATTTTTAGGATATTTCTAAAAATCTTCTCTCCGGTACAGTCAAACAAGATATGCTCCAAAATGTATTTATTCCCCGTTAAGGCAAATAAGACACTTGTTGGAATCAGCCAGGTAAAAACGATTCAAGTATGCTTGAGTTACAATGTGGCCGCTTCTGGCTTTATCAGTAAAAGTAGTGGGTTAATTAACAAGAAATATGAAGAAAAAACTTTTCGTAAGTGTTTATGATCCTATTTGCATGAACTTAGGTAATCGAAAACTTAATTGTTGCGCAATTCAAGAGTACGTACCCCCGGAGGATGTCTGAAATCCCCCTTCTGCACAACTCAATTAAAAAAAAAACAAATCAAAACAAACCCATTCATCTCCATCGTGCCCGATAAATATCTCGGCCACTAACGATCGATCGAATTCTCCAGTCCGTTTGCACGTGACCGCTGATTGCTTCTCATTAATGCGCAGGTAATGTCCCAAATGGTCACCCAATCCATGCCCGGTGACCTACACACAGGCAGCGATGGACAGATAACGGCTATTCATTAGACAGACTGTTATTCCGATAGCTGTTAGAATAACAATGTTACTATAAAGTAACAGTTAAGAATTGGTATCGATAAATGGTATGGGCACACAAAGGGGGAAATAAGTAACATTTAAAATAAATTAAATAAAATTTAAAAAATTGGACGGAAATAAGAAGTTGAAAACATTCAACTCTATCGTCAGATACTGACCCTATACAGAGGCTGTTCGGACATTTTTTGAACAATTTTAATGGACTGAAGCTCAATTTTTTTACATGAAATTTTGTGTTTTAAATGTTCCATTTGATAGCCCTTACTGTTAGCTATCTTTCTACACCTTAATTTCCATGATAATAATGACTTGTAGTATCGGCAGTGGTATTTTGTTCCATTCTTGCTCCACAGTTTTCCAGTCCTTGAATGGTTTTCGGTCGACGTTTCGATAATGCCCTTTTTAAAAGTCCAAAAGCACAAGTCCATGGGTGAAACATCTGGAGATTTAGCAGGAATATCAGTAAAGGGAATTGACTTGATACCAGTTTCTTGTTCCATTTTCCCCAGAATTTAATAGTGGATTTAGATGTGTGGCTGCTTGCTTTATATACTGATGCAGCTTTACTGATTGTTAATACTGTGGGTAAAGATATGGTATTTCTTTTTTGAATATTGGGATAAAATAGGGTCTTGATAATATGTGGGAGTTGATTTTTACATTCCCCTCTTTTTACTTTTAATTTTCCGTTATATGCAAAACCGGCAACAATCATAAATCTCTTAGAGAAAGTTCTCACGTTCACATTGCTATAGTCCTTTGACTTGGTGGATTCTCTTTTAAAATTAAAGATCTTACCTTGCAAATATTCTCAGAATTTTTTTCTTTTTCGGATACTTTTTTGGAAGTATTTTTCCACTTTTACGTTTTTTTTCTTTCTCATTAATAATATTACTTATCGTACCTTTAGATATCGAAAAACCATGACTTTTACAGCGTTTTTGAATAATTGAATAAGCATAATTCTCTTCGGAAAGAGGAAACAGCCTTCCATCCATTGCTTATTTAAAAGCGCCATTTTGAAAGTAAACAAAACTCTGAGTTAGCAGACGATAAGTTATACTTTAACTATTTAACTGGCTGTGAAAATAAAATTCTTTCGTAGGGGGGCATAAATTTTTTTACAGCTCATCAAAATCGTTCAAAAAATGTCCGAACGCCTCTGTAAAGAGTTTGAAAAAAATTCACGCAACGGATAAGATGACACAATATGTGTGGACGAAAAATATTTAAAAAAATAAAACGAAACGAAAATTTCGAGCTTCTTCAAATGTGAAATCTGATCTTCAAATGTGAAATCAGATCTTCAAATGTGAAATCTGATCTTCAAATGTGAAATCAGATCTTCAAATGTGAAATCTGATCTTCAAATATTTTACTGCGAGGGTTTTAGGAGGAATATTAAACCCGTGGCCTTCGGGATATTGGTGGCCTGATGATTTATTACTTTGGCACACTGAGTTTTTAGTACAATGAACTACTGGTACATTACTGCTGAAATGTACCATCCAATGGAAGCTACCTAAAATATAATTTTATACTAGTATTGGTAATAGCATGAGTACATAATATAGGTATGCTAGTATAACTATAGTCATATGTAAAGCTATATTGCTATAAAACGTGCTTTTGGCAAAAATTTTTTTGGATAGCTTTTAAAAGGGTCGTTTACGTGTGTAATTCTCTTTCAGTATAAAAAGATGTATGACCCCACAGTGGCTTATTATTAGTCGAATATTTTTAAGGTGTCTACGTTGCTAAAGATTGAAAGTACCCAACTCAACGAATCAAAACAGCCACTGTTTAGTTAATAATTTGCATTTATTTACTAATTCTTAGTGTTAGATAATATAAACAGTTAACGAAATTGCTAATATTAATCAATACAGGGAGAATCAAAAAGATCAATATGAGCAAGACAGTATCGCGTAAATTTTGATTCGATGTCAGACTAAATATGACGATACGAAACTTCACTATATCAATGAATTTTAGAAAGCAAACCATACATCACAACTACAGAAATGTGTCAACGAGTTATGGACTATGGTGAAGCGACTGCATTGAAAACCAAGGAGCTCAGGTTGAAGGAATGAAGAAGTTTTATTTGCAATTAATGTTATAATAACAGGATATATTGAATAAACAATAAAAACACAAAATCCCATATGAGTTAGGGCCACCGTGGCTCAGTGGGTTAGCCCACTGCGGTAGCATTCAAGTTGCAAGCGGGTCAGGTTCGATTTCTGAAACTTACCCTGGGTATATTTCTGGCTTCTATAACGGTAAAACGTTTTTTGGAATAACTTGGCTCTTGAGCCATAAAATTCAACAAACCCATAGGGCCGTGGTAGCATTGGAAAAACAACGAATTAGCAGAGTTTTGCGAGTTCAAAACTAGGTACACCCAAAGGCCGTCGTGTACACGGGGGCTGGTGCACGTTAAATCTGCCGTGGCCTCAAATGTCCTTGGATCTTTCCCTCAGGGATTGATCCCGGACCGTCTCCAATATCCCGTTGTGTTTCTCCCGTACGACGTTAATTAACTACCTACCCAACCAACCCATATAAGTGGTTTGACTCATCCCGTAGTAACTATTCTCGCCAATTAGCAATAACAGTTAACGCAGTTATCCTAAAAGAACAGGTGTGCCCATCTGTGCAATCCATTAGAGCAAGAGGGTCGGGAAGTTTAAGAAGATCCGTTTAAGAAAGGGGTAGTCCGAACAAAATCCCTTTGTTCTCGTTCGGGACTCTTTCAACAGGTATTTCGGGGTCGGCCACTTCCGCATAGCCGCCGTATTAAGGCCGGACGGAGGGGGAATTCAAATGAACTCTGGGTGTTGTCCGAGGTGGGTGGGGGGTGGTGGAGAGTGACGGCTACTGGACTTGATACGAAGGAGTCGTAACACAAGTGGCAGTATTTATGGTGATCGGGTCTAGGTTTGAATACTAAGCAGCCCGGCCTGAACTAGAACTTCGCAGTTGACGGTGAATAAATTATTTATTGTGAATATTTCTGATCCAGTTTGAATGCTGCGATACGGTGTTTTTAGCGTGGGTTAAACTATTATTAAGATTGAAGACGACTCTCGAAACGGGTTGGAGGTCTGGTATTGACGGCAATGGGATGCAAGTCGTTGGAACAGTGTGTGAGGAAATAAATATCCGAGTGGAGTTGTTATCAGAGCTGCATCAAGGGATTTTTGTACGCACTCATTTACATGATAAGATAACATCAGAATTGCGAAACTTTAATTTACGTGACCTCCGAAGAGGTGATTCTGGTAGGTAGTTTGAATTAACGTCGCACTGGGGAAACACGCTATTTGGCGACGGACTGTGATTCATCCCGAAGGGTGAAAATCCGAGTTTGGCCAAGGTCAGATGATGAAGTTAACACCTGAGCGTGCACCCCACTGTCCAAACTTCCACACCATGCCAACGCGAGGGTATTGAGGCCACGAAAGATTTAACGTGCACCAACCCACACGCACATGACGCTCTTTGGTTGGACATAGTCTCGAACTCGACAAAACTGGTTGCTAATCCGCTACTCTTCCTGATAATTCTGAAGATTTGTTCAGAATCATGGAGCCGCGTTGGGGAAGTCATCAGGAGAGGTTTTAAACGAACGAATATTTTAAGTTCCCCGATTGGAATAATTGGATAAGAGCCCTTTTTATGGACCGGAAACTACTATCAATATTAACATAACGGTATCAGAGTACTTTAGAAGCATAAAAGGAAAGAAAAATCTCACCCGGGTTTCTCGAATGGAATCATTTCGATATTGATCATATATAGGGTGAGTCTAAATTGTTTTTACAAAATAAGAGGGGCATCCAGACGAGCCATAATTACCATGGAACATAGGGTCGCATTCCACTCTGAGAGACAGAAAAGAGTAAAGTCGAAACGCGTCGAGCATGAACAAGTCATCGCCTCTGACGTCGTTTTGTACCTGCCTACGTTGCATATCTCCTAAGCAAGATGGCCTGGTCTGGGGGCACATGAAATCTTTAGTATACCAGACGCCTGTGGCTGAAGATCTCGTAGCGAGAATCGGTGTTGCCGCAGACAAAATTAACACACCAGGAATCTTCGAGAAGGTGCGCCAGTCATTCCTTCGCCGGTGTGAACTGTGCAACGACACGCGTGGCCGCCAGTTTGAGCACTTGCTGTGAATTTTTCTCTGATCAATCAATCAGATTGTGCAACTTTTGCTATCGTTCATTCGCTTTCCCAACACTGTTGTAAGTTCATGTTGAAATTCTAATTTGACTCTTTTCTGCCTCTCAGAGTGGGATGCGACCCTATGTTCCATGGTAATTATGGCTCGTCTGGATGGGTATTATCACCCCTCTTATTTTGTAAAAACAATTTAGACTCACCCTGTATATAAATGTAGTCAGAACACATTTACTTTTTTTCTCGCAGGAAAGTAGTTCCTGCTAATTTTCTCTCGTCTAAATTTCCATATATGGCCTTTTTGTTGTAGTTTGAATATAAAAGTGTCTCCGATCTCTCTAAATGTTAGCCTAAGTAGCCCTCAAATATCCCTGTAAAATGAAAAACCAATCTCCAAAAACATTTCCTCTGACAATACTCGTAGCCTGTCCCCGGGCTATGTAAAACTAATCTTCAAACTGTTTACTAAGTACTTCGTCCTTTATGAAGCTCACTGAAAGAAGTCAAGGGGACAATGTCAGGTTGGGTGACTATGAACTAATTGGTTCATCTGGATTGATTCAGCTATTCAGAAATATATCGTCCCTAACAGTACTATTCGACCCAGCACTGTACCTGATGACATAACAAGGGATATACAAAAATAAATTCATTTATGAGTCAACATTTTTTGATTTTATTTATAATTTTTTAAGAAATCAATCGACGTCAGAAAAAAATTAGATGCAAAAAAAGGAGCATAAGATTAACGGTTGGAGTGTGGGAACAGAGTTCGTGTAAGGCTCCTATATCAGCGTTAGGATTATATAATCGAGCTGACGCATCCGCCATTTTCGTACCCGCTATACCACGTGAGCTCACTGGTTGGTGTTGTGACTTCAACATTCTTGAGGAATTTACGCTTTGTTCAATGGTGGACGTTCAATGCGATGAAATACTTTCATCATTCTAGGAATAAGAACGCAATGTTTCGTCCACAAATGGAATTGCCCATTTTCTCCTCCGTCCACTAATTTAATTTATAACTTAAACAAAGCCCTCCCATTCGAGTTATATTTCATAACAATATTAATACCGCAGTACTTCTTTTGGTTTGATTCGTAACAAGCATTGCCTTTTCCTAGTTAATGTACATTTATGATATTATATTTCATATCAATGTGTTTTTAATAATAATTCTAGTTTACTATTAATTAATTATAAAAATATTGTGTATGCGCAAAGTTAGGTATTGTGGGGGAAAAAAGATTGAACTGCACTGGTTTAGGAAATGTGTGGTAACAGCCAAGTGGTGGAAATGAATTTTTTTAGATAACTCTTCTTGAACCACGGTGATGAGGACAACACCTGAACTGGCACACTCTCCAAAATAACTCACCACGCCAAAGTGAGGACATTGGAGGTCACGACAGATTTAGCATGCACTATCCCCCGTGTACACGACGGTCTTTAGTTGGATCGAGTTTTGTACTCACAAACCTTCGGTTGCTAATACGCTACTCTTCCTGATGATTCTGGAGATGAGGTCACATCTGAGTTTCCACAACATTCTCCAGACATCGACACCAAGCCAACGTGATAACATTTGAAGCCACTATAGGTTTAACGTGCACCAGCACCAACTGTCTTTGGTTGGATCGAGTTTCGAACTCGCAACCCTCCGGTTACTAATCCGCTACTCTCCCAACTGGACTGCCGTGGGACCTCCAATGTCTATATGAAGACATATCTACAATCTCTACAAATGAATGAATTATGGACACACTCTCGATGGCATACTAAACAGTGGTTAGAGGATGAATATTATTTGCCATCATTTATTATTTGCCATATTTTAATGTGTAGCATTGTGGACGTAAAAACTCACAACTATTGTAATGCTGTCTTAATACTACAGTAACCATGTTGGCATTAAAAGATTCTCAAGTCTGTTCGCCATTGCATTTATGATGTACATAAAAATAAAAAAAATTAATTGCCTCTAAAGATGTATTTAAAGCATTTTAAAAAATAGGATTCGGAATTTCTGTCATTTAAAGAAATGAAATCGTTCAACCGTCTTACGTTCATTGAGAAAAACTAATTTCAATCATTTAAGTACTTATTTTAATTCAATTTTTAAGAATATCAGTATCCTCTACGGCAGAGATTCTTCACATTCGGACTTCCATTGACGCGAGTCCAAATGTAATGTATCTTCGACAGTTATGGCATTTAAATTTCCCAACAAAATCCCCAACGCCTCTTCCTTTCTTGAAAAAGAAACTATAAATAGCGGCCTCCCGAACAATAGGGAGGTCTGATCCGTATTGGGATCGATGGAATTTATTCTGATATATTCCGCACGCTCTAAGCGTTCTCAAAACGGTTCGTGACGTCTGCCGGTTTTAATAAGAATTATTTGTAAGCGAAACGAGCGCCCTGGTCAATAACCCGGGTAAGGTTCTTAATTGTACAACGACCCAAGAGACACATTCTTGCCGAAACAATACATTTCCACCAATTTGACTGAAAGAGATCCGGCTCACGCAGTTGAAATGATTTGTTTGAAAGTTTAAGACAAAGTGTTTCGTAAAGAATTACGCATCCTCCTGTAAAATCTCCACAAAGATGAATATAGGAATGGCATTCATTAACAGAAAAAAAGCCGCCTTCATTGAATCGATTATCTTCAAAGTTATCCTAGGGCTGTGGTAGCCCGGTGGAAGAGTAGAAGATTAGCAACAGGAAGGTTTCGAGTTCGAAACTCAATCCAACCAAAGACCGACGTGTTCAGGGGGATGGTATACGTTAAATCTGTCGTGGACTCACGTTGGCATGGTATGGAAGTTTGAAGAGTGAGGAGCCAGCTCAGGTGTTGACCTCGTCATCTGACCGTGGTTCAAAATGACCAGTCCGTCGCCAATAGCCCGTTGTGTTGATCAGTTAATTCCGCTACCTACCTACCTTCAAAGTTATCCTAGTTCTGGAACGTAAAAGTTGGAAGTCTCCCCGTTATGTGATAAACTGCGAAATCTTTCAAAACTATCTCAGTTAGTTTTAACCCTTTCAGAGGCGGTGGGATCACATCCCCGAAAAGCTTAAGGCTACGTATATAAATATTCTTGGTATATACGGCCTACGAATGTACATAAATGCTCTCACGTTTGATATTCTGATGTGTAGAAGTACTCTAGATGAGTGGTGAGACATAAGAGGACCCATAAGAATAAGAGGAGACGTAAGGATAAGTGTGATAGACATAAGGGAACCCATAAGAATAAGAGGAAACGTAAGGATAAGTGTGGTAGACATAGGGGACCCGTAAGAATAAGAGGAGACGTAAGGATAAGTGTGATAGACGTAAGGGGACCCATAAGAATAAGAGGAGACGTAAGGATAAGTGTAATAGACATAGGGGACCCATAAGAATAAGAGGAGATGTAAGGGTAAGTGTGATAGACATAAGAGAACCCATAAGAATAAGAGGAGACGTAAGGATAAGTGTGATAGACTTAAGGGGACCCATAAGAATAAGAGGAGACGTAAGGATAAGTGTAATAGACATAGGGGACCCATAAGAATAAGAGGAGATGTAAGGGTAAGTGTGATAGACATAAGAGAACCCATAAGAATAAGAGGAGATGTAAGGGTAAGTGTGATAGACTTAAGGGGACCCATAAGAATAAGAGGAGACGTAAGGATAAGTGTAATAGACATAGGGGACCCATAAGAATAAGAGGAGATGTAAGGGTAAGTGTGATAGACATAAGAGAACCCATAAGAATAAGAGGAGACGTAAGGATAAGTGTGATGTACGAAATGCATAGCAGGGGGTTCTCAATGCGAATTTTTCCGGGAGGGTGCCCTGAAAACTCTAGTCAAAAAAGTCTTTGAAGAAAAATTCTTTATACACAATAATGTAGAAAAACAGGCTGGATGTTGAAGATGGTTTGCGACTCTACCTTAGCAAGACAACCCCAGACATTGACGAATTGTGCAAGAGTCAACTTTCTCACTGATTACCCAGTACTATTTACACAAGGCCAGTTACAAATAAACTTCCATTTAAAAATCCCTTCCATATGTACACTGGTGTTCAAAATTAAGAGAATTTGTCAAATTTCTCAAAAAGTACTGAACGAAAGGTAAAACTAATGCTTCCAAACAAAGATGCAAATCTTTAGCGTCGAATATGAAAGCGTACACGTGCGTGTGGGCGGTGCATTTAGAGGAACAGCCTTTCTAAGCGCACGTGACAATTTCCGCGCTTCGTTCGCTCGCATACCTCAGCGAATTTCGTGGTGTTTTTTTGCAACATTTGGTGAAATTCAAAAGCAAACATTTAAAATGAGTAACCACCATCGTTTGGATGATGGAATGACGTGGCGAATCGTCGGGAGACTGGAAGCAGGGCAGTCTTAAGTGAAGATTGCTAGACTTGACTGTAACGCCCAGCGTCGTGTCCAGCTTATGGAAACAATTGAAAGATACCGGATCCGTAGAGAGAAAGCCTGAGCAGGTCGTCCAAGAGCCAATTACGACGGCCAATGAAGATCAATATTTGTCCATTACAGCGAGGCGTAATAGGAATGCAACAGCTTCTCAGCTCTTTCGTGACCTTCATGCGACTTCACAAGAAGCCGAGTTTCAAAGGTTACTGTTTCCAGAAAGCTACACGAGAGAGGTCTGTTTGCAAGAAGACCTGCTGTTTGCGTCCCGCTCACTTCTGCGCACAGTACCTTTAAAGTGGTGCAGAGAACATCGACTTTGGACCAGGGATCAGTGGGGGACCGTTCTTCTCACTGATGAGTCCCGGTTCAGCCTAACCACTGATTCTCGACGTTACGTTCATCTGGAGAGAACCAGGGACCCGCTACCTGTCCTGCAACATCCGAGAAAGAGACCACTATGGCAGCAGAAGTTTGACGGTCTGTGCAGGCATCATGTTAGATGGGCGCACAGATCTCCATGTCTTTTACAGAGGATCTATGGTTGCTGTGAGGTATAGCGATGAGATATTGGAGCCCTATGTTCACCTTTTCAGGGGTGCAATTGGCTCTGATTTCATTTTTATGGACGACAACGCTCATCCACGAAGGGCTCATCTGGTCAACGAATATCTGGAAAGTGAGGATATTCGCCGCATGGATTGGCAATCTTGATCCCCAAACTTAAACCCTATAGAGCGTATATGGGACGCCCTTGGGAGGGCAATTGCAACTCGCCTTCCTCTTCCCCAAACCATCCAGGACCTGAAAACAGCATTGCTGGAGGAGGAGGGGGACGACTGCCCCAGGGACTCATAAACTGCCTCATTTCCAGTATGAATTCACGTTGTGAGAGCTGTATAACTGTAAGAGGGGACCATACCCCTATTAACCCATTTTTGTGTCGATATTGTAAGCTCTGTTTTAGACCTTCCTGCGCTGATGAGTCTTACGCACGATCATGCGTGTGCGTCATAACTAATTTATGGTTATTTCTTTTGTATTATTCCAACCTATGTACCTAACTAATTTCATTAAAATCTGCCCAGTAGTTCTGAAGATAATCGCCCAAAAGGGAAAATTCTCTTAATTTTGAACACCAGTGTATGAACGTATTAAAACTGACTTTTTAAAATTTTTAATTTTGTCATGAGTGATATCAATATAGTAATAAATATACGTGGTTAGAAATAGAGAGTAAAAAAATGTATTAAAAATGTGAAATAAAAAGTTTTGATGGATATTTACATTAATCTAAGCAAAAACTACTAATATTATGGAAGATTAATTTTAAAAATAGAAATTCGATAAATGAAATGCGGGCCTTAAACTTTTAAAGGAAAAAGCACGGAAAATTAAAAAGGTTTTCTTATTTACTTATAAATGATGTATATATAATAATAACATCTTATAGTATAATGTATGCGTACAGGAAAAACGTTCTGCCACAAAAACACTATTGCCCTCTACATTTAGCTTTGCAGGAAAGTCTCATAAAGAATGCGTTCGTCCGAAAGGCCTAATATGTGAGAAGATACATTGGGGTATGACACTATGAGTTAACGTATTGACTGATATCAGTCCTGGTGATACATCGTTTAAAAGCTATATAAAAAAATCTTGACCCATTTACCAAAGTGCAATGAAAAGCGAAAGCTTTTGAGTACAAATAGTTAACGCAGAATTGTTATGACGGGGATTGTCGTAGTTTTTTTTACGTACGTGATGGAAATATAATGAGGGTTGCACAAAGGGCCCTGAATGCTCAACGATCATCTTCGGTGAATAGAATGTGATGTGAACTTTCATCACAATCACAGGAGCCCTCGTTCTGCCACCGACTGCCCATCAAAAATTAGGGCAGCTCCACTGGGAACCTTACCTTACTAGACCCACACGATGGATGGTAAGATCTGCTGCATCTTTATTTGAAGACCACTAGAAACTCGATTTGAAAACAAATACTCGCTCATTCACCGTCTACACGATTTGATGGTAGTTTACGTTTTGTAGTTTTTCATCGTGAATGATTTGTGCGGACAGTACTTACAAGGAATATTGTGTAGCCATCGAATTGCAGTTGTAACAATTAATACTAATTAACTCGATACGAATATTTCCACGAACAAATTTCGAACACCCAACCAAATTAAGACGAAATACGAGGGTCGTTTGATAAGTATGGTAAAAAAGACAGGTTAAACACCGTTTTTTTTGGGGGGGGGGATCAATTTTGTTTCTCAGCAGTCACCATTGAGTGATGCACACTTGGTACATAGTTTCTTATTTTTTCATCCCTTCGGAAAAAGTACCTTTCTAAAGGCTGCAACATACAGATCGACGGCGGCAACATCTGTATTCGACAGGAATTTCTTCCCACCGAGCCAAATTTTCGAATTTGGAAACAAGTCGCATGGAGCCAAAACTGGAGAATAGGGAAGTCATTCACTTCTTTAAATAAAAATGTTTTATCACTGTCCAGAAATAACATTTCTTCATTTTCGTGGCAGCTGCTACAAAGCTCGCTTAATACGTCCGAATAACGCAAAGTGTCGCATTTGGCTGAAATTTGGCCTGAGTCTAGTTCAAAGAGTGACACCTGTCAGCCGTGACGTCACGAAATTCATTGTGTCGCCATCTCAGAAATTTACCAAACTTTTCAAACAATCCTGAACTTGCTAGGGAATATCAAATACTTCAGGAAAAAGGTATGAATATGGCGGCAGCATCGGCAAGCTCAAGCAAAATTACTAATTTGCGTAAAAAGTGCCAAATAAGATACTGCTATGGAAACAAAGCCATTAAAATCGGCCCTCTGTGCAAGAAATGTTTGCGGAAAGTGTTTTGCAGAGCAACCTTGCATCTGCAATGCGGAAAATGAATCGAGATTTTACTATCGAATACTCAAAAAAGTGGATCTATTGAATAAAAAATCAAAATAATATTTATGATTATTGAATTTTTTATATCTTGTTTATAATCATTAAACCTATATATAAAGCAGAGCCTGTACACACAAATCCACATCGCTTGACCAATCCACACCAAATTTGGTACATTCACTCTTTAGAATCCTGCGGGAAACATAAGCCATATACTAACCCCCTTTCGATTTGTCCTGGGTATGCAGAGGGGATAAAAACAATTCGAAATCCTCATAGGAATAACATTGAGTAATATTAGAATCAATTTAACCCGAGCAACGCCGGTAATTCTGCGTCATTAAACGATAATTTTGTTTATTATTTCAATCACTAATTCCACTATTATCTGCATCCCCCAAATAGAAAATGCGTCATTTAACCCCTTTCGGTAAAAATAGGCATTTACAAAACGTCAGGAAATTCACTGGTAAAAAATTTTAAGAGCGTCATCAAAAATTGTCTGGTAAGACCAAATGCAGTCGCATTCATCCCTTAACAAAATGTGTTCCATTTTTGCCACTTAACCCCATTCGAAACATTCTTGTCGACCATGCCAATAAACAAGGACCTGTTGTCGGGCTCTTTGCGAGGTTTCGTGCGGTCTGCGTGGAAAAGCTCGCAATTTGTGGAAGAATGTCTGAGATGCGCGCGAGAAAGGGGTGCATCTGGAGTTTTTTTCTTTCCACTTTTCGCATGAATCGGAGCACACGAGACGTGACTCACTTCCTCGTCTGTACTTTCCCATGCTCCACTTACTTTTCACTTTCATCACAGGAATCCTCCTTTTTTCCGTCGGGGAAATCCCCCGCTCTTCTTACGTGACCACCGTCGCTATTCGGGTGCGGCTTGACCTTCACATTCGAGGTGGCCACCCCACCCTCACCCCCATCTCTGAACAGGTAGGGTTACAGTGTTATTTTTTGTGCCTACCGGGACACTTTTATTCGGTTGTGTTATGAGTGAGTTCTGGGTCTGGGAGCGAGGAAATATCCCTTTTCCAGACCCCTCAGTGGCACGTCTTTATGTTTGAACAGGATTTACGAACCCTATTCTTTTCCCATGGGGCTTACTGCGTCTGGTAAACAGGGGGGTCGCGACCCCAATATGTCCAAGCGATCTTTCTCCGAATTTCTCCTCTTCATCCTTTTTTTCGCAGTTACATGACATTTTCTGTCTTGTGTTTGGTACAGCTTCATTAAATATGGTCCTTGCGCCATAAAACCCAAAGCCAAATCAACCGTTCCCCATACGGTTGGATTATCAACCGGAGGTTTGTGAGTTTGATACTTGGACCAACGAAAGACCATCATGTTTGTGGGAGCAGGGGCACTTTAAATTTGTAGTGGTCTCAAATGTCCTCAAGTTGGCGAGGTGTGGAAATTGGGAGAGTGGGGTGCCAGCTCAGGTGTGACCTCGTCATCTGACCATGGCTCAAAATTACGTGGTGTTGTTTTCGGATATTTCCCTTTGGGTTCGATCACAGACCGTCAAGAATAGCCCGTTGTGTTGTTCTAAATACCTACCTACCCAACTGAACTAACTTTACCTCTTTTTATTGTGGATTTTAAATGTGACTAGGTGGACCGTATGCGACCTGCGGGCCAGACCGGCTTCGTTTCTGACGAACTCCTATTCATGTACTCCCCTCAGGGGCATTTGGAGTGTCCTGACTTCACGAACCCAAAGTAGTGATCTTTTTTGTCCACTCGGTCTACTGTCTCTACCAAACATGGGGTTTGCGACTCCAGGATACCCTAGCGATATTTCTCCTCTCCACCCCCTTGTCCTTTCTTTCCACAATTACTTGACGTTGTCTTGGCCCTTGCGCCATAAAACCCAAATCTAACCAACCTATGATGACTCTACAGCGCATCTGAGAATTGCGCTGTAGAGTAGTAAACACTTGGACTTTTGCGTAAACAGGTGATTCAAGCTGATGACTGAAGATTGCAGCAGCCAATCCAAACGAAAACATCAACTGTTGTCTTTCATTTATATCATTGTCCAATATCACGTGTCCCAGGCTGCGTGTTCGGAGTACAGTCAACACAAAACACGTGTCGCTGGTGATGAAACCGCTGAATCAGATCCAGATCTTCATCGGTGTCGCTCATCCATGCGTGGTAGCCGAGATCTAGTGCAATCGATGAAATGGAAGTCACTATCGATGATTGAACATCCGATTTCAATTGACATAGTCATCCGATTTCAATTTTTTCTTATCTCTTAAACAAACGTTGAGTCCACACATGAGGATTTTTGTTTAAACAGGTGATTCAAGCTGATGGGAAATTTTTAACAATTGCATCTTAACTACATACGGTCTTATTTGTTTTAGAAATTGGTCATTTGGTTGTTCAAATCAGGTAAAAATGTTCGATTTAACACTTCGATGAGTGTGAGCGCTTCTTTTTTAGTCTATTGGGAAAATTAGGTAGTAAAAAGAATCTTTGAGAAACTAAAATTACAACGTGAGAATCATCTTGGAAACATGGAGGCAATTTGCTGTGAGGCAAATGACCAGTGTCAATATCCGAGCTATTACACCTGTATTTAAATTACACTGTGAGAATTGTGTCACTGAAATGCTTCCTCCCGTCTCATTTCAATCGCAAAATAGAGTTTTAGCTTGGAAAAAAGACCACGAGAATAAAATTTTTATAAAGGAAAGAATCTTTTAAATATATTAGAATTCATGTTTTATCGTGCGTTTTGGCAATTAAAGTGGAAACATCTATTTCAGCAGGAGGGTACCAAAATTCAACTGATTATTCAAGCACCTAATCAAGAAACTTCCAATGCAAGGTACAGTGATGACCTCAACAACAATTCATGTGTAGTTTACAAAACGGTCCCGTTCAACAACATTCTTTGAATGTTTTAATTAAATCCATACCACCGCAAAATCATATAGATGAAAATGACAAGGCATGAGTGCTTGCAAAGTTTTTTAAACGAGGGTAGATTTTTAGGTAGTTCAATTTACGTCACACTGGTGCAACACAACGGGCTATTAGCGACGTTCCGGAATCCATCCCGACGGGATGGATCCGAGGTCAACACCTGAGCAGGCATCTCACTTTCCACACCACGTCAACGTGAGGACATTTGAGGCCAAGACAGATTTATCACTAACAACATCATACACTCCAGTGGCGAGTGTCATGAGGCACTGCATCAGTACGACACCAGTCCCCAAACATCTCTTCTTGGATTGTGTTTCGAACTCTCAACTCTGCGGTTGCTAATCTGTGACTCTACCAACTGGGCTACAATAGCTTCTATTTTAAAATGAGGATGAAAACACGATCACAACGCAATTCAGTGCGAGGCAGCCAAGGCACGATCAGACAACTTTCGTTAACCTCGAGTCCCTCGATAGTATATCGCCCACTAGAAACATGTTTTAATGCTTCTTACTAGTAAAATAAGGTCTCTAACTTTATGAGTGGGATATACATTTAAAATTCTTGAATAAACCATCAAAGTATAGGAGGAATTTCTAAATCGAAGTACTGTGTTAGCACTGATTTTTTTTTAAATGTAGGCGCATTCTCGCTTTATTTCAAGTACAGTCCCCGATGGTAGCATTTATTTCTCATGAAATGAGTCGCCAACACAGAGGGTAAACGTCTTCAACAAAAAAATTTTACTAACGTCTTTCATAACAGTTCATTTGGAAGTATGACATATTTCATTTTGCAAATAAGAAACATAGAAAAACAGTTTTCTAATAAAGCTTCGGTTTGTTACCCTGCTAATTTTTTGCTAATTAGACCAGACCCCCTCCTGAAGTTGACTCGACGAGGTATTTCGTAATTAGTAAAACTAACCAGATCTTGTTCGACGAGATATCTCGTCATTGGAAAACTTACCAGATCTTGAACTTGTCATCACCAAAAATTGTAATATCTTGATGACGAGATATCTCGTCAATAGTAAAATTGGTCATATTTCAATGAACTAAGCATCTCGTCATTAGAAGAATTGATCATATCTCAATGAACGATATATCTCCATGAAACCACTTTGAGGGTTAAAGAGGATCCCGAACCACTACGAATATCCATGTCTAGCAAAGAGCCTGTTGTGAAATCGAGGGTCAGATTTCATAATAATTTTATTCGTTAGGACTCATAAATGCAGTGTCCAGTGTCCGGAATAATCTGAAAGGAAAAAAGGATGAAACAAGTTGGTTTCTACTGTCTCAATCGGGGAATTGACGAATGTGTCGACGAGGAATGAGTTGTGATTTACAAGGTATAAATTGAGCTCTTCTGTCTTCGGGTGAAGTGGATGGTGAAAGTACTTACCAGAGCAGTATGCATGAGTAGTATCCAGCCAGTCTGTACCTCCTTCCCCAGCAGAACCCTTCGAGCTCCTGCGTGAAGTACTCCGCGATGGTGAGCAGCGGAAAGGGCAGCCCCTTCACCAGGGCGTGCCTGTACTCCTGCTTCATCTCGGTGGCTGCGAAAAGAAATGAAAACATCGTCAGATACTCTGATGTCACTTACATGGATGGCAAGTTAAGTACATTCACGAGCAGAGGAAACAGAAAAGTAGAATGAGCAATAACTTTTATGTGTCTAAGCTCATGTGACCAATATTAGTAGTAACATGACCCTCAGACTCTGCCGGATGGAAACTAACATTCATCATCTAATTGGTCCACGGGACGGGAGAAGATGACCATCCGTTGATTCGTCGTCCGATTGGTACGCGTGTCATAGACTTTAGCGATTTCAAAATTTTGTCACCTCTATAGAAATGCACATTCGCAACCCTGTCATAAGATGTTATATCGCCAAACGAAGCGATAAGATGCCAAATCGGCCAACCAAGTCAGTTTTCCACAGAGCAATCACGTGACTATTAGTCGACATATTGGTCGCACTTTTTGAAACTCAGTAGCAATGCTCAGTCTACTTGTATTTCACGTCTATGCTCACAATATAGTGACCACTGCAGTGCATAGAACTTCCTTACGCGATTCCTTGTAGAAAAACCAATCCGAAGAAGTGTCCGTTTTTCGATTGGCATTCCTGAGATACTTACCTACTTCCAACTGAAAAATTAACGCACACATTCGGATTTGCATATCCATCGAGTGCTTTATTTTCGTCTCGATTGACACTCAGGTATAGGCAACACCAGGGACGCCATAAGGATAGTATTTTTGGTATTTCTGATGCTGCAAATGAGACGTCATAAAACTCGACACCTGCATGCAATAGAAAGTCGGACAATTTTTCGGGTTGATTTCCGAAAAGGAATACCGTGGTATAATTAGTGTGCGAGTCATTCTGATCACGCTGTATATAGCTTCAGAAATACTGAAAAGCTGATAAGGCCACCATGCAGTAATGGGGTAATATGTATACTGCCCTTTAAAAGATGAATATGAGAGGAAGGGGCATATTGTATTAGGTCATTGTATGTGTCAAAGGACGTACTCATCTATTGGGAATGAAAGTAAACTGTACAACAGGTAACCCAATGCAGACATACATTTGTAAGATACTTCACATATTTTCAATATTATGGTTGATTCACAAATTTCCTTGAATTCTAGAATATTTGCTAAAGAAAAGGACAGGGGTTTGAGTCCCTGTAGTCCTCCCCTCTGCAATGGTGAATATTATTTTTCTGTTCTTAAATAAGTTATGGAATATAGAAAGACAAGTCACTACTTTACTACATAAGCATGTGCCTTCACGTACTGTTTGATATCATGTGTTTAGATTTAGTTGCGCAGCTTGTCCGCGTTTGGACCTTGAGGCCCAAGACCCATACCAACCAACTATTTAGGTTTAAAATGAAATAGCAAGTAAAAGTGTTTAATGGCATTAAGAACATTTGAGCTTATCACTATCTTTTCATCTACACCCCTGTCATTATCATTATATTTTCATCAGTATAGTCCTGTTTTATTTTAAATCTTGAAAATACGCAATCCCATGTATGGATTTGTTATACACAAACAAATCCACCTAAAGTTTGGGTTATGCTGTGATCAAAAGTTAAGCAGTTCGTTCCACAATCTGTTTTCAATTAAGAGTCTGGAATAAGCAAGATTTTGACACTTGGAAGAAGACACTTGGTACAATTATAAAAAACAGTTACTAAAGACACAAGAAAAGCTAAATCTACATTGAAATTGAAATAATTGAAAATTAATGTTGGAATAACTTCAAGGGATGAAAAATTACTATTTAATTGTTTTACAAAAAACTAGTGCCCTCAACTAGTCTTCTGTAAGTGGTGCGTTTGATGGATTATCAAACTGGGCAGATCTTAAGCGAAACAAACTTGTCGCACATTCAGCACCTGTTTTTGTTCTTATGTCTGTGTGTTGGGGCAGTTCAATAATTCATCAACTGTTTCACAGTAGTTCGGCCGAAAATAGTACAGCACACATACAGAATGGACTACATGTCATTCGGATGTGTGGATAATTTGGATAAGCGGGTTTCCTTTCTCTGACTCACCTGAGTGTTATAATACAAATGGTAAGAGTGTTATAATAAAGTGGTAAACATTTATTTGTTCCTTTAAATCTGTCTATCTTTGGCAACTGTTTAAAATTCTCCTTAAATTGTTCGTAGAGAATTTTTGTTCAGTTGTCTATATTGGTTTTCTAATTTTTAAATTGTATGCTATGTTTTTTCCCTCCAATCTTTCATATCTTAAAAAATCTTTTATCGTCAATATTTACTCTTTATGTTAATCGACATGTTTCAAATTACAATTTACCTTCATGAACTATACAAAAGTAATTTTTTTTCGACAACAATCTTTTACGAAGACCTATCACATATCTGGTATAAATGCAGTTTGCACATCAAAAATTTAATTTTTTAATTTTTTTAGAGGTAGGTAGTTGGGGGAATTAATATTGCTCTGGAGAAATAATGCACTGGGCTAATGGTAACGGTGAGGGATCAGTTCCGAAGGTGAAAGATCCGAGGACACCTCGTAAATTTGAACCACAATCAGATGACAGAATTCAGTAATCCAAATTCTATGTGTTTTGATTTTTGGTGACGACATTGTCCCCCATGCATGTCCATAACGTGACCCTTCAATCAATAAGTTTGGAGACTCCTGTCCTAGAATATGCGATATCTTCCACTATCGAAATCCGACATTTTGTAATAATTCAATCATTTAGAGATTTTATTGGAATAAATTTCTTTTTATAACTGATCAAGGGCATCGAATCATTTCTTTATCGAGTCAAATCTCAACGGTTGACTCGCTCGAGATATGTGTCGCATTAAACCCGGTATCGAAACCCGGTTCCGTGTCTTCACATCTAAATTCCTTTTACTTGCTTACTTAGTACATTATTTCACGGTAAGTAATTGAATTTACGTCAGAAAGAAGCAACACAACGGGCTATGGGTGATGTTCCGGGATCATTTCTGAAGGTAAAGATCCGACGTAATTTTGCACCACGGTCAGATGACGAGGTCAACACCCGAGCTGGCACCCCACTTTCCATACTACGCTAACGTGAAGACATTTGAGTTCACGGCAGATTTAATGTGCACCAGCCCCTACGTACATTGACGTCTTTGGTTGGATCAAGTTTCAAATTGGCAACCCTCCGGTTGCTAAACCGGACAAACGGTCTATCGTGGTCCATTTGTTTTAGAGGAGGTTGTACCCTTTATACAGTAGGGCTCATCTACACCACTTCTAGTCATGAGAATATCAAACGAGATAGCATTTAGTAATCTTATATAGCCTTGATCATTTCAATCCCCATGGGTACATCTCGTTTATGTGTGAACGGGCGAGGTACCTACTCTAGTGATCTATGGGGTTTAGAGTCTTTAGCGAACACGGGGGTCACTCTGCGGGGATCCCCCAAACTATCTTTTTCTACTTTCATCTCAGTACTCCGTTCCCTAATCTCTCTTTCACAGCATTTACTTGACGTTGTAATGTGTTTTGGGTGCAGCCTGGCCAAATATGGCGTCTTGCTCCCATAAAACGGCAAAAATCCCACTTAGTTGGTAATAGACAATAGAATTCTATTATTGCCTTCTAAGAGAGAACCAGTCTTCGTCCAAATGACCAACCTCTAATAATCGATTTCTGTGAGTGAACATCCTTCTGACTTATGCGGTAACAAGGAAATAGTAGCCGCCGGTGATATGGATGCTCAACGGACGTCTTCCGAGCGTTCTTCACCTGTGAATCGTAATTAGTTATGCTAAGCATGGGATGTCAAGCGTGAACGATGCACTTCGTGGACTGCTGGGTTGAATACATTCAAATTGCAATGGCGGCCTTCCCACTTCAACTGCGTGTAGTCCCCAACTTCTCAAAAAAATATTTCAATCTGCAGAATGATTGCTAGTAGCGATGTTAGACAAGTTTTGGGTCGTTATGTGGTTCGAAGGATTTGTTCTTTTCACGGAAAACGTGTTTGGATTTTTTTCTACTCTCGTGACATTGGAATATTTGTTATATTTATAAATAAATGTATAAATAAAATTGAAACGTTCAATATTTCAATTTAATCTTTTCTGGTGCGGTGGGACGTCCTATCTTCTTGAAATGATTAACCCTCCAAGTGGTTTCGACGATGTATCTCGCCCATCAAGATCTGATCACTTTATCTAATGACGAGATATTTCCTCATCACGATAATAGCCGTTTTGTTAACGAGATCAAGGTCTGGTCAGTTTTACTTCTAATGACTGGATATCTCGTCCATCAAGATCTGGTCAGTTTTGCTAATGACGAGATACCTCGACGAGACAACCACCAAGAGGGTTAAGGATAGGTTTATAAGTATTCTAGGGGTATAAGGGGCTGTGATAAAGTATATATTCTCTGATTTGATATTCTAATGTCTAGGGAGCTTTAGATAGGGGGTGAGGCTGAAGGGATCCTTTACCTGTGATAATAAAATGTGATGTAATAGTATTCTTGGGTTGCTAATGTAATGTAGCAAGTTTTCATTCACCGCAATATAAGAGGAATGTTTTCAAAGTTCTGGGAATTGTGATCCTTCTGAACAATCCAGGATTAATAGGTTGGATGTTTGGGTTTTATGGCGCAAGGTCCAAAAGCGGACAAGCTGCGCCAACAGGATTCATGCTTTCAAGTACAGGCAAGTCCTGACAGGTTTCCCCAAAGATGATCGTCAGTATGATTGAGTCGCTTGGCGAATACAGACGTATTTTTTAACCCTACAATTGGTTTCGACGAGATATCTCGCCCATCAGGGTCTGACCAATTATGCTGATAACTAAATATTTCGTCATCAAGATATTGCCGAGTTTTCTATGACGAAATCAAGATCACAGAGGAAATGTAAAAGTAGAGGGAGAAATAGCAACATTTCTATGTGCCCAGGATCATGTGACTAAAACTAGTAGTAACGTGACCCTTAGACTACTCAGCTGCTGGTACTTGTTTGACACGCTTCACTTTGCTCAATTCTTTTTATAAACCTTTTTAACTAATTCAAAGAACGATTCACCTATCACATTCTAACTCCTGTCCTGATTTCAATCATCGTCATAGGTATATTTATAAACTTAAGTACATTTTTTATAAACTTAAAATATTTGATTGGGAAACACCGCATCAATATTTCTTATTTCTCCACTTTTTGACACTCAATTCCGCTTATTATAAATTGTATGTAATGTATTTTTATCTGTATCTTTATTTTACATATAAGGAGTTGCCGTGTCTCAGTCGATCCGCCCGCTGTGTTATCAATCTATGAGTTGTAGGCGGCGCTGGTTCGATTCTTTCCTGTGTGTACTTCTCTTTTCTGTGTCACCAAAACCTTTCTAGTATGTAATATCCTGTTACTTGATGTTTGTCTTGAGTTTGGCGCAGCTTGGCCAAATATGGCTCGTGCCCCATAAAACCCCCAAAATAACCAACTTTTACATCTTAACCATCTGAAGGTTTCACATGCATACATCCTTCCGGCAACCTGCAGTATTTCCAGCACACCGTTGTACCACTTTTGATCTTGATCAATAGAATCTTTCCTAGGATTGTGACAACCTATGGGCGTGGTTATTTAGTCATTATGCATGTGTTGTGGGGAAAAAGAAGTACTACACTACTTGGAAATTTCGTGACTCTCAGAGGGTTAAAAAAACGTTATTGATGGACATATTTAAAATGTATCAGTTTACTCATTTAATGTTGTTGATCGACATGTTCCAAATCACCATTTAGATTAATGACATCTATTTTAGTACATTAAGATTTACTTTACACATCTTAATTTACGGTATTCACTTCTATTATCGCTGACGACCTCACTAATTTTTTGTTCAGATTTTGGTATTTCCATTATTTTATCTTTACATTGTTTTATCTTGCGTTTACAACTGGTCCGTGGTTTTACGACCTTGCGCCATAAAACACAATTCTAATCCAATCAAGTTTCAGCGTTCTGAAAATGATTATAAGTACGTAATTTTAAATTACTTTTTAAAGATTTATTAGACTATTTTCTTCCGCCTTTGAATAAAAGTACAGCACACTATGAATTGAAAGAGCAATAACAATGTGCTTCAAAGATTAAAAAAAGACAAAACAGGCAATGTTTAATGTCTCTTTCATTATTCAATGTTTAGATTAGAATTCTTCAGTCTTTTGCTTCTGTTGGAGACCGAAGATCACTGCAGAATTTAACGCGTAACAAACTAGTTATCTTAAAGATAAAAGGTAGGTAGTTTAATTAACGTCGCACTGGATCAACACAACGGACTATTGGCGATGGTCCGGGATCAATCCCGAAAGAAAAAAACCAAAGACACCGCATCGTAATTTTTAATCACGGTGAGATGACGAGAACAACGCCTTAACTGGCACCCCGCTCTCCAAACTTCCACACCACGCCAACGTGAGGACATTTCTTTGATAGGCGGGAATAACAGTACAATTTTCTTGGTTCAACAGTACAAGTTGTGATATGCACAATTTTCTTGGTTCGAACAGTACAAGTAACTTAATTTTGTCAGGGCCACATCTAAAATTTCTCCTAATTTTCCCTTTAAAGTTGTCAGACATAAGATACAGAACTGATTTTATGAATTTTATTCATTCACAATATGGAATATTAAATCGTTTTTTGGTTGTAAAAAATGTCATTTTTTGAATTGTACTCTTATTCCCGCACATCAAAGATTTGAGGCCACGATAGATTTAAAGTGTACCAACCCCCATATACACAACGGTCTTTGGCTGGACCAAGTTTCGAACTTATTAATCCGTTGCTCTTACAATTGGGCTACCGCGGCCCTAAAGATAAAAGGAATAAAACAGGTTATTTTGTTTAACGCTTCGATCCTTCCGCATTATCCAACGTTTACTCATAATTCGTCACCAGGAGTGGACTCTTCTGGTTACAGACCGAACCACTGATTGGAAGAGCACTCGCACAAAGACGCGATAGTCCAGAGAGTAGATGAGAAAACCAACATTCATTAGCATACAAAAAGGACACATGGTTTTACGATGGAAAACAATTTGCTGCCGTGCCACTTTTTAAAGACGCAGTGAAAGAAAAGAAGAAAAAAAAGAGCTTCGGAACCGAGCTGCCAGATCGGGCGCAATTGTGCCTTTTGGGCTATATTTGAACGTGTCGGGCGTCGAAAATTTTCTGCATTTTCGTGTTGTGTTTACGTTCTCAAAATGAAACTGTAGAATTGTTGTAATGGGTAGGGGGTAGGTATTTTAATCAACGTCACACTAGAGCACCACAATGGGCTATTGGTGACGATCCTGGATCAAACCCGAAAGGAAAGATCCAAAGACAACACGCAATTTTGAACCGCGGTCAGATGACAGCCATCTGAGCTGGCACCCCGCTCTCCAAACTTCCACACCACGCCAACTGGAGGACATTTGAGGCCACGACAGATTTTACATGCACCAGTTCCCTTTGTACACGACAATCTTTGGTTGCATTCGAACTCGCAACCCTCCGGTTTCCAATCCGTTACTCTTCCGACATGGCTACAGTGGCCCTTGCATATGTGGGACGTTGCGTAAGGAATAGATCCCGAAATTTTGTTAAATAGTATAGCTAAGAATGTAATCCTCCGAGGGGTTCACACGCATATATCCGTTTTGCAATCTACAGTCTTCCCTGTATGGGTTTTGACCAGTTTTGACGCATAGAATATTTTTTAACATTCTTTCAACCAATAGATGTTTCTTCATTGTTTTTGTCATTACGGGTGCGTTTTGGGGAAAAGTACAATTTTAGGTTATTCGGAAATCTCATAGGGTTAAGCTTATAAATGTTTCAAGTATTTTGATCATTTACATTTAATAATAAATAAAGATTTTTTTTATCCTGCGCCAGACCTCGAAGCCTTTTCACCATAAGTTGGCTGGAAGCCCAATGTAGACTTGAAAATTATAAAATATGAAACTATATTTTAATATTATTCCCCAAGACCTTAGTAAGATAAGGGGAATTATTTAGTGGTGTTCCTGTCATGTGTGACAGGCCTTACACAGGACAAGTTGGAAAGTCTGACAAGTCAATTAGAGATTATTTTGCAAGTAATCGTGTCTAGTGCGATCATGATAACAAGCGACTCATAGATCTCGGTAGATAATGTGCAAATTAAGACCACCAGCCAGGAGTTATAGTCTTTCTCTTTAGTTATATCTTTGTAAATATTAACCCTCAAAGTTGTTTCGACGAGATATCTCGTCCATCAAGACCAATTTTGCTAATAAATGAACGAGATACCTCGTCATCAAGATATTGCCGATTTTTTTTATACTGACGGGATCAAGATCTGGCCAGTTTTCTTCTAATCACGAGATATCTCGTCCATCAAAATCTGGTAAGTTTTGCTTAATGACGAGATACCACCAGGACAGCTAAGTCATGAATGTTTGATTATTATATTTATAATTCTTCCTATTGTATGGCATTCAATGAAAGGATGGTTATAAAGAAACTAGTTTTCATTAAATTATTTAGGCGTTTTTAAAAAGCGAAGAGTCTTCTTTATCTCACTGGCAACCCTTCTTCAGACCCGATGTTGAGTTGGTGGCCTGGGAAACTCGGGAGTGGAAAAGCGAATCTCGGTTCGGTACAAATCCATACAAATGGGCTGCTCAAGCGTCCAGCATCTCTTCCGCTTTGCCCATTCCTTACTCACGACCCATGCCGTAATGGGCCGCCATTTGCATTCGTTTGAGGCAACGCGACGCTTTGTTATGACGGTTTCATGGGCGATTATGTGATCCCATTCTGTTCACTTTCTTGTTCTCAGAGGTTGCGTTTAGGCGATGCATCTCGTTTGACCTACAATACTGATGTTAGTTGTGCTGCTTCTGCGGGGTATGTGGTCTCGTGACATTCAGTCCACTTTTAAGCTCCTCGATCCACATCGCGGAATTCGTTAGCTGCTTAAGCTTAAAATGGTGTTGCTGATCCCTCTCGATTTATTAAGTCAAATAATCAAATCGTCTTCAAAACATTCAAACCCTCAGGAGCACATTTCCGTTAGGCGTGTACTGTCTTCATGAACTCGAGGTACTATTGAGATCTTTTCTTTTCCCATGGGGTTTACTGTTTTTTTAAACACGGAGTCGTCGTACCCAAGCGATCTTCTCTGCTTTCATCCCACTACTCTGCTGCCCGATTCATTTTTTGCCCTTTCACGACATTTTCTACTGGACGTTGTCTTCTGTTTGGCGCAGCTTGACCAAATATGGCTCTTGTGCTATTAACCGCAAAAACAACCAAAAGCAGTCATCAAAACATTCAATGCACCTACTGGAGTGCGTACAAGATTGAGAGGATCCACATTGGCGCAAGAAAGCAAGTGTACCGGAGAGAGGCCCTTAGGACAGACTGACTGAAAAATTATTTTGTCTATTTCTAAGAGTTTTAATGTGACCACTGCGCAGTCTTGACAATATCGTTGCTTCTGGTATTGAATGATGATAAATGATATTGATGATTGGATGATGATGATAAAATGCTGCTGCTTTTGTTCATTGTTATGAAGGTCCCCCAACAGTCACTTTTTGGCTACACGAGATTACAGAGGATTCTATTGGTGAAATGGGACCACCGTGGCCTCAGTGGGCATAGAGTCACTTGCGAGTGGTACAGGTTTGATTCAACTCTGGGTGTATTTCTCTCTTCTGTGTCAGTAAAACTTTCCTTGTGTGTGTATCTCTATTACTTCACGTAGTCTGTTTGGTGCAGGATGGCCAAAGGCCAAATATGATCATTGCGCCATAAAACCCAACCCCCTCAATATATTCCCCCATACATTCAGTCTTAGAAGGAACATATAAGGAACTCATCTTGGTAGGTCGGTATTTAATTAACGTCACACTGGAGCAACACAAAGGGCTATTGGCGACGGTCCGGGATCATTCCCCGAAGAGAAAGATCTGAGGACATTACGTAATTTTGAACCACTGTCAGATGATGAGGTCACACCTGTGAGCTGGCACCCCAATCTCCAAACTTTCACACCAAGCCAACGTGAGGACATTTGAGGCCCCGACAAATTTAACGCACACCAGCCCGCTTTGTACACGATGGTGTTTGGTTGGATTCGAACTCGTAACCCTCCGGTTGCTAGTCCGTTACTCTTCCAACCGGGCTAGGAATCCATCTTGGAATTAGATCAAGTGTAAAAAGGCATTTAAATGTAAAATTTTAACTTTACGAAAGTGAATTGATAAATCCACTTTTGTGGGCCGAAGGGTGTGATAAAGATGACACAGCCCAAATACATTTAAAATAGCTATTTATTAAATACACGAATTTACACTATTTATACTTTTAAACAGGGATACGTCTCCTGCGGTTATGGGCGCTAGATGTAAAAAAGAATCAGGGTCTAAGGGATCACGTCAAAAAACGCCGGCGACCTTACACCAAAAATGCCTCCTCTCAGTTCGAGCATTCGAAAACTTCTCTTTTCCCTTGAATTGACACTCAGGACCATTTAATTAAATAGAGACCCTTCGTGCAACCCCTTATAACCATGTGGATGGAAAAGGGGTCTTCCCGATAAATAGGTCGAGACTTACGACCGACGGTCAGTGGAAAACCTACCGGTGTTAACACCTGCCCCAAGCTGTTACTATGGACGTTACAACGCACAACAGGATGGCCGTTACAATTCCAATTCCTGATTCTGGGGTAACTCCCACCCTGGGGGATTGCTTTGGCTTAATGGGTTTGTCCACTCGCTAGCAATCTGCGTGTTGTAGGTGGCACATGTTCCATTCCTCCCTGGGTGTATTTCTCTCTTCGGTGTCATTAAAAATTTCCATCTTTGCCTTGTTTGACTAAGCATGACCAAATATGGCCGTTGCTCATAAGATCCTATGCAAACAACCAAACAATTTCTGGAACTAAAAGCACTTATCCAGTTCCAGTGTAATTATCAGGAGTAAAAATGAATTATTTAATTTTTCTAAGTACAGAGCACGCTTAGAATTTCATATGAGAGAAAAAAAACTGCTAGGGCATGTGTGGGAGTCGAGGGAATGAAATCCTGTCTTCAGACAGAGCATAAAGGTAAGTTAATTTTCTTGAGAGTAACAGTATTCACATTCACCAAGAGTTTTAGGAACTTAGTTATAATGAGCTTGTACTCAAATGATTAAACTGAAACGCGTGACTTAACTCCCTATAATTCGACCTTGCTTTGATAAAACCGTTTATAGTACAATTGTTCACTCATTCTCAGACTCTTGTCATAATAAAACTACGTTTTTATCAAGTCTATTTCATTCTTGACTAGATCTAGATTGTGGCAAATACCTGGGAATCAGATAAACTGATCACTTTTTTGTACGTAGTGAAGCTTTTCATAGAAACGACTTTAATGGACTACTGATTATATTAACGTTTGAACGGAAAAGTATATTTTCTGTTTTCGTGTGTGGATTTATGCGTTAATAACAAGTACTTGATGAGAATACAACGTAACACTGTGTATATTGCAGTTTAATTTACATTTCCTTTAGATTATTCACAAATTTTTCTATCGGAGATGCTTATGACACCAACTATCGCGAATAATTGGAAATTGACACATACAAAAAATATCAAATAGTCTATAATCAATCAAGGAATAGATTTATCTTTCAAGCAATTAATGGCATCTGAATACCAATTAACCAAAATGAATTTGCCATATAAAATAACAAATAACCATATAGATGTATTTTCTCTGTGAGGACTGTAGCTGTTACTATTTCCTATAAAAGATAAACATTACTTGTACGACAAAAGAGAAAGTGCTTCTGGAATATGTCGTGAAAAGCACATTATTTTCTTCGAACTATTTCCCTGGGCTTCCGCAGAAGAAAACGACAGAACATAACTTTCGCTTCATTTTTCGTGAAGGAATTTAGTCACGACATCTTTCGCAGAAGTGGGGAAAAACTGATTTTCCAGATGACCGCTCCGCAATATCACTTCGGTGAGAACTTTAAACAGCTTTTGTATCCTAGTGGGCAATGGATCCACGCATTTGAAAAATATGGAAATAAGGATTCCAGATGCTTTTCGGTAAATATTTGAAAGGTTACATACCACATAGAATTTTTATAGTACTAACTTTAATGACGATGAAAGCACCAAATAAGGATAGCTTTAATTATAGTATTACCGTAAAAATTCATTATTAACTTATTTTGAATTTATATTTTGTTTTTAATAGATCAAGTGCTCAACCACATGTGCAAATGAAAAGTTACTTAGAAGTTTATTGATAAGTTTCCACATTGAATGATAATTATATTAAAATAAAAACCTTAATCAAATGATCTAATACATTAGAGATCATATTATTACAAATAAAAACTGTTTTGTTTGATGATTGAAATTGGAAAATTTCTTATTACAAACACTTTTGGTTAACAAAAGAAGAGAAACTATTAGTTTTTTTCGACTCTAACTGTGACAACTAGTTCTTTTTCACTGGGTTTTCTTTGGATTGGATGATACATTAAAATTAAAATAAAATACTTAGCATCGCGTTTTTACAATTAAAAAGAAAATTCTCAGTTTTCTTTAATAATAATGAAATGAATGTCTTGGAATATACTTATTTTAAGATTTCTGGTTAACACCATTTAAAAATAAACCTATGATTTTTTCAATGAATTCCCTTTCTCTGGATTCCTTTGCAGTTCAGTGATACAGTTGGGCGGAGAAAAACAACAGATAGTTTTCTTTTCTAATGGTCTCCTACATAACTGTCTGTAATAAATATTTTCCATGACATTAATTGCATAATTTTAGATGCCTTTTATCAGGACACCTGTATTTTAAAATTCACACACACTATTAAAACAGATCGTGTGTTCACAGGGAAAGATAACAAGAGCGAAAATGCAAAAGAATGAATTTCACAAAGTAAATTACAAAGTTATGTTCTATCAACAGGCAAGGCATTAAGTGCTAGATATCAGCATTTCTTTCGGGATAAAAGTTCACACTATATTGTGTAAAAAAATTGTGTTTAAATATTATCCTCGATGTAGAATTAAATATTTACTTCAAAACTATCTTTTAGTTATTTTCGTAAGCTCCAAGATCAAACCGATTGAATTGTCTAAACTCGTTTCGCATATCAACGTTATACCTTTATATGCATTATAAATTTTATATTCCTGTCAGTGCAAACTCTGGTCGCGATGTTGAGGCCATGTACACAGTTATTAGGCAGAAATCACCCTCCTACAAGGTGGACCCGTAGTACTCTTGTGATCTTTCCTTTTCCTTTGGGGTTTACTGTCTTCAGTAACCATTATGGTTACGCTCCTGGGAAGCCCAAGCGATCTTTTTCTGCTTTCATCCCACTACTTTGTTTCCCAATCCCTCTTTTCTCTTGATATTGCCTTGTGTTTGCCACAGTTTGACCAAATATGGTCCTTGCTCCATAAAGCAAGCAACCTACTGAAAGGCTTTACCGACTCAAGTTTTGCACTTCAAGCAATGCCCAACAACAGTCAGACTTATGATACCCACATCCGGGAGCACATGTCTATCTTCAGGTCCTGCAGAGACCCCCAGAACAGTGTCTTACACTCTTCAAAACTACTGACAAAAGGTGCATCTCCAACAAAAAAAATCAGACGCTCCTTCTGAGGGGAACAGTGGCTCAGTGGATTTCCCCACTGCCCTAACCTGCAAGTTGTAGTCGGCGCAGGTTCGATTCCTCTCAGGATATACTTCTTTCTTCTACGTCACTAAAACTTTGTGTGTCCATTTGACGCTGTGTAACGCAGTTTGGCTAAATATGGCCATAAAACCCAACCAACCATCTTCGGGAACAAGATTTGGAGTCATTTTGGTGGAACAAAACCAATCCCAGACTTCCCTAAAAGTACAAAAGGCTGTGGGCTTTTTGTCGCTCACCGGGCATGACTGCCTTTCAGAATATTTAGGACCGTCGTGGCTCTGTGGGTATGTCCACTTCGCAAGCAACCTGCGAATTGTAGGCGGTGCAATTCGATCCCTCCATTCCTCCTTGGGTGTATTTCTCTCCTCTGTGTTAATTAAATCTTTCCTTGTTCGTGTATATCCATTACTTGATGTTGTTTGTCTTGTGATTGGCGCAGCATGGCCAAACATGGCCCTTGCGCCATAAAACCCAATACAAACAACCTTCAAAGAACACCAATTTCGCATTGGAGCTTTAAATTCTTCTATAAGTACTTTGTTTGGATTTATTCAGACTTTGATGACGCTACTTATGCTGACACGTGCACTGCACTAAATGATTTCAGTTCTCGTGTTCCCTTCAGGAAGGCTAGAAAGTTAACATTACTTCATGGTCAACTTATCTCGGTGTTTACCAACAACTTATACATGGTCAGAAACTAGTTGCACGCCATCACGGAAACACGGCAGAAACAGCCGCTCGTTTCCATCAAGTCCTACAATTAAAAGAGTATCTGCTTAACCTATTCAGCTTGTCCTTTCTAACTCTTGCAGTAGCGGGTAATGTGCCAGAAGAGGTTAAACGGTTTCTTGTTCATCGAGGTGGACGCAAATGAGAGGCGGAAGAGAATCTTGACACTCTTCATGACCCATCGAGCCTCGGAGACAGGAAAACGCGATTAGTCACGAGGAAAAAAAACATTTCGTTTTCACTGACACTCTTATCTGCAGGGGGAAAGTGGATTCCAATCGGTCAAGGCGAGAATCCTCCGATGGTCTCGATGTCCTATTATTATCAGAGGGATTAGAACGTGCCTTTTGAAAAGTTTTCCCTTTCGGAAAAACTAATACATGGCAAATAATGCAGCGCGTGGTTCCTTGTTCATCTCTGGTTGGAGATTTCCTTGTTGGGTTACCGTCCAACTGGGCAATTGCTAAAGTGGTTTTTACTGCAACGATGTCAAGTAAGTGGGGAGTTTGGAATTGAAAATAAGCCTGTGCTCTTGAGGAAGTCTTTATTAGATTAGAGCAATCTTATACAAACGTTTGGGGTCCTTGGCTCTCTGACCTAAGGGGTACATCTGTTTTAGATCTGAACGGGTTTCACGGACCCGAGGAACTCTAGCGATCTTTCCTTTCGATCCTTTCCCCGAGGATCCAAGCGATCTTTCCTTTCGATCCTTTCCCCGAGGATCCAAGCGATCTTTCCTTTCGATCCTTTCCCCGAGGATCCAAGCGATCTTTCCTTTCGATCCTTTCCCCGAGGATCCAAGCGATCTTTCGTAAACACGGGGGTCGCGATCCCAGGATACCCAAGTGATCTTTTTCTGCTTTCTTCCTTCTACTCTGTTCCCCAATCCCTCTTCTAACCCCTTTCCTTTCCCCTTCTTTTTAAGAACCTCGGTAGCCCAGTTGGAAGCAACGGATTAGCAACAGGATGGTTGCGAGTTCGAAACTAGGTCCAGCCAAAGACCGTCGCGTAGACGGGGACTGGAGCATGTTAAATCTGTCGTGGCCTTGAATGTCTCACGTTTGTGTGGTAGTTTGGAGAGTGGGTTGCCAGCTCAGGTGTTGACCTCGTCATCTGACCGTGGTTCAAAATGACGAGGCCTTGTCCTCGGATATTTCCCTTAGGGATCGACCGTCGCCAACAGCCCGTTGTGTTACTCCGAAACTACGCTAATTAACTACCAACCTTCACATTTTTTTTACTTGACGTTTTCTTGTGTTTGGCGCGGCTTGACCAAATTTGGTTCTTGCACTATAAAACGCCAAAACAACCTTGGCTCTCTTTACCCAGACGCCAGACGTCAACCTCAGCGGCTCCGTAGCATAAATTCTTACGGTTGAATTAAATAAAATATTGCGTAAACACTTAAACGAATTCTTTATTTTAGAATAATACATTTTAAAGAACTATCAGTCGTTTTATGACATTCTTTAACCGGGATTCGAACCCAGTGTTCATTAAATAAAGGGTCACAGTCATCAGTAGTGAGATTGGCTGCATAGTACCAATGAATAAATATTTGATTAACTGTTTTGCTACTCAAAATATAATACTAGACAAATTACAAAGATCAAAGCCTGTATCTGAAACTTACTCTCATCGCAAACAAACGCATTTTTCACACATGCTTCTTTGTGAACACAGGAAATAAATTGATTTAAATTATAATTAAAAATGGTAAAATGGATTAAATTTTCAATAATAAATGGTCAAATATACCCTTGCGTAGATAAAAAATTACCAACCAAACAATGTAATTCAGAGTTTGAAATGATCATTTGTAATCTGATAATTCATTTCATATTAAGCTAAATAATGCTAGTGTGACTGTCGAAGTAATTTTACAGCCCACTTGGGCTTAGACAGGATTGTATTTTGTACACAGTGGGTATAATTGTAACACTTCCATTTCAGATACATGGTTTTTGTGATAGGGGTTCAAACAATTGTAGCGTCTTCACACTATGTGGTGGGAAATCGTATAAATGAGTACTAATGGTTGTACTGCTTTCTGGATTATTTAATAACAAAGAAATATCTCCAGTTACATGAAATATGTACAGTACAGAAAACAAATTTGCCCGCAACGGGACTTAAAGGCGGTACCCTTTCTGGGACCTCTGAGAGACACTCCCAACACCGTTGAAGTTCTAGCGTCGTCTGCCTTCATCCTCCCCGGACTCGGGTCGGCAAAAGGCGGTGGGGGACGTCCTCTCGTCCCCCATTGGTCAAAGTTCTCCTGGTGGATTTTTCTTTTTTTTTTCTCATGAGTTCCAGAATGTTCGGGCGCCGCCGAGACGAACTGTCCCCGAATTCCTTCAAAACCCTGGGAGCGTCGGCAGAGATGAAGGGGCTTCGGTTCCCATTCACCTTTTGTGCCCCGGCACCGAACCATGGCTGCTGGGCTGATCGGCGCCTCCATAGTCTGAAAAGGGGAGAGGAACACCTCCGGGAAAAGGAGTGTAAGATGCTTCGTCACACAATGCAATTTCTGGTCTCAAATTACCTTTTTCTTGCTTTATATGCAATAAATTTTACCATATTTAAATGTTCACCAACTCGACCGTTTTCAATTTTTGTTTGTCCATTTTAGTCTCTTAAAATTGCAATATCATACACAATAATGGTACAGGATAGCGGTATATCAAGACAGGTATCAGCAAATGGAGGAATATTCGGAATCGTTGGATGTCCCTATCTCGATAAAAAAATTCAATGTCTTTTAATTTTCGAAAACATGGTATTTTGGACTTTGTCTAGCTTATACTTTGACCAAGGAGATTAGCAGCAACTACAATTTTTTCTGGTCTCAAATGCCCTTTTTCTTGCTTCAAATCGATGTGTTTTTGTTTGTGATCATCAAAAATGATTCGATTTTCGATGACGGCATTCAACACTCCTATGTCCCTAATGTGATCCTCCACTGAGTTTGGAGACACGTACCCAACGAAATGCGATATCTTCCGTTATCGAAGGCCGACATTTTATAATAATTCAATCATTTAGATTTTATTAGATTATCTCTTTTTATATCTGATCAAGGGCATCGAATCATTTCTTAATCGAATCAAATCTAAACGGTTGATTCGCTCGAGATATGTGTCGCACATTAAAACCGATATCGAAACCCGGTTCCGTGTCTTCGGATCTAAATCCCATTTGCTCACTTATTTAGCACATTATTTCGGTAGGTGGTTGAATTTACGTCACAGTCAAGCAACACAACGGGATATTGGCTGGGATCAATCCCAAACGGAAATATCCGAGGACAACATTCACCATTTTGAACCAACAGTCGGATGACGAGGTCAACACCTGATCCACTTCCCCTCCTGCATCCTACTCTCCAAACTTCCACACACCAACGTGAGGACGTAGATTTAGCTTGCACCAGCACCAATATAAACGGCGGTCTTTGAATGAAACGACTTTCGAACTCGCAACCCTCCGGTTGCTAAACCAACGGCTCCATTATTTCACGTTACGCGGGACTTGTACCGTGAAGTCTTTCTTTGTCCCGCGATGGAAAAGGTTAAAAACCTCGATAAAAACAACTTCTGGGTCCACAATAACGGACAGAGCAAAACACACGAGCGTCTCATTGTTCACCAGAAGAGTGACAATTCTCCCAACTCACAAAAAACAACATCGCGAAACAGTTTTTTCTACATCCCGAAAATCACGAGACGGCAGGGAGTTCCAACTTTCCTCCTTCCAATCGTTTCCGAAGAAAAGAAGTCAGATTTATTTCGATTCACGGACAATCTGGGGAAATTGCTCCTTCCTAATATCATTCTCGAACATCCCGGAAATTCTCCCGTTGCGTCTTCTTGGATAATAACGAGAAACAAATTGGGCATTCATTCATATCTGAATTTATGAGTTCATTTTTTTGTTACTGCATTCCCAGAGGTGGGCAGTTAAATCTTGTCCCATTGTATTTTAGAAAAATGCAACGAATATTACTATCGTTAACGTAGTAACGTGGCATACACTTACAACTGAGGATTGAATTTGTTCTACTATGAACGATACTCGAATAGAAAGTAATGCTTTGATTTTTCCCCGTATTTGTATAGGGAGCAGCGGTAGCACGGTTGGAAGAGTAGCAGGTTAGAGTTCGAAATTCGATCCAACCAAAGAATATCATGTATGGTATGTGAGGGCTGGTGAACTTTAAATCTGTCCATGGCCTCAAATATCCTCACTTTGGCGTCGTGTGGAATTTTGGCATCATGCGTAAGGTTCATCCCTTCAGGATGCATCCCGGACCGTTGCCAATAGCCCGTTATGTTGCTCCAGTGCCACGTTAATTCAACTATCTACCTACTTATCTGCAACTGCATATCTAGTCAGTCAAAGAAACCTTCCGTACCATGATGAAAGAATCCTCAGTACATGATTTTTACCCGCAACTTTGGAGGATTGTGAGCCGAGTTTTGACTTTAATCCTAATGTTTGTCTTAATGAGGTATCTTGCCATTAAAACGAAACCTGACCAGATAGTGATCTCGTTATCATAAAAAATTCGACAATATCTTGATGGACGAGATATCTCGTCAAAGCGACTTGGAGGGTTAAATAAACGTAATTGTTTGCAGGATGGTTAAAGCCACAAATCGTCATAAAAATCTAAAAGACTTTCTTCTAATACAAAAAAATATCACCTTTTAATAAAAATTATAACTAACAGATGTATAGAATGGTTAGTTGGGGTTTTATGGCTTAAGGTCCAATAACGACAAGCTGCACCAAGAGCAAGATAAAGTAATTAAATTATGTAGACGAAAACATTATTCGAAGTAGAGATACAAGTCAAGCGCCAGATATGAAATTCAAAAATATCTGTTGGTAACAAAATCCAAATAAAAAAGTAGACTATAAATATGAATCCTAATTGTTGAGAATTTTAAAAACATGCTGTTCAACAACATAAAAGGGGTATAACTTGTTAAAGAAGACATGAATGGATACAAATTGATGACTAAAAACAAGTTGATCATGATGTACAACATAAAAAGTATAAAAAAATATGAATAGCATAGATGGATAAAAACTTTATGACTTAAAAAAAATCAATGTCACTTAAAAAGGAAAAAGTATTGTGTGGGGATTTTCCCCAATTAAACTTTGCAAGTTTAAAAACGAATTCAAAAAATTCAAATGAAGATGTTTAAAATCTGGATATGCAATTAAAATATGGTGAATAGATAGATATTTATGTATAGAACGAGAACGATAAAACATTACTCTAAAAAGGACACAAGGACTTAATATTGTCTATAAATTTGCGACCCCGAAATATGTAGCAAACGAACATGGATTTTATCTTGAAGCTGCAAGCGCAGCAGACAGCTTTGTCTTGAAGCTGAAATTTGATTGATCATGCGTAAGGACCAACTGCGCACATCAGCAGGATGGATATATTAAGGTGTATTTATTGTAGGGATACTTATTGCGATTTTACATTCGTGAAAGATGATAAAAAGTATGAGTTATAAAATGATACAAAAATATGTGCGCGTAGTGGCACATTCTCACCTCCAACCCATCGGAACCTTTCGTTGTAGTTGATGTCTTCACTGCGCTTGTGGATGGATGTGGCTGAAACAGAAAGAACACGATTATTAACTAATATAAGCAAGGAGACGGGATGGTTTACCATAACTATTCTTTTGTCAATAAATGCATTTTTAATTGGAAGTAGTTGAATTAACGTCGCACTGGAGCAATACAACGGGCTAGTGGCGACGGTCGGGGATCAAACCCAAAGAGAAAATCCGAGGGCAACACGTAATTCTGAACCACGGTCAGATGACGAGGTCAACACCTGAGCAGAGAGGCACCCCGCTATCCAAACTTCCACGTCACGTTACGCCAACCTGAGGACATTTGAGACCACGACAGATTGAACGTGCACCACGCCCAACGTACACGACGGTCTTTGGTTAGATCGAGTTTCGAACTCGAAATCCTCCTATAGCTAATCCGTTACTCAACCAACCAGATTACCGCGGCCCTATTTTCAATTGGAAAAATTGTTTAATAATATAGGTTTGTTTCTCAAGGATGCGGATAGGCAGCTAGCTCACTAGGCGGCGGATAGACTCGAAATATTTCACGAATGGTCTAAGCATATTTAAGCTACTAAGGATCTCAAATTTAATCTAATCATGTAGTAAAAATCGAGCAAAAATGCACTGTTACCACTCAAATTGAACAATACTGGAAGGTGGGTGGCTAGACACAGTTTATAAAGCCCACAACATACAATAAATGAATAATTAAGAATTATTTAACAAAATAAGTTTACTTAGGATTTCGATTAGCAATTCTATGCTGTTAAATTAACTGTTTTTCTTGTTTTTAATTGTCCTGTGAATTTGCTATTTAACTATTGCTATTGTTTTTAGTCTTTTATTTACTTACTGTTTTGTTTTGCGTTATACTCTGAGTTTTGCTTATCTTTTTCATTTCACTTGCAGTTAAGATTTTGCTATTAGGATTTTTTTAATTCCATGGTTGACTTGCTTGGATTTTGTAGTTGGGTTTAATTTTCTTTGCATTTAATTAACTCTTCGGCAAGACAGTTGCATTTATTAGGGCCATCACACTGTCATTTGCGGTCTAATTAACCATCTTATAGAAGAAAAAGACTGATATGAAAAACCAAACATGTACACAACAGCTAAATAAACAAGGAAGAACTCCTTGTTGCAATGCTTTTACGCTGTATCAATTTATTCTTGTAAAGCAGAATAGATAACAGTATTCGTTATTCTGTATAATAAAATCTCAAGCCTATACTTATCTTTATTTACGTTTACAGATAATAACAAAGGAACTCTATATTTGACAGGGCTGCCGCAGACGACTAAAAGGCGACTTTTTGCAATTTTGAAAATTTTGACTTTTCGAAAATTTTGGCGTCTTTTTATTGATAATTCACCAAAGGTCAGCGAAAATGTAGTCCATTTTTTTCACTAAAAAAGGTCAGAAAAAGATATTTTTCGCATTTTTCAAGAAGAAAAGATTTCAAGGGATGTCAATTTCGAAGTTATGGCGCCAAGCCTTGGTAATCATGAAAGAAAAACATCGGTATCTGGTTGCTAGATTATCATATAAACCTTAAGAAAATACTTAATTTTTTAATTTTAAAATTTGAATTTCCTGAGATCTTCAGGTTTGTTTCACACTTAATTAGCACATTTTGCGCTTTTGCCGATTCATTTTGAATCTGAACAAAAATTGCTCCTAAAATAGGGTTTAAGAGAAGACTTTTTGGCCACTATTTTAAAAGATAAAAGATTTAATAAAGATTATGCGATAAAAGATTAATGCGACTGATGTTACTCTTCCACTTTTTCTATAGTTCTTAAGCATGGCTGTGGTAGCCATGCTTAAGAACTATAGAAAAAGGGTATGGTTGTTTTGATATATAATCAGTCAACCTCAAATTTGGGAATCCATTAACTCATCCTCGAGAAAGGAGCAATCATGCTGTTACCAATACTATTTCGTTTATTCAGCAATTGATACGAATCGTGTAATTACAGTTTCAGTTCCTATTCAGTCTATGTCTAAATTATGGTGTTGCCAATCAAGTCTTTTTATATCAATGCTGCAATTACTTCTTATGGGAAGTAGAGTAGTGATTATTTATTTGGAAAGAACCTTCAGCTCAAACATGATGAAATCTACATCAAATAAGAAAACAGTTTTGTATTTAACTTATGTTTTCAATCCTTAATCGGTGTGTAGGATCGCAATCATATATTTTAAACAAAAATCTGTTCCCACGAAGTCAACACTAAGTATTTTTTCATTTTGAGTTTCCTTAAAAAGTTAGAAAACAAAATTTTTAAATTCTACTTCCAAAACAGTATATTTTAACTACCGGTTATTTTAAAGTTTAAATATCACGGATGTAATTATAATCTGATTTTAAAACAAACAGGTGGAACATTTTGTCACGGAACATTATTTAAATTCTTCTCTTAATCTATTAATTTTAATTAAAAGTAATAAATTTTAACAATTAAATTAACCCTCCAAGTGGCTAACGAAATATCGAGTTAACCAAGAACTGACCAATTTTCGTAGTCACAAGATACTTCGTCGAGACAACCACCAGGAGGATAAATAACAAGAACTTTGTGTCCGTTTTAACCCAATCTTTTCAGTACAAAAATTTTAGGAAATGAATTTAGTATGAAAACGTATTCTCAAACAGTATATTAACCATTAAATTGCATTTAAATTTATATGAATATAAGTGTTCATTGATTTGTTGAATAAAAATATATATGTTTATGTACGTATCTCAGTTTTGAATATGATGTAATGGAATATTCATGTGAATATTATGTTCCTAAGTAGGATTGAGTCATGTGTGTACGTTCGTCCCTTAACATATTCTCTAAACTATCTTATAGATAACGTTATAGAATCAATGAACATATACCTTGCTACACCTTTATTGTATGAGAGGGATATTCAGAGTAAACAAACCACAGGAAGACGTGGATTTTGCTTCCTGTCACCTGATACGTACAAGAACATACTTTACCACCGAAACACTCGCGCCATCTACATTTAGTTTTATAGAAAAGCCAGTGTAGATAAAGAGACATTCAGAGAAGTTCGAATTTTCCAATTATTCAGGGTCAGTATATTTTTGCACTCATAACTAATCGTTGTTTCTGATTTGTTTGACACTATAAATGTTTCATTTTGACAAGTAAAAAAAAGAACGTCGTGCAGAATTATTTTTAGCCATTTATTGAATGTAAAATTTTTCCCTTGAAGAATAGTCCATAATTTATCATCCTGTTTTTATCAATTCAATACACATTTTTCGAAGTTTTTAAAATTTGGAGTACCAGTTCGAGTGTGCATCTACTTGTAGAATGATTTGATGAATGAAAAACAAATGTTCAGAGGGGAAGCTAGACTTTCGGAATCTAGGGCAAATGAGGTTGATGCACAACACAATTTACATATTTTAAATGATAAAAAGTATGTTTAAATAACTAGTTTAAGATATGCTAATTAGTACCATATAGATATGTTAATGAATTGCTGTCCACAATATTAAATTTGGATTGCATTTTTTCATCGAAATGTCCTCACGTTGATGCGGTGTGGAAGTTTGGAGAGTGGGATGCCAGCTCAGGTATTGACCTCGTTATCTGACTGTGGTTCAAAATGACAAGGTTTTGTCCCCGGAATCGGGACAACACTCTTCAGGATTGATCTAGGACCGTCATCAATAACCCGTTGCGTTGCTCCAATGCGAAGTTAATAATTACCTTCCTACCTATCACAAAATTATAAATAGTCTGAATACCACTCTTATAGACATTGGCGGTATGGGCCTCTTCACCTGTTGCTCTCCCCAACTACGCCTCTGCAAATGTGGCGGGGTAAGTTGACCCATCAAATACTGGGCAAGTTATTCAAGTGAGCCAGCGTACCCCGAATACAATCAACTTCATCAGCAGTCACAGTTTCAACGTCGTATGATGGAAGATATCGGGTACGACTTTTCGGAAGAAGGCAAAGCGAAGAAAAGTAACGAGACAATAAAAAAGGAAACGAAATTCCGCTGCATTCACCAACACACCAGTTAAGAAAATACGGAAGAAATAGATAATAAAGACAAACAATAACATTCGATTCATTTTTTAATATTTTGACACCATTTTAGTTATTTTCGTACCGGAGAGTCAATTAAGTGGGTCAGCCTACCTCGTTGGATGGTGCAGGTAGCCCAGTGACTTTGCATCAGGTTTAGCTGCTTTTTATCAAAGTTGCTATTTGATATTTTCAAATATACTCATGGCCATTTTATTCTTGAATTATGATGTTAATCCTTCTGGTTGTTGTCTCGACGATGTGTCTCGAAACAGCGAGCAAAACTGACCAGATCTTGATGGACAAGATATCTCGTCATTAGATAAAACTGACCGATCTTAATGGACAAGATATCTCGTCACTAGATGAAACTGACCAGATCTTGATGGACAAAATATCTCGTAATTAGAAAAACTGACCAAATCTTGTTGGACAAGATATCTCGTCACTAGATAAAACTGACCAGATCTTGATGGACAAGATATCTCGTCACTAGATAAAACTGACCAGATCTTGATGGACAAGATATCTCGTCACTAGATAAAACTGACCAGATCTTGATGGACAAGATATCTCGTCACTAGATGAAACTGACCAGATCTTGATGGACAAGATATCTCGTCATTAGAAAAACTGACCAAATCTTGATGGACAAGATATCTCGTCACTAGATGAAACTGACCAGATCTTGATGGACAAGATATCTCGTCATTAGATAAAACTGACCAGATCTTGATGGACAAAATATCTCGTCATTAGAAAAACTGACCAGATCTTGATGGACAAGATATCTCATCATTAGAAAAAACTGACCAGATGATCTCACCATCATCAAGACAATCGGCAATATCTTGATGACGAGATATCTCGTAATTAGTAAAATTTTGTTCGGATCTTCTTGATGGGCAAAATGTCTCGTCGAAACCACTTGGAGTGTTAATTGTGGAAGGGGAAAATTTATATATTGAATTCCATTTTTTGAGAGATAAAGTGGACCAAAATGCTCTGGTCTCCTCTCCATCACAAAGTAGATTTTTAACCGACGAGATATCTCGTCCATCCAGATCCGACCAATTTCTCTAATGACGAGAGAGCTCGTCAAAATATTGCCGATTTTTTAATGATGACAAGATCAAGATCTGATAAGTTTTCTTCTATTTACGAGTTACCACGTACATTAAGATCTGGTTAGTTTTGATAATTACGAGGTACCTCGTCGAGATAACCACCAGGAGGGTTAAATAAAGTGGATATTTTTATCACGTAGCTTTTAAAAATTCTATCTTAGTTTTGATATTGCATTCTGAAATTAGAGAAGGAATACGGATTTCTGTTTAGCATCATGATCAAGGACATCGAGCCATAGTTGACAATTATGAATTTTGATAAAAATTTAATTTATTTTCATAATTCGATAAATTTATTTTGAAACCTTGAACGGTAGCATAACATTATTTTAAACTGCTTCGTTAATCTTTACAAAACCATTCAGACTTGAATAACTGTTGTTTCGAAGCTCACTAGCCTTGAAACTTAACATGTCATAATCCCACCTTGACATTGGGACATCTAATATATTCTTGGGACTGTTCTATTTATTTTAATGACCTTCTCAATGCTATTATTTAAATTTTCAAAACTGGATCCTATTCAAATTCTATTTAATATTCAAATGGGATTTCATTTGCATTAAATTATTTGCTTTCACTGCTTCTGTTGTATTAATTTGAACAAACCAGCAATTAATATGAGGGGTGTTTCCAAAGTTCTAGAAATTGAGTTAGGAATTTTGTATTACATTAAGTTTCGTCTTTATTGTAGTTGTTCAATATAATTTCCGTTTGACTGTGCGCAATTGACTCAGCTCGAAGCTGAAGACGTCATGACTCAGTAGTATGCCCACTGCGCCGGCAATCTGCGAGTTGTGGGTGGCGCAGGTTCGATTCCTCCCTGGGTGTATTTCTCTGTACTGTGCTAGTAAAACTTTCTTTGTGTATTGTTGATCTTTTTTGTTTTATGGAGCAAGGGCCATATTTTTTTAGCCAAGTTGCGCCAAACACACAACATGAAGTAAAAAATGTCGTGAAAGGGGAATAAAAAGGGATTAGGGAATAGAATAGCGCGATGAAAGCAGAAAAAGTTCGCTTCTGTATCCCGATGTGATGTCCTTCATTTGATATTGTATGTTTGATGTGTTCTCAGCATGGCCAAATATGGCCCTTGCGCCATAAAAACCCAACCAACCCAGCACGAAGCTATTTTTTATGCCATGTAGAAAAAAATGTCGTTAAGTCTCTTTTATCTACAGGTTTACGTCATTTACGTCCTGAAATTGCACACGTAGAGATGTTTTCAATTCTGGAAATATATAATCGATGGATGCCTTTATTCCATGCACCCCCTTTCCATAGAAAGAAAATAATAGATCTTTGAAGAATGACAGCTTCTCCCATGGTTACAAAACGAACGCATGTCAGTATTCGCGAAGCGGCCAAATTATACTGATCAGGATTTACTGACATGGTTGGGGAAATATTTCAGGACTGGTTTGATGCTGATTAGCCCTGCATTGTTCTGTCGAATCACAATTTTCAGAACTTTGGAAACATTCCTCGTAATTTATTGAGTTTAATCATTCTTACTTGAGTTTTGAAGAGTTTCCCTCATTTTAAATAAGAGGGTGTTTTATAAAGAATACGATGAAATGTAAGCAATTAAATGTTGGTATGTAGGTAGGTATTTTAACTAACGTCGCACTGGAGTAACACAACGGGCTATTGGCGACGGTCCGGGGTCAAACCCGAAGGGCAAGATCCGAGGACAACACCACGACATTTTGAAACACGGTCTAATGACTGTCACACCTGAACTGGTACCCCACTCTCCAAATTTGCACACCACTCCAACGTGAGGACATTTGAGGCCACCATAGATTTAACCTACACCAGCCCCTTTTGTACACGACGGTCTTTGGTTGGATTCGAACTCGCAACCCTTCGGTTACTAATCTATTGCACTTCCAACCGGGATACCCGGCCCATTAATTGCTGGTATTTAAAAAAGTATTGAGTATTCGTTTAGATAATTGTGTGAATATTCGTTCGTCAACTAGCGAGTAGTGAAATATGTGGGTACGAAGTCATATTTTAGTTTTGTGATTATTAAACTATTATTTTATTTTTGCTCTTCCACTGTTCTGCAAGAATGTTTGAAATAGTATCTTTGAATGTTTGATTTTTTATCAAAATAAAATGTTTTCGCAATTTTTAAAGTTCTGTTGCAGAGCTTTCGAATACCATTGAACGGTGTTCGATTATTTTATATGAAATGAGATATGTGACTTGTAGTTAATAGCAAGATTTTCTATTGCTCTGGCTGTTGAACTCATCCAATATTTTTTCAAATTGAAATTCATATAATTGTACAGATATAAATTTTGATCACTTAATAAAAAATATGGAAAATTTTAACTTTCAATTATAGTATTTATTAAGGCACTGGACTACATTAATTTTACTGGAGTAAATAGAATTTTACTTGAATAAAAAATTATGCTCATTTCTAACATATGAAGCATGTTATTTTTTAACTAATTTCTAAAAGAACATCAAGTTACATTTTGGTTAATATGCGGCAATTCTAAGCTCTATAAATACTAAATAATATTGATATTTATTGAGTATGGGTGTATATATATATATATATATATATATATATATGAATGCTACCGTCATCATCTATTTGTGTGTAGCCCTATGAAACATTCATATAGATATATGGAAGCGATATCTATATATCTATATGAATGTATAACGGTAACTTGTAGCATCAACTTTCAACAGTGAGAAATTATGTAAATTGAATACATGCGTTTAGTCTGAGAGATAACAATTCAAAAAGTAGTTAGAGACTTTTTGAAAATTGGAAAAAGAATGTATTCAGCTTTCGACAGTGTTTACCCTTCTATGCCATCATCCTACTTGATGAAAAATATGTGAAGTTTTAAGATTTACGGGAAGAAGTCAAGGGTTTTGAATTATCTTCAATTTGACAGAATAATCGTAATAAAAATATGAGGGGGTGTTTACAAAGTTGTGTGTTATAAATTGTTGACATTTTTTTAATTTCCATCTATAGTACATTGTAAACTTTCAGTATAATTTCCTTTTAGCTGTTTGCTCTCGTCTCACTACAAAACTAGTTTAGACAAAAATACATGTTTAAAATCGGGACAGTACTTATATGCAGGAAAAGAGAGTGGCATACATGAAAAGTCCCGAATTTCAAAAAGCGTTGCAAATGTTTTGTCTTAGAATTTCAAAACTAGAAAAAAACACCCAGAAAATAAATATAACGTAGCGTAAACAAAGAATGTCCGTACCTGATATGACTGAGTACGCAGGCGCACTGAACACGGGGAGGAGGGTCGCAATATGTCGAAATTCTGCGGTGCTGGACGAGCTTTGGGACTGTGCACTCTTGAATTGTGTAGTGTAAGGACTGCGGAAGTGGTGTTATTCGAAAGTTACCGAACTATGTACAATTATTATTCGACAACAACAATTAATATCAAACTCTACTTTAATCGTTCAAGCTGTAAATAAATTGTTGAATATTTACAATAAGCGTTCAAATTTCCTATATCTCCTTCATTCATTCCACAATCCAACATCAGGCCTGAGTATTCACGTCAAACCTACGGTTTGTATCCTCGACACATCCTGCCAATTTTTCTTTTGACATTATAGAAAAACGTTTGGGAGTCCTTTTAATCCACTGATTTACAGCTCGTTTAAATCATTTAAATACTAAAATTTACGTCATTTAATTACTACACCACGTATATTTTTTCAATTATGGAAACATGGTAGTTGATAGGTGCATCTCAAAAATACGAGAAAGAAAATGGATCTTTAAAAATTTACAGCGTCTTCTATAGATGCAAAATTGGCACTTAAAGAACACTCCTGTATTCGTCAAGCAACTCAATCATACTGACATGGCATTGACTAATACCGTTGGAGAATCTCTCAGGACTTGATTACCTAACGCAATAGTTATTATTAGTTTGGTTCCGGCGAGCTGGCATTTCAGTCACGTGGTTTTGAACGAGTCTATTTGTTCAATTAGTTGGCGAAATAATCAGTTGGCGAAATAATCACCTATTTGCGATCGCTATGCACAATTTCGAGTATAGCTACCTTTCTCCTTTGAGCTTAACCACCATAATTTGTCTATACTCACTTAGTAAATTTTTATAATCACTAGTCTCTAAGCAGTTAAGTTGTACCATGGGTGGGTTGTTTTGGGGTTTTATGGCACAAGCCATACATGACCTCCGAGCACAAGACAACGTCAAATAAAAGATGTGGAAGGAAAAAGAGGGATTGAGAAGCAAAGTAGGGGGATGAAAGCAGAAAAAGATCACTTGGGTGTATCCCGGAGCGCGAGTTGTTCCACGGGATGCAGTGTCTGTTTTATTACTTTTGCTGATTTCAATCATTTAATGCATTGTTTATTTATGTATTCTTATTTCCTCTACAAGATGTAGACAATTTTTGTAATTATGAATGGTCTTTGGATCCTGTTAATTTTTGTATAATTTGTTTTTGTCCTATATGAATCAATTGCATTTTTATTGTCCGGTCGGGACTAAGGGCCCTGAGGACCTTATGACGCCTAACAAAGGTCCTCCCGACTGCCTCTCGTGTAGCTTTACACCCTCTGGGTTGGTTGGGTATTTAAAACAAAAGCCTTCTCCAAGGTCATGTGCTTTCTCACCGGAGTCTCGCCATATCCCTTCATTATTCAGCCAGATCGCAGAACTTTGGAAAGATCCCTCATAGGTACACCCATAAAAATGTGATACATGTAAAACCAAGACGAAAGAGAGTGAAATGGGAAGATACCTTGCAGTGTGATATTGACGCTGTTGAGTCCAATCTTGACTCCGACGTCGGCGAAGATTTTCTCTTTGGAGAAGGCCTTGTAGGGACTAGATATGGTGGCTTGGGCTACGTGCCATTCGGTACCATAGTTGGAGACTGAAACAGAGAAACCATTATCACTCACAGGTCTGGTATAGATTATTTGTGACATCATTAGAGCTATATCAGATACAAAAACCTACCAATAGTAAAAGACAACGAGAACTGGAAAGGTTATTTAAAGAGAATAATAATATCTAGAATTGTAATATAGTGCGTAAGTTAATATAAAGTATATACCATCATGCGAGCATAGAATATAACATAAATAAAGAACATTTCTCAAGATTTTCTTTTGTACATCAAAATTTCATTCAGAAAGTTCTAAAATACACTATCCAAAGACTAATTATATACACATACTAAATTGAGTGCTGTTTATAGATTTATTTTATTGATAAGGAGCAATTAAAATTTAATGTAACTTATAAATTTATGCTTTGCGTTTTATAAAATTAAAAGACCTTGAGTCATGTATTAAAACAACCCTTTTGAAATAAAATTAACAGAACTATTACGAAACTATCAGTTGTCCGAGAAAAATTACGTGTAATACTTTAGTACATTTTGCTAGAAACAAACTAGATATAATAGAATTTACTACAAATTAAAAGAAATCAATAGAAATTCAAATTTCAAATTCAGACAAGAAAACTGACATCTGTTTTATTTTTCCTTATTCCTTTGGTAAAGAAATTTTCGTCAAAGAGTTCTTTTAATTCTCCATGCGGTTTATCTTCGAGTCGAAAACTGTCCTGTAGTGGCCAGCCTCTAGTGCAAAATCCTGTTCCAACTTGTCACCAGTTCTGGGCAAGAGACAATTTGTTTTTCCAACTTAGATCCTCATTCCCTTTGGAGTAATAGGATAGTTTAGTCTATACAAGATATCTCGGACTCAGAAAAATTGGCAAGATTTTGGACGAGATATCTCGTCGAAACACTTGGAGAGTTAATATCCAAGCTCCACGATGTTGCTGCTCGCGACAGATTTAGTGCACACTTTCTAATTGAAAATTCATAAATTCATTTAAAAAAATTAAGAGTCAGAGATTGATTCATTCATAGTTCTAAATAGGCATGACAACAAATCCCCCCATTGAATGCTTAATTTATAAAATTATAAGTTCCTTCTTCTGGAGCAGGACTGATCCTAGCCTGTTATTTTTTGCACCCCTGAAAGTCACGAAAAAATAAAAAAATAATGTAAATAGAAACTACTGAACCAAATCTCCCACATGACAAATCTTAAAACACAACCCAAAATACATAAATCAAAACTTATTTACGTATTTTCGCACTTACTCACATATTTACCTTGGTGCAAGGACGGGAAGGGGAATATTTATTAGTTAGGAGAAATAGATTTTGAAGCAGTGGAAATTTAAAAATAACGATGTTTTGTTAATCACTGCTAAAGTGCTGTTTTAGAAATGAAGACATTTATGGAAGTATGTCCCCTTTTTTGTTTGGATTTGCATTCTTTTCCAAAGGAATTAAGATGAAAGTATATAACGAATACAAAAGAGAACTCAGTGGTTGTTGAAGTAGACCAAAGAAAATGGAGTCGCAAAAAAAAGCAAATAAATTTATATTATGATTACAGAACGATTTGGGTTGACCGTGCCTGTTCTAGTCATTTGAGTGACACTAGATTCCCGAGTAGTGTAGTTTGTTGCCTCCCCCACTTAATGACTAAATAACCACATCGATTGGTTGAAAAGAAAAACGAAAAATTCTATTGGTCACGAAGAACTGGTTAGTCATTCAGGGAAGACTGCAGGTTACAGAACGAATATATGCGTGTGAACCCCTCAGAGACTAGAGAGGGATATCTGCACCTAACACAGGTAAAATTTAGAAAAAGCAGTCTAATTTGAAAAAGTTTTGAGAAAAGGTCAAGATGAGTAATATTAAATCGTGCTTTTAATGGAAAATTGGTATTTTAGTATTTAAACATGATGTACGATGCAATCGTAGTGTTTGGTAGGCCTGATTATTGTAATCGTATATGAAGTACATGCACATAATTCTTGATCTACCGCCATCGGTTTTATCATACCATTGCAAAAGCGGTCATTGTTTCAAAGTTATGCATTTGGAATTAAATTCTAAACGTATTCATTAGAGTAAAATAACACTATTTTAAAGGTTTATTAATAAGTATATATAAATATTACTTGAAAAGTTAGAAAGTTTTATGTTTATAAAACAATTTGGAATTTTTGTATAGTAATTGTACAGCTTCCCAACCTTTAAGAACAGTTTATAAGAAGCAAATTATAAAATGGGATATTATATTTTACTAATCACGCTTCTATTGTGACAAAAAGAGAGATAGGTTTGTAAATTCACCCTTAAAGGGTTTATAATTCAATATACTGCCAGCTTATAGCAGAAACTTATTAACTGACATTTTCCCGGAGAAATTAAACGTTCCTTTTATGATGAAAAATATGTTCAATCTGTTGTAATCTGTTACGTTAAGAAACACATAACACTACAAAAATGTTTATAAATTTTATTTTTTGGCCAAAAAACCAAATAATTAGGCTTTAAACAACTGTACAGTGAAAGTTTTGCTTTGTCAGTTAATGAGTTTTTGTTCTAATCAAACGATATATGGGTGATTTCGGTTAAAGGTACTTTTTATAATACAAGTGAATATGTTACACCTACTTATAATTATTTTCTTATTATTAAATTAATTATTTAAATGAAATTTACTCTTTACATAAATTAAATATCTTACTACTGCATAGTAAATGACAACAATAACGTAATGATGTGTAACTAGCGTAGTATGAGAATACTAATAAATACTATTTCATATACACGTAGATGTTCCCCTATATATTAAACAAATATAAATTAAATGATTAAATATTCATAACTTGTAAACATTAATGCTAGGAAATCGAACACAATTTTGAATTTATAATTGCTATGCAAAAAATGAAGTTCAAATTCAAACAGGGATTAAAATGTCATTATCAATTAATTATGTAAATGGGATTAAAATTAAATTAGAAGCAAGCTATAAAGAATAACTATACCAACAAACAAAAATTTTAAAAAATTAGATGAATTAAAATCTTTTAACACAATTCGTATTTCAAAAACAAAGATCCAAATTAATGACACTGTTACAACATAATATGTATCAGTCATTTTGTTTCTAAACCAGTTTTGGTTTTACACTCTAACAGGTGTAATAAAGAAGGATTGATGTAAAAAGGATCTAATGGTTTAAATGTGTTTCATTTCATTTACATAATGGATATTAAAATACGATTTTATAACACTCATCTACGCCTGAGAGCTATTATTCTAATTAAATTCTCTGCATGTAGGTCACATTGAGAACTTGAGAAGAAAGCAATGCAGTTCAAAAACTTAAAACCGAAGCAAATCCTTTCGATCGCGTAATTCAAGTGACTGGAATTGTTTTTGGCAGAGGCCGAAATGAAAGAAAAAGGGCACCGATTTTCGGGAAACGAGGGTCAGTAGGTAGTTGAATTTATATCGCACTGGAGCAAATATAACGGGTTATTGGGGACTGTCCGGGATCAATCTCGAATGAAAATATCCGAGGACTACACCTCACCAGTTTGAATCACGGTCAGATGACGAGGCCAACACCTGAGCTGGCACTACACTCACCAAACTTCCACATGGGAAATGGGGAAGATTAAAAAAATATATTTGAATGTGCTCCTCGCCCATGCAATCGTAGCGTAAACAAAACGAACGTTGTAATTTTTTGGAGTTAATCATTGTTCACAATGGGGCCCGCGATAGCCGAGTTGTAAGAGTGACGGATTAGCAACCAGTGGATTGCGAGTTCAAAACTAGGTCCAAAAACCGTACTGTACGTGGGAGCTGGTGCTGTTTGGTGCTAAATATGTCGTTGCCTCAACTGTCCTCACGTTGGAGTGTTGTGGAAGTATGGAGATTGGGGTGCCAGCTATGGTGTTGACTAACCGTCCTTTGGTTCAAAATTACGAGGTGTTGTCCTCGGATCTCTTCCTTTCGGAAAATCTTTTCCCGGTTGGTTGGTTGGTTGATTGAGGTGTTTTAAAGCGCAAGGGCCATATTTGGCCATTCTGTGCCAGACTGAAGATATACAGTATCAATTAATAGACACACAACGAAAGTTTTACTGACACAGATGAGATAAATACACTCAGAGAGGAATGCACATGACCTGCTCCTCCTACAACTCGAAGGTTGCCAGCGCAATGGGCATACCCACTGAGCCACGACTGTTCCAAGGATGTATCCTACACCGTCGTTTATACCCGTTGCTCCAGTGCGACGTAAATTCAACTACCTACCTACCATTATTCACGATGTCTCTTAGTTTCTCGATACTGAAAAGATTCCAACTTGCAACAGATTGTTCAATAACTAGTAACAAATACTAGTAATAGATTGTTTCTTCGAAGAATAATTGAATATATTCAATCATTTTTTCCCAATAATACTTTATGGTTCCATTAACACTATGATCCTCCAAGCAATAATTGGCGAGAACGTGGCAGTCTCTGCTTTACCCCGGGACATCATGGGAGGTGCTGTCACATCACACCAATTCGTGAACTGTGGGGGACCATGCCGTCCTGGAGGACTTTGGGGAATCTGGTTCGCTTTTACGTCTTGTCTCGAAGAACCCAGGGAACTTCTAGCAGCTAACCCGACTTCGGAACATACGAGATTCGAACTCGTAACCAAGCTCTTCAGTCCACCAGTTTCTTAACTTTCCTGTTGGTTGTCATTACGAGGTATCTCGTCATTAGCAAAACTTACCAGATCTTGTTTTTCTCTAACGTCGAGATACCTCGTCATTAGAGAAAAACACTATCGCTGTCATTAGAAACAAAGCGACCAGATCTTGATCTCGTCATCATCAGTAAATCAGCAATATCTTGATGACGAGGTATCTCGTCATTTCCAAAATTGGTCAGATCTTGTCGATGAAATATTTCGTCGAAACCCGTTGGGGTGTTAAGAATATTGCCTTTAGTCGCTCGGTCTCTAGTGGGACATTCTATTCAATTATTCTTCACAGAAGTCTCTACCATGACAAAACATCGGGTTGTCTACATTTCTAAATGTATATAACACGATGGGATGGATGAAGTCGAGAATACTTTCAAGTAGAGAAGAAAGCAATGTCCTTGTTGCTGATGGATTTCAGAGTCAACGAGAATGTTATTTTTAAATATTTTATGAATTGAAAACGTAAACCTTTGTAAAAATACTACTTTTACTCCGGAGGCATTCTTGCAAAAGGACGAATCGTAGAGAAAAAAAGGGACATGAGCTTGGGGCAATGTAGCCCTGCCCTTCTTCGCGGTCCTGTACAATTTAATTGAAAGTCGAGAGAAAAAGGAAACATCACGGGGATTTTCTACCTCGACACAATGTCGAAAAAAACTGCTCCGATTGTTTCAAGTCTACGCGAACGCAGCGAATTCTGTCCGTTGGAACAAACAGAAGGATAAAAAAGAACATCCACTTAGTTGACTCAAAAGGGTTGTGGTTTTTTTTCTTCTTTCGGCGTGTGTCGAATGTCTGGCGACCAACGGCACTTTCACTCGGCTTGACCTTCTTTCGTCCCATTGAGAGAAGCACTTCCGGGAATCCCTGGGCCAGTGGCCCGGGGCCCCGCGGAGACCCACTTCGTGAGCGTGGTTGCCGAGTGAAACGAATACGCGGCGGGCCCCGATGATCTACTTGCCACAAGACGCCCGCCTTTGCAAACAGAATGACCCTCGCAACTTCTCTTGACCACTCTGAATACGGTGGGCCCCGTGAGGGTACACTTGTCGGGGTGCCCCCACCCACAAACACCGATCGGGACAGTATGATATTTTTTATTCCAAGTTTCAGTTCTCCGAAATCGCCAAAGAGTAGCTTAGTCTAAAATGGACAGTTCAATGACTACAAATTGAGATGTTGAACTTTGGAATCTCGAAAAACCATCGACTTTGATACTTCGAACCTCTTTGCTTTTTAATCCTTCAGTTTCACGGGGGAGGCGGTAGCCCAGTTGGTAGAATAGTGGATTAGCAACCGGAGGGTTGCTGTTCGAAACTAGGTTTAACTAAAATCGTCGTGTAAGTAGTGAGGTGCCAGCTCAGTTGTTGTCCACGGATCTTTCTCTTAGGGATTGATACTGGACCTTCGTGAATAGCTCGTTGTAATGTTCCAATTTCGACGTTAATTCGACAACCTTCGGTATCAAGAAAAATGCTATTTCTCCTACATTGTAACAAGTCCCAAGAAAAGGTCTATAGAAAGGAGAGCTTTTGTAACTCTCATTTAATGAAATTGTGATCAATAAATTAATTTCATTTTGTAAAAAACAAATTTCGAATCGTGGATGGCCGCTATATTTGTCCACTTACAAGAATTTAACTCATCAATAGTTTGGCGGAACTAAATATAATTTTTTAATTGAATTTCATTTATGTAGATAATACCAGGCAAAGTCAGAGAGTGATTGAAATGTAAACTTCTCCATCTCTTAACTTTCCTGGTGGTTGTGTCGACGAGGCACATACCAGATCTTAATCTCGTCATCATAAAAAATCGGCAATATCTTGACTACGAGATATCTCGTCATTAGCAATTGGTCGGATCCTTAATGGACGAGATACCTCGTCGAAACCACTTGGAGGGCTAATCTTGTAGGCAAAAGATTAAAATTTTTTTAAATGGTAACAATGATGTGGTAAACGAAACTTCCATTTTTCGATTTACTCTGATCGAACTTACTTCAGCAGTTATTTGTTAATACTTAAAATTTTTGGAAATGGCTCAGACTCCTTAAACCACCCTAAAAAAAACATCTGCTTACAACCGAAATTGTCTTCTAAACTATAAAAGGTTTCTAAACGAGTATGTTCAGAAGAAAATCTATTTTTAGAACCATAACTTGTTTTTAAATAGCTCTAGTTTTCAAGTAATTATCTTGTCAATCCCTCGTGTGCCTCTACATCGAGTGTGTAGTAAAAAAATTATGCAGCGACGAACCCAAACAAAACCAGTCAAGTTGTAGGAACTTGTTTTGCTTTTAAAATTTGCATGCTTTTATTTCGAAAACTAAAAGGTTTATCTGAACTGTCCGCGTAATTCGAAAGCCAAACGGAGTATATAATTATGTTCGAGTTATTTTTAAGACTTCGTTTTCGCAAAGGCATTAACGTTTTGAAAGAAAATACAGTCTTAAAGAATAATTTTAATGTTTAATGATTGAGACATAAGTTATTTTTATAATTTTATTTTAGGGAGGTGGGTCTCTGATGAGGAAAATTAATGGGACCTTTAATCTTCAAAAGATGGCATCAGAGATTAGTATTTCCTAGCAGCTTTATTCTGAAGTTGTAATCAGTCTAGTATGTTGGCACCATTACGACTGCATAAGTTTCAAAGTATTTTTTCAAGCGCAATTTCAATATTACAAATATAACCTAATTTCAAATGTAAAGGCACTTAATTATTTTCATTTTGCCATTATCCGATTTTTGGTGACAGAATGCGTATACTCAAAGGGTCAGTAAAAATCTGTTTTGTGCAATACGCAATAATGCTAATTTTACTATGTAATCATAAAAATAATTCTTATAAATGCATTTTTAAATATTTCAATTTCTTACTAAGCATAATGTAATTATTTTAATAAAATAAATATTTACTTTGATTGCGACACATTTTTATGAGCTATAATAATGTGGAAAATATTTTATTTAGATGACTCACCCATAGAATTTATATGTCGAATCACTACCCTCTCTTTCTAACCCTTTAACACTTCGGATGAATTCAACTTTAGATTGAATGCATTGATTTTATATTTATTTATATTGTAGATGAGTAAGCAGCAAAAAATTAAGTTAGTAGTTTAGACTGGTTAATATGATTTTTTGTTAAAATGCTTGTACACTACTGAATTACCAGCCTTTTCCTACAAATGCCTATCCATTCAATATTTTAGATTGTTTCATAGTATTGTTTATTCGATGGTCAACAAAATCCGAAAGAAAGAACGTCACATTTTTTAAAACATTTTTTACATGAAATTATTAAAACAATTTAAAAAGTAAAAATTGCAAATTATTTTCAGCATACTTTAGTATTTGACTCTTGTTGACTATTCGATTTATTTGTGATCATAAGCAGAAATTTAAATTTAAAGTTAAAAAGTTTTTCTCAATTAAAAAGCGAGCATTTCACAACTTCAAAGAAAATATTAACAATTTGTTTCTTCTGGAATAAATATACGGACTATTAAAACTTAACGAATCTATTGAAAATGATAACGTTAATATATTTTTTACAGAATGGGAGAGGAGAGGATTGATAGATTAATAGAAAGCGGAGAGATTAAGAGAGTTGGACTTATGATTGTTCTGGTATTCTCCACTAAACCACGAAAGAAGTCTATTGGACCAAGAAGAGAACAGATAAGATTTTGTGAAATACGTACTTCGAATTTTATTTTTCTGTTACATTTTGTATAAGGATATAAAATAAATTAAATTCTCTGAGATACATTGTTATTTTCTGCCTGTTGAACAAGATGCCTTGTTAAACATTTTAAGGAAACATGGTTAAAAGTTCTGTATTCATGAAATCAGCCTATTTTTCCCGGGGGGGGGGCTGAATTTGATGGAAATCATTTCCAATAACCATCAATGACAAAGAAGAACATAAATCATACATAACGCAGTAAACTACATTCAAATAGAATATTAATGAAAGAGTGATAGTATTTCCAGCTTGTTTGATTGATTAAAATCTGCGTGGCTTGGTTTGGTTTCCCATCTCTTATGTCATTTTTTTGTTAGACAAGGAATTGGAACCTACAACTTAACCCTCCAAGTGGTTTGGACGAGATATCTCGTTCATCCAGACCTGATACGTTTCGCCATTGACGAGGTACCTCGTCGTGACAAATCTACCCTTTTAATCGAAGTAGGAATGACAAATTGTCTCTTATCCAGAATTGGTAACAATTTGGAATAAATTTTAGCATCAGAGATTGGCCACTACAGGGCAGTTTTTGATGTCTAGATAAACCACCTAGGAGGGCTAAAGGATATCTGTTGCGTTTTAATTTATTTACAACCACATTGACACTTGATCAGTAATTGAATACCTAAAAACTGTATTAGATTTGAATAACTCAACAGTCGACCATGTTGCGCTTTATGAGAGGGATCAGGAAAAGTCCAGGGCTGAGAAAACAATTAATTTAGATCGAAAAATTGAATCCTTAATTTGTTTGACTTTCGCACCCCCAACCCCAATCGCAATCCAATCTAACGAAATGCTCTTGACCTACAGATTTCATTTTGACCTACTCCGCGTATGCACGAGCAGGCCTGATAGTGATGTTGTTAGTGCTCTAATCCTCGGTTCAACAAGCTGGGATCGAATTAAGGTCTAGGCATGGATTTTCGTAGTCATTCTAAATACACTTTAAGCATTAGACCCCGGTCTATACAGCCCTTATGGGGCAAAAATTATCCATAGAGCGACATACCTAACCACGAACGCACGTGGTTATTCAATCAATCGTACGATAACCATCAAACCCAAAAGTTTCGAATGACTTGTTTTTGACAATACGAAAACATTCTCAAGTTTACTTTCCTTGTTGAAACAAACGGAAAAGTTTCAGCACAAATTATAGAACAGAAATTGACATCGTACATTTTAACCCTATGAAAGACTATGTGCTTAAACCCTACAAGTGGTTTCGACGAGATATCTCATCCCAGATCTGGTCAATTTTGGTAATAACGAGATATCTCGTCCATCAAGTCTTGTCAGTTTTGCTAATGACAAGATACCTCGTCGAGAAAAACTGCCTATTACTTCAAGGGGAATGAAGATGTAGGAAAAATAAATTGTCCCTTGCCCAGAACAGCTTGGACATATTTTTGCATCAGAGGCTGGCTACTACAGAGTGGTTTTCGAAGTAAAGGAAACCCACCAATAATGAAGTTTTATTTTTGTCAAAAAAATTTCGTGGGTGAAAACCTATTACCTTAAATGAATGTATTTTGCACGTAACAGAAATTTAGTTTTTTTAAAGGGCTGGCGGATCCCCTTACATCTCACCACCCATATAGATATTTCAATATGTTATGAGAAAATATTAATGTAATTTTCAGCCGCAATATACCCATATTTGAGTAATTTTACTAGCCTTTACCATTTCAAGAAACGCATGACGTCCGTCCCACTACCCCTGAAGAAGTGAATCCTCCAAACAGCTTAAAGGAGATATCTCGTCATCAAGATATTACTAGTCTTTTCTGATGACGAGATCAAGACTGGTTACTTTGGAAATGACGAGATACCTCATCTAGACACAGACCAGGAGGGTTAAGACCGGACAGCATCAAATCGCAAATAACTTTTTTTATTAAATGGAAATAAAATAAAAATAAATGTCTAAATGAAATCCCTCTTTCGCTTTTCTACTGTCTATTTGAAAGTAGAACTCGAAAACGGAAAATATGTCTTCACGTATTGATGACTTTTTCTCACATGGATGAAAATGCTTCTGAGACCCGTGTTCTCGGCTTTTCACCTGTGATACCTTGCGCCAGGTGAAACCAAACGCGTCTTAGCCGACATCCCCAATTCCGGCTAAAAAAGGCCTTTTGCCATGCACTAATTAGATTCGCCAGATTGGACCTTTTATATTGTAGTCAAGTGTCAATTTTAATTTGTCAAGTTTTGTGATACCTGGTAGCAGTTTTTAATCCAGCAAGGATTTTTTAAATGGGTAGATTTTAGAATTTAAAAATCAGAAATTTTGAGGATTTTTTTTTTGCTTTTGAAAAAAGATTTGTATTAAGATATTTCTTGTATCAGCATACATGTTCTAATCATTCTGTAACAAATGCATACTAATAACTAAACAAAATGTTTGTAATTTATTGAGATATGATGAACTTGGTGGAATTGCATTTTGCTTCCATTTTGAATGAAATTCAGTTTCGGTAAAAAATTCCTAGCAAATAAATTATTTAATACCATCTTCAGATAACATTATAGATATAGTATACGGTACATAATTTCATAAGCTACTTGTGTGTTTAACTATTAGCTATTTTTCTTTAACCCTCCAAGTGGTTTCGACGAGATATGTCGTCTATCAAGATCTCATCAATTTTGCTACGACGAGATATCCCGTCATCAACATATTGCCGATATTTTATGATGACGAGATCAAGATTTGGTCAGTTTTTTTCATACATGATGGATAAGATCTCGTCCATCAAGATCTGGTCAGTTTTGCTAACGACGAGGTACCTGGTCGAGACAACCACCAGGAGGGTTAAGTTGGAAGATTTTCCTAAATGGTTTTTAAGTATTACTAAAATTTAAAAGAAACTGTAAACTAGACGGGAAAGAAAGTACAAACTAGACGGGATATTAAAGGTTTGGAATTCTCCAGATTTGTCATTACCTCTACCTAGCTCCTTATCTAAATTTCAACTATTATGTAAGGCAACCAGAATACCATTTTCAACATTTTTGATAGAAAGTTTTTTATTGAATATTTGTATGGGCTTTGGGAAGGGGAAAGACTTCCGGATGTGTTGTCACATCAATCAACAATGAGTTGACTGCTTTGCGAAATACTTTCAAAAAACACTCTTGACGATGACGAAGTTGGTTTAAGTTCAGGTTCTTTTGAATGTTGTCTTCTCCCTTTCTAGATATGCATCTGATTTAAGTTGGCACATTTAGGACTCAATCAGCAAGACTTACAGATCATGCAATGATACTTTAAAATTCTGCAGTGTAATGTTTTAGGATATTACAAACCACTATACATTGTCTTTTACTGAGCATCAACGTGTTTGTAAGGTTTTGTACCAAAGCTGAGTATTAGAGTTGACTGAAATATTTTAGCGATTCATTCGCATCAATAAATTACATTGTAAAACTCAACCGATACATTCAAAACGCTGTCTCTTAGAGAAACCAATTTCACCCTTCAATGAAATCCACGATACTGAAATGGCTGTGGGATATGATAATTGCATACGTGTGGTCAAATAACCAAGATCGCTATGTCTCATCGCCGAAGATCAATTTACAATATATAACCGTATTGTTATGATCTTAAGTGGCCCCTTGCTTGCTCCTATATATGAGCTGAACTTGGGGGTTTCCGCTCGGAGGACCGGACTGGATTGTTGAGAAAATGCACGAGTGACCCGAACGTCGACTCCGGACACTAGCCAGTGCATGGGAGGTCATCGTGAGGAATGGGCCTGAGTGCAGCTTCTGTGACGTCACGAAATGGAGGCCATTGGAGAGAAGAATTAGCAAGCGAAGAGTCCGTGATCAGACGGAAATAGATAGTAAAATCTCCATATAAGCAAATCCATCAATCCATTTTTCCAAGATTTGAAACAACACAGCTTAATCTTTTTGTTTTTAATTTCGGATTAATTTTCACACATAAAAATATTCGTTCCTTGGTATTTACGGGATTAACAAAGCGTTTGGAGCAATTTTCGTTAAGAGGTCCCAGTACCATATAATTCGTTAAACTATTGAATATTTGTCTTACATTAGAGTTTTGACCTTTATAAATAAGTGTGCTGAATTTTGGAACGAGTAGAAGCAGTTTTAAAAAAGTTATTTCAGTAATTATAGAGCAATTTAAAAGACTTCAATGGCCATGCTTATGTGACAATTAGTGGGGATATTTTTCCAATTTCATGTAAAATTAAAATTGAAGTATATGTAGCCAAAAATATTTTCGATCTATTTCCTATTTAATAATATTCAGTCTTGATTTATGTAATACTTATTTTTGGGATAAATTACGAAATTAAACAAATAAATTTTTGGATAACTTGACAGCTTAAAAATAGTAATAAACTAGTTCTATTAATATAAAGAATGAAACAAATCCATTCTGATAATATGATTTGTAATCTTTTACAATAGTTAAAACTTGCATTTCTGATTGTTCACTTTTTATTGATAATTATTGATTTGACTGTTCACTTATTAAACCCTAGGGTCTTTCTCTGTAAATCAAATAGTGCTCTGAAATTTCTTTCAGACTAAAGACGTGTTTAACAAAATTGTTTGTCTGAGGCGAATGAAATTCAATAATTAAATTTTAAGGAATTTCCAGTAAACAAATGTGGTAGCCTATCAAAAAAACAACCCACACAATGTTTTTAATTTTTAAATATTGCAAGTTTTTCTATTTTGCTTCTTTTTCAGCAGGTCATTTTTTGCATTACAATAATTTTTAAGTAAAATGTTTGCCTTTATGCACACACATTTTCTGATAAATTTTTGTGGCATTTTACAGATGTGGCACTCTACAGATATTCCATTGAAGGTACCTATTATAAGTAGGTAGTTCAACCAACAATTCTGAAATTTGTGTGACAGGAAGTCTTCATACTGCTCATTAATTCATTAAAAATCCGATATGTACACACATGTATCGTAGTCAGTGGTACTGTAAATTCCTTCAGCCGTTTAAGGCCACCCCATCACTTAATTTTAAGTATTGGTGAATAAACTCTTCCGAACATTCCTAAGTTAGTTCTTTTTCAATTGACGCGATCGAACAGCACATCTCAATTCAGTTCATGTTACAACTTTTTAGCAACATAACCAAATATATACACTAGAACAGGCAAAATATCATCTGAAACATTAACATTTTTACAGCTGTAAATGATTTCCTCAAACAGATCTGGAATGTAAGTTAAAGTTTCTAAACCTGAATCCCTAAAATCAGTCTTATTTGGAGGCTATCACTGCTTTTTGATTGTAGCTTTATCAGACATAAAATCTTCAATTTATGTTCTGATTCTAGCACTTGGCGTATGGAAACATTGTAATTAACACGATCATGTGACAATATTGTCCGAAGCTAGCCTCTAAGCTATCGGTCTGGTCTTACCAACAGATTACTTAAATGGTAGTATGAAATATATTAAACTTAGTAAAGCTCACCTTTTAACCCGCTAGAAATAATCGAGAACCAAAAAATTCGAACTGTTAAAAAATAAACGTACAATTGCGAGACAACTGTCAGTGAAACTGAACTAGATGAGAACAGACTCCAGCTGTGGTACAAACCAGGGTTTATATAACGGGATAAACATGTATTTAAAGTAATGGGGGTAGGTTTGGATAACCAACAAGATAATTACAACGTATGAGTGAGGATAAATCACTTGAGGTTCCTAGTATGTTTTTAGGTGCTGATAAAGCTCGAATTAGTTCAAGTTAGAATAAATCCATGACTATAGTGGTTTATACTTGATAGAATTCTCCTTTACAATCTATTTGTTACTAGTGAGTAACATCTTTTCACCTGTGTGGTAGTAAATTCATGAGGCCATTAACACAGTAGGAATATTTAGGACTGGAAAAAGAAACGATCTTATACCTTACATTTTAGATTGAAATAATTAAGATCATCCGGTACTTGCGCGCCCCTAATCACTGCTTGGAGGGATGGGCTTGGGGACATTTCCTCTTGAAAATGTTCTTTCTATTCAAGCTCTTATCGAGATGGCATGCGATCTTTTACGTATCATTTATACTTACTACATTAAGAATGAAAAGCGCCTAATGAATCTCCATAAAAGTAACTATCACTCATATACCGTGAAGTAGAAGAGAAGATGCCTCCCCCCTTTTTTTTCTTTACTATGCACATCCATCATACCGTTCAGAAACGATCTGAATCAATTATCACTTTAAAATCCGAAGAAGATAAATATTTGTAGGTTTCGAGCGTCTTCTAAAGCATGTATGTCTGCGAGAACAAACGGGAACGATAACCCCCATTTCGTGACGTAAAAGCCACCGCAGCGCCGCAGGTTCTGGCCTGTTCCTTCACGATGGCCCAGGTCCTTGCCGACACCGTCCTCTGCATGAAAACAAGAGGTTCCTGGTGAGGAATCAAAAATAGAGTTCCAGCCACTCCTCATCCGACGGAAAGCTCCAGCCTCTTGCTAATGTTCAGCGGATCTGAACATTGGCAAGTGGTTTCAACGAGATATCTTGTCATTAGCAAAATTGGTCAATGGACGAGATATCTCATCGAGACAAAACTGCCTTTTTACTCCAAGGGAGAATGGAGATCCATGTAGGAAAAAAAATTGTTTTTGCGTAGAACTGATGACAGTTTGGAACAGGTTTTTGCATCAGAGGCTGGCCATTGGGGTGCTTTTGAACGAGAAAATAAATCACCAGGAGGGTTAAACTGGACACCTTCGGCAAACAGAAATAAATAGAAAGTGTTTTGTGATTAACTGTTTTAAATAATCACACCACCACAACCGCAAGCTATGGTCACTCTTAGAATAGTTAAAACACGCTGTCCTTTGGTCTTTGAGTATATAAGTCTACTTAGCACAGTATGTAGTCATATTCAGAAATAATTTCGGGTCTAGTCTTCTCTAGCAGTATGTTTTACTTGTATAATTAACGCACCTACACATCGTTCATGTAATGCAATAGAGGCAAAATCCAAAAATATGATTTTTGGAGTATGTCTCAATGTGGAGAAAACTACATTCATTCAAACAGCAAACTGGCAAATTTCTCAATTCAATACTGGACCAATAGATGGCAGAAGCGTTTTACAGCATGTTATTATTTTCGTAGTAATGAAAACTTTAAACCCATTTATCTTAAATTTTGAAATTTTTTGGTATGTCACTGTCGTAACCCATGATTGATATGTGTTACCCGTAGCATTTGCCATAGTTCGATTTAAGCTGATTAAATTCTTCCATCGTGTGGTTTTAATTGCTTAAAATATAAAATACATTTTTGAGAGCCTCGAGCCCCATAAGCGCTTCCCTTGAATACCTCAATGCGCCTAGGCAAATAGGCAAACATGAAGCTATTTGACTTGTCTCATTCAGATAGTCACATTGTTATAGTGGTTAGCTTTGATTTCAGATGGACATTAATAATTTCTTGTTTAAAATAAATAAAAAATCCTTATAAATATTTGTTGGTATAGAATAATGATTCTTATGAGATCATGTCAGCGGTCCATGTCTTCAAAAGTTTAATTAATTAAAGAATATTATAGTCAATTCTAAATTTTACTTTGCCTTTTAACTGGAGCTTTTAAAGTACCAGTCTATAACAGTAACAGAAAAACGTCAGAATGACAACCAGAATTCTGATACGTTTAATTCCAAGAAAAAGTTATTCGTTTGCTGCAGCACAACCAATGGAATTATAATGCTAAACGATTATTTTGTTTGTATTGTTAAACCTGTCTACGCGTTACTACCAATAGATTCAACAAAACTTCGATTTACATAAATTAACTTCAGAATTTTTGTAGCATCAGGAACATTTCGGGGGGGGGGGGGGTCAGGTCCCTGCGGCCTTTCCTCTCAGTACATCCCTAGTAGCACGTCGCACTCATAATCATTCCCATTTCCCATGAGTTATCTGTAATTGCAAAGGAAACAAATCTATACCCATACAAATGATATTTTAGCTTTCATAGGAAAATTAGTGTTGAATGGTCCTACGACTGCAGTATCATCTTTTACTCAATTATAATAAAATATCCGCAATATACCAAGACGGCTGTTTAAGTAACACATTCCCTCTGTTATGCTCACAATCTAACAAAAAAATACCTTTTATATGTAAATTCATACTAATTTAATAAAACTTACTATCACGCATAGTATTCCTTCACTTACTATATGCATCTACTTATTTCAGAAAAAGCGTTGTGTCCTATTTTGTATACCTCGCCTTTACATGAAGTATGTTACCTTTTATGTTACCTTTTATGTTACCTATCCACCTTAAGACACTATAGAAAGTTAATTTCTCCTGTAATCGTAATGCTAGTTCATACATTAGTTATACTTTAGCCCATTTGAAGTTTAGAGAAAACGCATTTTACTGTTTAATAAAAGTAATTTTTTAATCATCTCCATTTGTCAAAATAATTTCCCATTACATCATCTGAATGTTAATATTATCTGATCAAAACAAATCTCCTTCACAAAGTACTCCCCGTACAGTATATATTCCGTAACATTATTCAAAAAATTAACTGATTCTCGTATTATCTTCTGAAAGGAGTTCTTCACAGCGAATTTCCCACTTTCCCATTGTTTCTCAACACACAAAGGGAACTAAGCTTATTCCATCTTTTCAATGCATAAGATCCTCCATGGTTGAGGGACAGGCGTAGCCCGGTTGCAAGAGTCGCGTGTGGGCTGGTGCACGTTAAATCTCTCGTGGCCACAATTGTTCTGACGCTGGTGGGGTGTGGAAGTGGGGTGCCAGCTCTAGTGTCATATGACCGTGGCTCAAAACTACGAGGCGTTGTCCTTGGAGATTTTCCAGGACGGTTGCCAATAGCCCGTTGTGTTGATCCAGTGCGATGTTAATTCAATTACCTACCCTCCATGGTTGTTGCTTTGTCAGTCTGAAGTCAATACGAGGGTAAATTGGACCGAAGACTTAAAATGAATCCCCAAAACACTAGAAACTTAAATGGTTCAGACTAGAATTAGAACCCAGATTGTACCGTGAACTGGAGGGATAACTGCACACGGCCACCATGGTTCTATTAATATATTAACTTAGTCCAATATATTTTTATAAGTCTCAAAAAGTGACTAATAAAGATGAAAACAAGATTATAAAATGTCAATTGCTATTTAGGTGGAGTAAAATGTCAAATTATCATGACAAAGGTGAACACCACGAGGTTGTTTGGTTGAGTTGTGTTTTATGGCGCAATGGCCATATTTGGTGATGCTGCACCAAATACAAGACATTCAATATCAAGCAATGGACATGCACACAAACCACACAAGAATAGTTTTCACTAACACGGAAGTGAGAAATGCACCCAGGTAGAGGTCAAACATCCGCCGCCTACGAACAAGAGGAAAATGGCGGAAATTGTTTTCCACTTGCTTACTTTTGTCCTGACGATGGACGACGTTTTACTCCACCAGAATAGTGATTGACATTTTTATCATGCTATCATCACTATTGCTCTCTTTTTGAAGCTTTTAATAATTTACAATCAGTTTGACTAAAGTCTTATGTGTTTCTACGAATTAAAATTTTGATGTACATGATTCAATATAAATGTCTACATTTCTACACCAATTACTTTCCTGGCACACGTATTAAACGAAAGAGAAGTCAATTGTTCAATTGTGTGCCTCAATCACCTTTATACTTCTTTTCCGTTACAATATAATGCTTTTTCTTGAAAGTTGAATTGCACAAAAAATTAATTTAGAATGCCAAATGTGTCCTCTAAACGATCTATTCATCTATTATAGCTACGTTCCTTAAAAGGATGACTTCCGACGCACACAATAACTAATTAGCAATACACGTTGCGGGAAAGTGACCATTAAAAAGTAGTCAATTATGCTCTAAAATTCCAGCCTTTCGCTCATTAACATTTTTTCTCGATATTTAAACGTCTCTGTATCGAAAGTGAAGGTCGTCTTTGGATTCCATACACCTCAAACGTTGCTTTGGGATAGGATATGCCTATTAATGCTGCATGATAGATCGAAGACCAAATGACTCACCATCACTCATCGGCAGAACGAGATACGCAAATGAGAGAAGCCCCGAGCGACGTTGACGCCTGAGAGCCCAGCTCCATCGATATTCGAATACCGCGTCACTTGTCTGTGGACAGCGCATTGACACAGTGATGTATCTCCCGAAAACTTAATACAAGGCAGTGGCGCCACTAGGAGGATGATGCCTACAGGCAGTGACGCATAATGACAGTTTACGAAATATTTCCGCAGTTTGTGAAAAGTTTATAACTTAACCCTTTCGGGCCTAATCGGCATATACGTCCCAGAGATTAGATTGGGTAAATAAATCCCACTTTTGAATGGGTTTTTACGTTTGCAGTGTTCTTAAGGAATTAGGGAATAAAAAAACCTGGGAATACTTTCAGATTGCAAATGGCGGACTTATGGTTTTGAGCACGCCCATTCATTTTGATGAATGAGTGACCGTGGTTTGGAAACAAAAAGATGGTACAAAATTAGACGTTAGTTCCCCAGAAGCCATTTCCCACTACAATATGTACATGAATGGAGTTGACCGCTGTGATGAAATATGGCTACTTTTTAGGGTCATGGCAGAAAATCAGACAAGTGGAGGAAAAAGACTTTTTGGAACTTAGTTATGATTTCTGTTGTGAATGCATGGATTACGAAGTGTGATGCGGAACATAAAACAGAACCACTATTATCATTCATGGTCATCTTAGCTGAGCAACTAATAAATATTGGAAGGGAGAAAGCAAACACAAAAAGAACGCGAAAATACTGTCGTCCGTCAAAAAGAGCAAAAACTACTAAACTGCTAAATTAAACTACTTTTCAGAGTTAAATTTTAATCATGCAAAAGTCGGGGCGAAAGGGTTAAGCCCCTTCCGGGCGAAGCAAACATATTCTTATTTCATTAATTTATCTATTTCAAAAATTTATGATCATGATGTAAGATCCATATTACTTTTTCTCACAAGGAGCACAGGACCCGGCCACTAGGAGACCCCTGTGCGATAGGGGTAAGAGAAAAAGGCAGTCTAGGCTAGGGGAATCTAGAGAAGAGACGGAAAATGCAGGAGGTTAATGCATGTGTGCTCTCTGCACGGGATCTTTTTGACGTAAGTCTTTAAAATTGGAACAGTACTGGGGGCATGCATTAAAGTAACGTAAAAGCGTTACAACTGTTTTGTCTTATGATTTCAGAACTAAAAGAAACACCCAGAAGATACATATAGCATCGTGTAGATGAAACTACACGATGCTATCTACACGAAGATAGCATCGTGTAGATAGCTTTACGAATGTCTACACAACGCTATATATAGACAAAGGACCCTCCCCGCATTGAGCGCGGGAAGGGGTTCGCAATATGTCGAAATTCTACGGTGGTATGTGAGCTTGGGGTCAGTGTCACTTTGGATTGCATAGAGTGAGGACTGCGTACGTGGTATCATTCGAAAGCTACCGTACTACGCTACAATCTCACAAGTCTTTAGTCAATAAAATTATCCTTCAACATAAATATCAAACTGCACTTCCGTTGCTCTTCCAACTGGAAGTGCAGTTTGATATTTATGTTCTTCAAACTTTCAATCTTTCAAACTGTAAATTAACTGCTGAATATTCACGATAAATAATCGTTCAAACTTCCTATGTCTGCTTTATTAAATCCACAATCCAACATCAGGACGTCAAAAGTACGGTTTGTGTCCCCGACACAACCTATCAATTTTTTGGGTCGGTACCCAGGTTCGCGAACGGACGTGTTTTCGTGACTTTTCTCCTTTCTCTAATCTGCAAAATATATTTACACATTATTTCTACCCTGTTTGCAAAAGTGTCCCAGCATTTTTTGGACATGGTAGTTAGACAAAACAATGTAAACGCCTTTGAATTTTTTTATCAACAGGGAATTGGTAACCTTTCGTCTCCAATATAGCTTGTTTACTTCATGGCAGGGGCGTACCTAAAGGGTGTGGTCCCTTGCACCAGTGTCTAAGGGGGTGGAATTTCAGAAATACTCTTTGAAAGTTTTATGGTTTTTCTTGGAAAACAAAAGAATTTTTAGGCACCGTTTTGTCCATACCACAGAAGTGTTTTCTAGTAGTGCTACGAGCGTGAAACGAATGCTTGCATGCACTTCCATCTCTCGAATGCTACAGTCAAAAGTCAATTTCTTCTTTTATGCATCCCCGCTGAAATAGCCATGCTATTCGGAAGAGAGAGAAGAGACAGAACAATACCATTCTCTTCTTACAAACGTCTAGAGAGACAATTGGAAAATAAATAAGGCAGGGGACGCTTTTTCTTGCTTTCAGTCCTGGGGACCCAATAACAGAGCTCGTCCTTTTGCCAGTTTTTATGCATAGTCAATACAAAAATGCAGTTGAAAATTATTGCGAACAATAATTTATTATCAAATTAATATAATACTAATTATGATATTTAACTTAATGATCATCAGCTTCGTTTGCTCAACAAAAGAACTAGCTACTTTGCTAGGTCCTGGGGTTAGTCACTCGAAAATTAGTTTCTAATAGTGCACTCAAAAATTACTCTATATATATTCTCCAAAGAAATAAATTTTAAACCTAAAAAAATCACGTCCTCCCCATTTATGAGCCTTCAGGGACACAACTTCTTTAGGTGTGAACGAGCATCACAACCCCGAGGTACCCGGGTGATCTTTCCTCCCTTTCATTTTTACCCTCGCCTATCATTCTGTTTTTCTTTTTCTTCCTCATTGTGTTGTGACTTGCGATTGACGCAACATGGCCTTGCGCCATAAAACCCCAAAACAACCAGCCAACCCCATTCATGATGCTTTTGTCTCAACGATTTAATCATTTCAGTTAACTAACCCCATAAAGCTCCGTAATATCGTACAATATCGTATAATATCCGTAATAATATCGTAAGCTCCATAAAATAGAGCTTACGATACCAATGTTGCCCCGTCCAGACTGATATCCTGGGAGCGGACCCTGGTGGTCATACTCAGGGCAAGTTCCTGGGCGTGCACTTGTACATTGTCAGAAAAAAATAGGGGTGGTCAAAGGCGCAGTAAGTCTCCAACTTTAAATAAACATGCCCAGTAATAAATTTTCCAATACTATTATTTTTTCTTTTTTGGTCTTAACTTTTGAGTTTGTAATAAAAAAAAGTACTAATGAATATGCATACACATTTTAGTTCGATTCTTCCCTGTGTGTATTTCTCTCTTCTGTGTCAAAACTTCCTTTGTGTATGAATATGTCCATTACTTGACGTTGTCTGTCTTGTGTTTGGCGCAGCATGGACAAATATGGCCCATGTGCCATAAAATCCAACCAACCAGCATACATATTTGTCCATTTTTTTTAGAATAGTACATTCAAAAATCATTCATCAAGGGCAGGGAAGTTCCGAGGAGAGCCCAAGGGGCTCGAATCCTTTCCAAAATGATTTTGGAATTAAAAAGCTATCAAAAACTCAAGTTCAAGCTAGTTATAACAGAGAATATGGGTTTCATACATCAAATGCAACGCTCCTTTAACATTACGAGAGCCGCTTGAAAGAGTAGCGGACTAGCAACCGAAGGGTTGTGAGTTTGAAACTGGATTCAACCAGACTCATCGTGTACGCGAGGGCTGGTGCACGTTGAATCTGCTGTGACCTGCATGGTGCGGCAATTTGTAGAGTGAGGTTCCAGCTCAGGTGTGACCATGTCATCTAACCGAAATTCAAAATTACGAAGTGTCCTCGAATGTTTCCTTTCTGGATAAATCCTGTACCATCACCAATAACCCTTTATGTTGCTCCAGTGCGACTTTAATTCAACTACCTACCTAGTTATCTTTAACATTACAGGGAGCCTTCCTTTGACATTATAGTAGGGAAGCGTGAAAAGAAGACTATGCCATCGAAATTATTTTCTGAATACATGCTTGATGAGGGACGTTCTTTTAGAAAATTAATGTTTTTTAAAAGAGGGAGGTTTGCAGATATCCAGCCAGCTCATACTTCAGGAAATGCTCTGGTCATACTAAAGTGTATGATCAATGTGTATTTAAAATGGTTATACTCTAGTGTTGTGAACCACCAGATACTTGCTGCATGTAACAAATAATAACTTCTAATGACTACATCTGGATACACTGCTTTCTTGATTGACAGGGCAGATGAGTGTGGTAAGTATTGAAAGTTCTTAAGCCTTCAAGTGGTTTCGACGAGTTATCGCGTCCATCAAGATCTGACCCATTTTGCTAATGACGAGATACCTCGTCATCAAGATTCTGCCAATTTTTTGATGATGACGAGGTCAAGATTTGGTCAGTTTTGCTAATGACGAGATACCTCTTCGAGACAACCACCAGGAGGGGTAATTAATACATGACACACTTCAAGGTGGAAACTGTGTTAATTTACTTTCCATTACGCATAATTTCCAACCACATACATGTTACTATTTTCACAAATAACACTATGTCTTCGAATCGCTTGTTTGGTTCGCATGCATTGTTGTTTAAGAGTTGTCGCCGGTGTTCCTGCTTTAATCAATCCGTGCTGTAGAGGATGGGATTAAAGACAGAATAAATATTTTTAGTTTACTGTACGTCATCTTCGTTTTCATGCTTCAGAAAAGTTGGGGGGTAGGGTATTTCAATTAACGTCACACTGGAGCAACACAATGGGCTATTGGTGACGGTCGGGGATCAATCCCAAAGGGAAAGATCCGAGGACAACACCACGTAATTTTGAACCACGGTCAGATGACGAGGCAACACCTGAGCTGGCACCCCACTCTCCAAACTTCCACACCACGCCAACGTGAGGACATTTGAGGCCACGACAGATTTAACGTGCACCAGCCCCCTTTGTACACGACGGTGTTTGGCTGGATTCGAACTTGCAACCCTTCGGTTGCTAGTTCGTTACTCTTCCAACCGGGCCACCGCGGCCCTTCAGAAAAGTTGGAAGCATCATAATAAAAATTTGTAACATTCCATTTCAATGTAACTTTAAGCTTGACGAGCAGTGAACCTTTGAAATGAAAAAATAGCCAGTGTTCAGTAAGGATAGATCATTTTTCTTTCCAGTCTTTCATGTATAAAAACGAGGAAGGAATCCATTGAAGAGAAGAACAAATAAAATAAAACTGGATTGCCAGATTATACATTACGTTTTGGTCATTTTTTTACAATTCTATTTACACGTCCTCTCACAAGTCCGCCGTATCTTTTTTAGAGAACTGAAACATGTCTGATTCTTTAAAACCATTTACTCGTGGGCAACGAAAACTGAACCCTGTTGCCGATACAACGTATTTCAAACTATTATCTTTTGAAAATAAATCGAAATGATTGTTTGAAAATTTAAACCGGATCTGGATGAGACGTGGAACGGTTCATTGGTGGAGATTATTAACTCTCGTGCAGCAAAATGCGATTGTTGAGCCACAAACCATTCAACCAACCGGTGGCCCATCAATAAATATGGGAGTAAGCGCTCCAATAAAAGAAATGCATCTTAATTTTAAAAATGCTTCTCAAGGTACATTGTTATGCAATCCCGTTTTCAAAATTGGCCATCAAGAATCTTTAGTGGAAAAATAAACAATTTCAGGGAGTTCCTATTTTCGTTTTAATTTTCAGTGCATTTTGTTTTGGAAAAATATTATTTACTTATGTTACTTGACGATGATTGAATGGCCCAATCCAATACATGAAACATTTCGTTTTAGAAAAATATTATTTACTTATGTTACTTGACAATGATTGAATGGCCCAATCCAATACATGAAACATTTCGTTTTAGAAAAATATTATTTACTTATGTTACTTGACAATGATTGAATGGCCAATCCAATACATGAAACATTTCGTTTTAGAAAAATATTATTTACTTATGTTACTTGACAATGATTGAATGGCCAATCCAATACATGAAACATTTCGTTTTAGTAAAAAAAGATGATAAAGAAAATGAGAATTACCATTCTAGGGGAAATAATAGTCGCGTTAGTGGGGTTTTCGTAATTTAGGAAGCAGTAGGTCTGTACTACGAGTCGCCATAAAACTGTCAAGTTTTATATTTATACTGTCTTTCTCTAAGGAATAAATCTTGCGATTTACAATAATATTTTAGACGTTAATTACAGTCATTATAATTTGTGTTTATCAATTAATTTTATTAATTCAAGAACAAAAATGAATTAATATGCATTTGTATCAATAAAAATAATTCAATTATCTAATTATGCAATACTTTAAACAAAGGAGCTGTTGAGTACCTACGTTTACGTACAGTTGGTTGCTTTTGGGTTTTATGGTGCAAGGGCCATATTTGCCAACCTGCACCAAACACAGGGCAGACAATATCAAGTAATAGACACAAACACACAAGGAACATTTTAAAGACACAGAAGACAATAATACACCCGGGGAGGAATCGAAACTCAACCGCCTACAGGTTGCTAAAGCAACGAGGGAACCACATCGGCTCATTAAGTACAGGGAGCTGTGAACCAAGAACGTTTGAAAAAGGCTGATTTAGATAAAATAGATGTTGTAAGCTTCAAGAGACTACGTAGCCGCGATATCAATCTTTTGTTTTATGCGTTATTAACCCTCTTAGTGGTTTATCTTTGCTTCGAAAATTGCCCTATTGCGTCCAGCCTTTAACCCTCCAAGTGGTTTCGATGAGATATCTCGTTCATCAAGATATTGCCGTTTCTGATGACAATGAGATCAAGATCTGGTCAGTTTTTCTAATGACGAGATATCTCGTTCATCCAGATTCAGTCAGTTTTGATAGAGACGAGATGCCTCGTTGAGACAACCACAATCACCAGAAGTATTAATGCAAAAGCCAATTCCAAACTCACTAGTTCTGTGCAAGGGCAATTTGTTTTTCCTACTTGGTTCATCATTCCCCTTTGGAGTAATAGGGCACCTTCGTCTCGACGAGATATCTCGTCCTTAGAAAAATTAACCAGATCTTGGACAAGATTCTTGTCGAAACACTTGGAGAGTTAAAAAGAACCAAGATCAATTATATCTCTAAATTCCAATGACATCAATCCTATTGTGCGTCGAGGTGAACGGAATAGAGTTTTGAAGTAATCACACGGTGTGGGTATTGTTTTCCCGATCAGAAACTTTTTGCCCACCGCTTTGAAGCAACGGTCCACTCAACGGCGCAAGGACAGTGGGATCGAAGTCATGCATAAAATTAGCGGTACGCGGTTAGCTGGCGAGTAAAACCCCCACCATTAGGCCTCTCGGAGACCTTGAGGACGAGGGTTTAATGAGTCTGAAAATAATCATACTCATGCGTACGGGCTGCTCGAAGGCCGCGAATGCGGTGGGGAAAATTACACGCTGCAAATGGACACCTGTGGAATGGTCCCCGGTGAGCGTTGACAAGGTGTTGGATGGACGGGAGGCATGCAGGAATGCTGGGCTTCGAGTGATTGTATTCAGTGGGTTGGTAGAGGTATACAGTAACCTATTGCGATTTTTGGGGAACAAGAAAAAGAGCGATTTTTCGAGAAAAGCGATATATGGAGGGCTGAGAAAAACGGGCTTATCCGAAATGAAAAGGGAAAAATTATGGATGGATGAGTTTTATGGCCCAAGGACCTGGTTTGGCCAAACTACGCCAACCACATTGTAAATTCTAGATTAGTTATAGTATGTTATTCCAATTACAAATGTTGCGAGTTCGAATCCAACCGAAGACAGTCGTGTACAAAGGGGACCTGTGCACGTTAAATCTGTCGTGGCCTCAAATGTCCTCAAGTGGTGTGGAAGTTTGGAGAGTGAGGTGCCGGCTCAGGTATCTGACCGTGGTTCAAAATTACGTGGTGTCATTCTCGGATCTTTCCCTTTGGGTTTGATCCCGTTGTGTTGCTCCTCGTTAATTAAATACTTACCTACCAATTACAAATTAATATAAATCTATAAAATATAAAATTCAGTAAATTGCGATTCCTGTGCTAAGCCAGTCAAGGTTTAAATTTTAAATATAGTAATTATGCTTCAAAATACCGTAAAAGTACACAAAACAGATGGTAAAACCTTTTAATATAATATGGAAGAATATTTTTATAATTAATTTTTTCTCATCACTTTTAAGGTAAATCTTACGTACCAACGGGGCCGCGGTGGCCCGGTTGGAAGAGTAACGGACTAGCAACCGAAGGGTTGCGAGTTCGAATCCAGCCAACCACCGTCGTGTACAAAGGGGGCTGGTGCACGTTAAATCTGCCGTGGCCTCAAACGTCCTCACGTTGGCGTGGTGTGGAAGTTTGGAGAGTGGGGTGCCAGCTCAGGTGTTGCCTCGTCATCTGACCGTGGTTCAAAATTACGTGGTGTTGTCCTCGGATCTTTCCCTTTGGGATTGATCCCGGACCGTCACCGATAGCCCGTTGTGTTGCTCCAGTGCGACGTTAATTGAAATACCCCCCTTACGTACCAACTCAGTTTAGGAGAGCTGTTTGAAACAAGTGACCTGTGAACTCTCAATTCTGAAAACACAGGTTGTGACTTTTTGTGCTTTTCGCAACCGAAAATTATCCAGAGACGAATAAAAAAGGTTTTTGAATTGCACTAACTTTGGTTTCCTTAGACTCTTTCTTTTAGGTTTCTCATGAGTTATTGAGCCCTCAAGGGCACATCTCCTTAAGGTGTGTACGGGTTTTACGGACCCGAGGTACTTTAGCGATCGTTTCCTTTCTCATGGGGCTTACTGTCTTTAGTAATCATGGGGGTCAAGCTCCCGGGATTCCTAAATGATCTTTTCTTTCTGTCATCAAACTCTTCTATTCCCCAATCATTCTTTTTTCCCTATCACTACATCTTTTTACTTGGCGCTGTCTTTTGTTTCGCACGGCTTGGCCAAATATGGCCCCTGTGCCATAAAACCTAAAACGAACAAACCAATCGTGAATTATTGAAGCTATAATATGAAATAAGAGTAATGCGCAGACCGTAATGAATGCGCTGGTCTGTCTGACTGATTACTGCCGTCGCTGGTCTTGCCGTTATCAACCGTGGTCAGCCAAGGAAACCTTTCCTATCATCCTGATTGTAATGTCAGTATGTAACTTTTGCCTACAAATTGAAGGATCTTCCATTGAGAAGGTCTTTTCGTTAAAAACAAATATGATTGTGGCGATAAGGGACAAAAATCGTCATAAAAACTAATAAATTAATCTCATCATTAATAAATAATAAATGGAATCAAAATATCACACACACACCACAGATGATGAAATTACAACACTAACGAAACATTCCTGTAAAAAGGACTAAAAGATAATTGTCTGCAACTCGATAACGAAATATGGTTCATATGAGCACGGAATTTATCTTAAGGTTCTAAGCAGTTGGAATCGGTCTCAAACCTCTGCAAAGGACTTGAAATTATAGTGCCGCATGGGGTATATGAAAGTAGAAAGTTATGTTAATCTTGTAATCTTGAGTGTATATTAAAGATAGCAGAAGAAATAATGATATAGTTGAGACGTCTTGACTTTGGATGTATGCTTGTAAATACGAATTGGTTTCAATAAAATTAATTTTTGAATAATGTCTCGAAAGCATTAATGTCCTTTGCTCCAATCGATCAAAGCCAACACAAAGCAACAAAGCACAAGGATAGATCATGCGCAGGTACCGACTGAGCATATCAGCTGGAGTGAGGCTAGCATCTACGGGTTGCAGGAAGGTTTAGGGTATCTATTGCACATGGGGGATAAAATCCACTAACCAATCACAGATATATTGGGGTCGAGGAATTCCAATTGGTAGAATAGATCGTTATGTTTATAGTCGTTGTCTATGTAATGACAAAAGTCGATGTTTTATGTAATGGCTATAGTCAACTGTAATGCTTTAGTTTGAAGATAACAGTTATAGGAATGGAATGCTTTCGCCCTTCACAAAATCTTAAATATATTCGATATTATATATATTATATCAAAGTTTCCTCGTGTTTTTTTTGTCGCATATGTTATAAAAACTCGAACAGCTTCAGTTTTTGTTAACGTTGTAATTGAAAGAATACTTAAAATGCAGCAGGTAGTAAGCTCCATTAAGCTTTATTTCGCCATTCCATTCTTAATGACTTCTTTCACCTGAAGAACAAAATGCGTTGATAATTAAGGTCCGTTATTTTGTCAACAAGTATGAATGGGCGGTCCGCAAAGCCTCTCGATAACTCAAAATCGAGGTCACGTGATCAGATGTTTTCTAGTACCCGATTTGTTCAGTTTGATGTTTACGAACGCTGCATCTGACTTGGACATTGATAGATACAAAAGACATTGCGTCATACGTCACGAGCCTTTAAGCATACATGTCTGAATTCAGAGTAGGGATCGAGGAGTCAATAACTTTTTAATATTAATGAACCGATTTCACACACACACAATGGATTTTGCATTCAAGGAATGTTTTAAGTATGGAGATTTGTTTTACTAGATATGGAAGATGACATCTTTTAAATCAGCTCCATTTGTGGCTTCGCTAAGTCGAGCTCTTTCGATTATGATTGAGGCTCTAGTACTCAAATTTCTGTACGGATATTCTCTTCGAGCTATTCATTGATTCCTGTCAGGTTTGATTCTTCCCTAGGTGTATTTCTCTCTTCTGTATTAGTAAAACTCTCCTTGTATGCGTATCTCCGTTACTTCTTATATCTCTGGCGCAGTATGGGCAAATATTACCCTTGCGCCATAAAACCTAAAACAATCAACCTCTCGATAAGCCCACGATCGAAATTACATAAAATTCGATACTTGTTCAGATTTGTTGTTCACCTCAGTCAATATTTTATGATGTGGGTTTCTGTAACAAGCATTTTATTTTTGAAATTGCCTCATATCAGTTACGTGCATGTGTGAGAAGCTGGAAAAATCCTTTCAACAGAAAGAAATTTTCTGTATTTCCAAGGACAGTATGAGGTAAGATCCCAGTAGATAGATAAGAAATCCCCAAAACATTGAACCCTACGGTGTCGGATAGGTTTTGCACTGCCCACTTCCAAATAACTATAGTTCTAGGGTTGGAGTAGCTCACGGCTAGTGAGGAGAGTCAAAGTAAGTGAAATGCAATATACCCAGAAGCATGATTGATTCCAACACAGTGACGTAGTCAAGGGAAAGTAATAGTAGGTCGTAAACCGTCAAATGGGTTGGTATTTTAAACAAAATATTAAGGTTAGATGCATAGAATACACAATTTCGTTTTCCTCTTATGTTTTCAAAAGAACTATTAAAGTTTTTATTGTAAACATACACAGTGCACACAAATTTGAAGGCAGCCATTCCCACCAAAGCAGCTGAGAGGATCCAACTCATAAACTAGCGTTCCGGTCTACCAAAATTCCGTTGCTTATTTCATATCTAGCCCTTTGCTAAAAACGCTTAGATTATGCTTATTTTTATAAACGTAGGCAGAAATCTCCAAATATTGGGAAATTTGGACGAGTCCTTTTATTGAGAAAGGGGAGAATTTTCAGAACCTCTCATCAGATAGCTTCGATGACCCTTCGAGGGTGGTGATCTTGAGAAACCCAACTTCATAAGTTATTTTAGCTTTTTAATAAAGTACCCACGAGTGACAATGAAACTAATAAGTCCCTCAAAAGGACATGTGACGCTAATGGTAGTTAACTGCCTCCACACCTTAAGGACACTATCTATGTTTAAACCTATGAGAGGAGCTCACACGCATCTATCCGTTCTACAACCTGCAATTTTCATTGCATAGCTTCCAATTTTAATCTTCGTGAGCAATGGAACCTTTCTAGTAGTCTTTCAACTAATAGATGTGGTTATTTAACCTTTGTATGAGGTAAAAAAATACTACATTACTCGGAAATCACGTGATGTTCGGAGAGTTAACAAAACTACCCAGGGCTCTTACCAAAATCAGAGAGAGAAGACATAGTTTGCACAAAGATACAATATAAAGACCGAGAAGCGTGATTGAGGTTTCTGTTATTATGGTGCAAGGACCATGTTTGGCCAAGCTGCGCCAAACACAATTTGACGTCAAGTAAAATACGTATGTCGTGAAAGGGAATAGAGTAGTGGGATGAAAGCAGAAAAAAAGATTGCTTGGGTATCCCTGGAGCACGACCTCCCTGTTTAGCAGTTTAGCAAAGGTAGTAAAAACCCCATAGGGAAAGGAAAGATTGCTAGGGAACCTCGGATTCGTGAAACCCGTACACACCTATAGGAGAGGTACTCCCTGAGGGCTCCAAACAGCGTGGAATGCCGTAAGGACGTTTTTGAAAGGTTTCAGCTGCCTTTTTTATCCAAGCCCAATGTCTCTCATGAAGTGAAAACTTCTACACCATTTCCCGAGTATCGTTCTCACCCTCTTGCTCCGTGTGAGTGTCCCCAATAATCTCCACTTACTAGCGAGAGAATTATGCACAGAGAAAAAAGGAGGGCATGAAGCACGGTAGTCGATGAATGAATTCATCCTCTCGCCATGCCCGGCGAGGCATCTCCTCCCTAGTGACCGGTTTCCGCCGGCCGCCCTTTGACACCAGGGGCTGTGGCTTGGGTTAGAGATCATTCGGGTTCTGCTTTCTGCCCCACTTTGGAATGAGGCGGCTCTCGGAGAGAAATGGGTTTTTTCATCCCTTCGGGTGGCTGCGACCACCAGGCACGCACCACATTCTTGTCACACATCGGCTCTTTTCTTTCTACGGGCACGAATTATGTGAATCGGAAAAAAGCGAGTGATTTTTTCTGTTTTGAGAATCGCCCCCATCCCCCTGCTATGATGGTGAAGCGTGCCTGTAATGGGAATGCCCAGGCAGGATTCAGGTAAATTTCGGAGGGGCCCAATCTCCTCTATCGGTTTTTTACTCCTTTCAAAAGGCAGTAATGCTAAATAAAAAGTACGTTCAATGATTTTTTTACCATTTTTAGACCTTTACGGGAATTTAACTTGTGTGATAGCACTCAACCTTTAACTTGCAAAATTGCATGACATTTTATGTTTACTTTATGAAATTGCTGCACATATTTGTTATTAAACACATTCCACCATGGGTGACCACGCACCTATCCTTGTGAGATTTACCGGTTTAGTGTAGTCTCCCTTTGGAGTTTATTAGTTTCTTATTCGCAGTCACTATTAGGTTTTTTTTGACGGTCATCTGATGGTCATATGGGAACTGTGCTTATGTCGTTGCTATAAAATCCCGACCGTGGAAGGCCAGAATATCAATAATTTTGCAAATGTTTTCTCTGCACCTCCTATGCTTTAGTGTTTAGTTAAGCCAACGACATTTTTTAATATAATAGTTGCTGCTTTATGCTTTGTTTTATGACAAAAATGCCATTTCTCAATGATTATTTCAATGTTTTTTAATTTACTTCTGTTGTTAGTTTGCATGCTAAATTCGAAATTATTGAATTATAAATATTTGCCATGATTTTTATTTGGTCTTCTGTTTGGCGCAACTTATCGTTTTTTGAATCTTGACGCCCTGAAACTCAGATCAACCAACCATTTTATTTGCTTAGTACTGCATCCTCATGGGATCACCGACAGTCTGTAACCAAAAGCTAGTGTCACACTACCAGGCCCTCTAACATTGCAATATCTCTTCTTGAGTCGTTACGTTTCTGTGGTTGTAACGCAACACATGAAGGTACTTGAGGGCCCTAAGGGCAAAGAAATCTGGCAGAGTATAAATATTGAGGATCACAAAAATAATAATCGACCATAAAAAATGTTTATCAGTTGAGAAGGTGCCCAAATCAAATAACTGCTGTATGGAAATTTTGCCATCAGCCATTTATTCACTTTTTTGTCTACCGCTTTTGTCAACCATTTTCATTTGATTTGCTAACTACGACGCCCTCAACTGAAAAGTTTACAAGCTGTTATCAAAAGCCAATGGTACTCCTAGACCCTTAAGCATTGCAATCTGTTTCTGAGTCGTTTCTGTAGTTGCAACTCAACACGTGAGGGTATTTGTGGGCCCTAAGGGCAAAGAAACCTAGCAGCTAGTACAAATAGTGAGGCTCACGAAAAGCTGTATTAGTTATTCGACCATACAAACGTTTCTCAGTTGGAAAGGTGCCCAAATCAAAGCGACTACGTATGAAAACTTTTGCGTTTTTTATTTATTCACTTAATAATTTTCATCCATCTTTTCCATTTCATCTGCAAACTAAGACACCCCAATTGAAAAATCTACAAGAAGTAACCAAAAGCCAGTGGCACACTGAAAGACCCTCAAACATTGCAAGACCTCTTCTCGAATCGTTTCTGAGGCTGTAACGCAACACATAAGGGTACTCGAGGACCCTCAGGGCAACGAAACCTGGCAGCGCGTATAAATATTGAGACAAAGGATGGTGTTGTAAAATGCCTCTGAGGCTGAGGTCGATGACCTGATCGGTGGGGCTACTCTTCACTTAAGTGCGCGGTTTGGCCCTCAGCTTCCTGATCCTAATGACCACTTGTTGCTGAGGTTATTCGTCACATTTCGCAACTTTTCACGGGGGCTACTGAACTTCTGACTGGCAGGTCTCTGTGTGGATGAGACTCGTTAAGACGCCATCGAGGTTTGGAGTTGTTGAACACACCGATTTCTGATTTTTATCTTTTTGAAGCCATCTTGTTAAAAATCTTTACGGTAATTGAGGGACAGATGTCAGTTTCGCGTACGAAGCTCGTATATGTACACAATATAGGTTTATCAGATAAGTTTTTGGGCAAAATCAGTGGTGATGCAGTTTTCGAACCCTCTGAGAGTCACGAAATTTCCGAGTAGCATAGTATTGCTTTTACCTTACTTCACCATTTAATGACTAAATGACTAAGGTAAGTAGTTGAATTTACATCGCATTCGAGCAATACAATGGGTTATTGGTGACGGTATGGGATTCATCCTGAAGGGAAATAAATATCCGAGGACAACACCTCGTAATTTTTGAAGAACAATTTATTTGAGATCCTAACATATGACAATAAACAAACTGCATTTCAACGAAAACGGCAAACTATACCTACGTTTTCAAAATGCATTGATATTCTTTGAAAATGTTACAAGAGTTGAGATTGGAAATTTGTCAGACGGGTAACTTATCGGAGCAAATTATTAAAATCCCCGTTCAATATGCAAAGTAGCATGAGCATGTATCTACATTTCTTCCGTGATCAACGAATACCACTTCTTTGGCCTGCTCGGTCGCCCGATTTGTCTCCCATAGAACACATGTGGAGTATGATTTCTCGAAAGTTGATCAGCCGCAGTCACAACTGACGAATTGTGGATGCGTGAAACAACATTTCACAGGCAGCCATTCAGAATCCTTATCAGTCAATGTCAAGCCGTGTGCAAGCAGATATAATGGCTGAAGGTGGACACACAAATTACTGATTTTACGTGTTCCTTTTGACTTATAGTTCTGTAATTTCAATTTTTCACACATTGTACAGCATGTCATTACTCAAATGAATTTCATTGCTGTACTTACGTTTGTTGGTGTTGCATTTTCAACGAACAGCAGTGTATATCAGATTATCATACCATTATTTCGTATGTCGCGTAAAGTGCTATATATAACGCGATTGCAACGAACATTTTAAAATACTGATATTTTCCTCAGAGACACTAAAAAAGAGATCCAGGCCATTTGAGTCATTTAAAAACCAAGTGTGAAAACCAGATATACGCGATAGGAATTTTCAATAAAAATTACACTCAAGGTTTCATCCATTTCCTATTCCAGCTGGAGGATTTCGACTCTATTAAAATTCCACGATTCGGAATCATCTGTAAATAATTGTACGTTTCTCGAATGCAAATTCGTCGCTCTGTCCCTACAATTCCGGTTTGCGGCCTTGCTCACAAATACGATTTCTTTTTTTGTTTCTTTTTCTCCCAATGAATTGATTTCTCTCGAAACGACGGAAGGAATGAGATCGGCCGCTGAACTGATTTCTGCTCATTTTCCCGTCCTTGAGCGATAGATACACTCCTATCGAAAAAAGGAAGTTCAACCACAACAAAAAAACTCCACGTGAGTAGAATACGAGCAGTTTTTCTCTCATTCATGACTATATAAAACAGTCTCCCAAATACCCAATACAAATCTCATTCATGACTACATAAAACAGTCTCCCAAATCCCAAATACAGTCTGACCGTAGTTCTAAATTACGTGGTGTTCCATTACGTGGCGAACTTTCCATTCGGGATGGATCCCGGACCGTCGCGAATAGCCCTTTGTGTCCTCCAGTGTGACGTTAATTAGCTACCCATATTACGCCAAATACAGAGCTTGGCGGACCGTCTTCTCTGATAGGTATCGATTCTGGATTCTTGAGGGCTTTTTTCATTGAAATAACAGGTTTTTTTTAACCCTCCGAGTGGTTTCGATGAGATATCTCGTCTATCAAGATCTGACCAATATTACTAATGACGAGAAATCTTTTCATCAAGAATGTCGATTGAATTCCGAATGAAAATATTGCCGTTTTTTGATGATGACAAGATCTGGTCAGTTTTGCCAAATGACGAGATACCTCTTCTAAACAAACACTAGGAGGGTTAAGGTTGGCTTTGTTCCTAAATTGAGACGGGGCTGAGAGGTATTTATCTTCTTCAAGGGCTGTGGGACGAACTATCTGCTTGAAATGGTTAAGGTGTTCTGGGCGGTCAGAATTGAACCGCACTTTAATCATATCAGACGCTTTCTTGTTCAAAACCTGTAACTACCCTGGGTGTATTTTTCTCATCCGTATCAGTAAAAGCTTTCCTTGTGTGTGTAGATATCCGTTTACTTCATGGAAAAAATATTACTTGGAACTGCTTGGCCAGATCTGACCATCTTGTGCCACAAAAACCAATCTCGTCGAAAACTAACCTGGAAAATTGTTGTCGATTCGACGTGGCATTCTGAGGTGGGGTAGTTGAATGAACGTCACACTGAATCAACACAACGGGCTATTGGCGACAGTCCGGGATCAATCACGAAGGGAAAGATAAGAGGACACCTCATAATTTTGAACCACGGTCAGATGCCGAGGTCAACACCTGAGCTGGCACCCCACTATCCAAACTTCCACACCACGTCAATGTGACATTTGAGGCCACGACAGATTTTTCGTGCACCAGTGCCCACGTACACGACGTGGCATTCCGCAGATGAATCCCTACAACTGGCAGTCTAACACTCGCACATTCGGATTTGCATATCCAGCTGGTGCTTGATTTTCGTCTCGATCGGCTCTCCGGTTACGTCAACCCCAGAGGGGGGGGCAAAAGAATTGTTTGCTGGATGTTTTCAGCAGTGAAATTTCAAATGATCGGAAGGGACGCTACAAAACTTTCAACGCGAATATTTCGGGAATTGGTAACCAAATTCTTTCAAAAATTCGTGGACGAGAAAGAATATCTCTCCTCTCTCTACGTAGCACGGAAACCGGTGTTATTTGTTTATTGTCGATTGCCCAACAACGGATACAAACGAAATAAAATTGATCATTACTGGATTCATTCACCAACTTTGCCACCTAGTTTAAATTTGCTCGATTTGAGCTGTGGAGCTTCATAATATTGCTAAAACTACACAGAAGATCTGGCGACTCTAATGAAATTCTGCAGCAATTTGATGACAGAAAACAATGAGAAATCTGGAGGTAGAAAGCAGTGCTGACAAGAAAATGTGAGCGAAAATAGGTTTAGTGTCAAAAAATGCAGGATGAAATTGTAGAGGTTCAGAATCCAATCGTGGTTCATGTTACAGAAAATAATAATTAACACCAATAAAAGTAATTATTGAATAAATTTGTCTCATTTAAGGATATGAAATCCATTTATGTGAATATGGATGCTATATCTATAAAAATGGATTGAAGTAAGATGTGAAATGTGAGTAACGACACTTAGTCACATCAATATATATATATATAAACAATAGATATAAACAATTAAAATAATTTAACGTAGATGGTATTCTCGGGTTTGCTAATATGTGTATATTTTGAGACCTGTGCACAATTTTTATACTTATGGACTCCACGAAGGTTCGATTTATATCAATTGAGCATTCCTTTTTGTAACATCAAATACAATTCGGGGAAGTGCCTACCCCTACCCTATTGACTATGTCCCTATACAGTGTAGATATTTAAATTTCATCCTGAATAAGTTCCTTCCTGCAGGGCTGTCACAGGCGACTAAGAGGCGACTTTTGCTACTACTTTTCAACCTTGGTGACTAGGGGTATCTTTTTAAGCAATATCTCAAAAACTACTAAATTAAAACATTTGGCGGCTTTTTTTTTTGGAAATTCATCGTAGGTCAACGAAAATTTAGTCCCCCTTTTTCGACTATAGTGGACGGAAGGAATATTTAGAATTTTTCTTGAGAGAAAAATTTTCCAAGGGACGCCAATTTTGAAGTTTCGGCGCCAAGCTGTGGCAACCATGAAAGAAAAACATTGGAATCTATGGTTGCTAGATTATCATGAAAACCTTAAGAAAATATTTAATTTTTAATTTTAAATTTAAATTTTTAGGCCAGATCTTCAACGTCTGTTTCATACTTAATTAGCACATTTTGTGTTTCAGCCGATTCATTTCGTACTTAGTAACTAAAATTGTTACTAAAATAGGGTTTAAGAGAAGACATTTTTGTTACTATTTGAAAACATTTATGCTACTAGTGCTACTATTTCACTAGTTTTCTGACTGACAGCCCTGTTCCTGCTAAATTCGAAATGTCATTTGTGGTCAAAACTATGTATGTATTTCTGAAATCGCATATTTTGCATGTAAATGCAGTATTCAAATGTGTGTCTATTTAAGTGAATATCGAAATGCCATACAAACAAAAAGGTTTTTATTCCTTAACCCTAAATACATAATGGTTATGAGTGCATTTCACTTTAAAAAGCGACACAGCTCACCGCGGACAATTTATATCTTTCGCCATTACATAAAGGGTCAAACTCAAATTGCATATAAGTATGATTTCTTAGCATGTGAAATGCCTTAAAATGCTAAATTGCCGAGAAACGACAATTTGCTCGTAAATCACGCCGATGTCGTTAAAGTTATTGACACTGTATGGAACGTCTAGGTTAACAAAAGGGAGTATCGCGAACTTTCACTGCCGCGCAGTTTTCTTTCTAAAGTGCTTTTCGTAATCACTTTTTTATTCTGCGGCAGACAATAATCGGGAGCGATTTATTTTTAACACAATGGATTTACGGTTTTGAATAGTTTACACATTGATCACTGAAAACGAAACTTTTTTGCTTGTCAATTGTAGATGAATAACTCGAATTTGTAGTTACCCTTTCTATTTATATTACATTCTGCACTCAATTCTATTTAAGCTTTAGAATGGGAAATGAATAGGCTAAGGTTTTCGGTAAAGTCAATGTATTATTTTCTAAAATAAAACTGCCCTCAGGGGCATATCTCCTTTAGGTGTGTATGGGCTTCACGGATGCGATGTACTTTAGTGATTTTCCTTATAGTAAACACGGGTGTCACGCTCCTAGGATTGGATTGGATGTTTGGGTTTTATGGCGCAAAGTCCAAAGGCGGACAAGTTGCGCCAAATCATACCAAGCAATCTTTATCTGCTTTCATCCCATGAATCTATATTCCCAAATCTCTCTTTTTTCCCCTTTCACGACATTTTTTACTTGAAGTTGTCCGTCTTGAGTTTGGTGGACCTTGGTCAAATATGGTCAATGCGCGATAAAACCCCCAAAACAACCAACCATCTAAACTAAAACTGGTTGATAGTTGAATTTACGTCGCACTAGAGAAAAATAGTGGGCTATTGGCGACGGTCCGGGATATCCATCCCGAAGGGGAAAATCCCTGGACAACACTGAGTGCGTGCAAGATATCCGAGAATTTAATTTTTATTGCGCGCGCAATGGCTACTTTCGTATTTGTAATTGCTATTATTATATTTATAAAGCGTGCAAACTATAATATTAGTAACTATATTTTATCATGCAAAATAATCGCGAAAAGTATGAAATTATGAATGTATTTTTCAATTATGCGTGTGCAAACTGTAACCATGATATGGAATGTGATAAAAAATGAATTTGGAATTTAGAAGATTCGAAGGGGAAAAGAGTATTTGATGTTACTCAAAAAGCAAACTTCCACGCCACACCAATTTTAAAATAATATTTTAATTATAAATTACAATTACGCGTTACACGTATAGAATAATTTATTCACTCGTGTGTGTTATGCAGAAATATAAGAATTACTCTTTGCTTAGGGCTTTAAAAATTAAGAAACGGGTTAAATAAAACCATTTTTCTCTCTTTAACTATTAGCAGTGTTTATTTTATAATTCAAGGAATATCCAAAATTTTCAACTCAGTTTCACGTCTTTAAAGTTTTTGAAACCATTCAAATGTCTATTGGCATAAAGTAAAATAAAATTCCAAGTACTTGAAAAGAGCAGGAAATTCGGAGATGCACCTGCGTTTGAAAATAAAGGTTAGGTTCCCACAGTAAGATTTAATGCTGATATGAAATAGGTAGTTTTCAATAAGTACTTTCTACTCGTAAATGGTATGGGCATTTAATATTTTCTGCTTGAACAGATTGATTGGTTGATATAGGGTTTTATTCTTGGCAAAATATGGCCTAAGGACCATATTTTGCCAAGCTGCGCCAAACACAACACAATGTTGAGTAATTCAAAAAAGAAAGGATGGAGGCGAAAATAATGAAAGTTCGTTTAGGTATCCTGGGGTCGCGATCCCCTGTTTACTAAAGGCAGTAAACCCCATGGGAAAAGAATAGGTCACTAGGGGTTCGTGGTGAAGTCCATATACAACTAAAGATTTCCCCTGAGGGGGCTTAAATACGAAAATGTAGCTATAAATTCATTGAAAATTACTAAAAACCCTGCAAATACATACTTATAAAACAAATTCCTTCCATATTCTGTATTAACGATTAAGAACATAAAATTCAAATTCCGACTGTAATTTCTAATTGACATTTAAGCTACATTTTATGTTACGTTTATATACTATATAAGTTATAAAAATAAAAAGTACTCCTGATGTGTAAAAAATTATGGTGTAAATCTCTGATGAATTGTTAATAAATATAATATACTTAATTATTAAATTATCGTACATTTTAATATGTAACTTATAAACATAAAGTTACGTCTTCTGATAAGCATACAAGTCGTATTAATGCATAATATAAATTATGCTTTAAATCTATAATATATTTGTCAGAAATTATACATAACAGTATTTTACATTATCATGTGAATTTATTTTGTTTTTACAGCTTTGTATTTATTTTATAGCTGCAAGATTCTTATTTTCCAATTTTCATTTTCATCAAATATTTTAAACCGACTGATGTCGGCTGAAGTCAATATTAAAGTTTTACCTTGTCCACAACAATGTACTATTACACAGTTCACATAATTGATGTAAAAAAATGTGTGTTACTCTCTTACTTAGACATACCATGATGAATAAAAACAAATAAGTAATAAAATTCAATTTTAACTTACTGAGTATTACAGCTCCGACGAATAGACTAATTGTGACACTAACAAATGTGGAAAATTTCTGCAAAACAAAATAGAAAACAAAAGTTAAATTTTTTAAATTATGTAAATAACATTACAATAAAATACTAAGGTTAAACATTCTTAAATATCGAATTTAAGTGTAATTTCAAAAATGTATCATATTTAAATACTCGATAATCGAGTTTACCTGAAACTCAACAATTATTTCTAATAAATGCACGATAATGTTTATTTATCAGGAACTATAGTAGTAAATAAAATATTTACGAAGTAGTTAAAAAGATTACGTAGATCTGTAGCAGAAAGCTTTAGTCCTTATCCTCACGGCGCGCGCAGTGAGGATTCATTAAGGTATTTACTTATTTTTATTTTATCAGATGCAAAACTCGAAGATAATTGAAATGTATGGGGAAAGGTTTAGGTCTTCAGAGGTTACACTGGTTCCCAGTAAAAATATTACATGAAAAATGTATACGATATAGAATGTGGTTGATAAATAATCCCTTTAAGTTTTCTCTGCGGTTTGAGGCTTTTTTAATCAGAATGTGTGAAATTAAAAAAGACATCCTAATATAAATATCTCATTAAGATCACATTTTCCCCATAACAAATATGAGAGGCTTTTCCTGTTAAGCTAAATGATTACTAAGATGACATTAGTGTTTTAGTGGTAGAAACATGCCAGTACGTAATCCTTTGTTGTACAACAGGAAGTAAAATTCCCCTCTTCCGGTGATTTGCTTGTTTACACTGAAAATACTTCATAAAAGTATGAATAGTGAAGCACAAATTTTGTAAGCTCTTGCAAGTTTTTCTTTCACACAGTAAGTAAAATAAATCACGCCTATACGTGTAACATTTCCTCTGACGACTAAAATATCCTTGTATCCTCATGAATATTCTATCTATATCAGACCCTAATTCTCACGTCAAAAATATTTGATGTCGTCTTCAAACCCAAAGGCAACTTACGGTTTGAAGACATGATTTATCCGTTAATAAACTACAAAACAAAATAATAAATAAACAAAGCAAAATACATGATTTATGAGTTCATAAACAACAAAAATAAACTTTTGAAAAAATTGTGTACCTCCCAGTCTCGTCTGTAACTATTTTCCAACTTCCGAAATTTTCTCAACTATTTCACAATTTTTCACACATATAATCAAGTTTTTCTCACAAACATTATTACTGATATCAATAGGTCTCTCTTAGACGAAACGAATGACACCTCGCAGTCTCGAGTTATACTTACCGTGATCGCCGAGGACCGATTTCACCACAAAATTGCTGACACTCATGTGCTCACTTTATTTCATCTGACTTTGAACGCTATATTGGTACTCTGGACTCTTCCTCTCCTCAACTCAGTTATTATATTTTTGGTAGTTTTTATAGTTTTCAAATTATTGAAGGAATCTGGCGTAGAATTTTTACCGAGGGGCCCAGTACTGCAACGAAACGAGAGACGTCAAAAACCTCACAATTTGATGTATAATTTGTGCCCCTTTATTCGTTACAAGCAAGTTTTTCCCGACTCCCGCTATATTGCTTTCCCAAGAGGTGTGGTACATCGAGGGATTACTGTATTTTGAAACACATTCATTAGTGAATGCTAAGAGAGGACAATTTTCAAAAAATTAATAAAGCGCCATTGTTTTCAAAGTGAATATGAGACATTGATTTTGAGTGAGATTTTTTTGATATCGTGAGCTAAACTGACTTGCGGAATTCTGACTTTACAACCCGAGTAAAGTTTTAAACTTTTTATTTCGTTACTGTGGGATTCCAAAATATAAAAGAAATCGCTAGTTTCATCTCTTTAATTGGGTTCAATATCGGAGCTTTAATTCGTTATTGCTAAAGACATAGTATTTGAAAGTTCTCGACAGTAAAATTATGAGTGTGTTTTTATTGTTCAGGTTTTATAGCTACGAAACAAACTGTTGATTCTCGAACAACGAGACGAAGTTGTTTCAATTCCACATTTTATGAGCATTTATTGTTTTATCCCATAGGTTAATACGTACTAATCTTATTTTGTTCCCCGATCAGACTGTTTCGAAACAACCAGTTTATTTTTTAGAAATGGAGCAATGTCTTCCACACTTTGTTAGAAGACATTTCTGACAGGAAGGAATCTTTTGATTTATTGAACCCATTACAGTGAATTTGATCGACGCTTTACCAATGGTGTATTTCAGGTTCTTATGAGACATCTTTTTTCAGTGATATTTAGAACAAGATTTTGCCTTCCATTAAAACTAAAATACGGCTCGAGGAAGTTAATAATCTGCGACGGGAAAGTTCCCATACACTGGAGCGAAAGCAGAAAAACGCATGTCAATTTTGATTTAAATAACGCTTCCGGTAATAGTTTTTTTTTTGTTTTGCAGACTCAAAACAATGTACTGCTCAGAAAAACATTAGCCTATCGTTAGTTTGCAGGGTGTATATGCAGAATGATTTTTTATTTGCGACATTATTTAATGAAGCGATAATGAGGAAAATATGAGAGTAACAAAAGAATTACATTTGTAAAAGTGTTGTATCGTATCTAAAACCCACTTGGGAGATTAAATCACCAACTGTATGTTCCAACTGTCCCCTCTTGTTTCCTAATGCACTGTAACGTGACACAGAAATTGTATAGAACAAATGTCTGCAGCTGGGTTTTGAGAGGATAATCTAACATATTAGTATATGGTTAGTTTGCAGATCGTTTCAGAACTAGACGACATAGCCATTTACTGTTAAACCTAGCTCTTCGCAAACACTTCCATGGACTTCCTCCAACGTTGGCGAGAACCTCCAATTTTCCCGGTGTTTACACTGGGAGTCGCCCACTTTCTTGCATCCAAAACGCTATCATTTCTCCCAAACTCATCAATCTATCTCAACAGTATATTCTTGCTAAGTCCATCACATTCAGCGAAACACCAACGCTATTTCGTTCTGAATTGCAACTGCTTCGCTCTGTAGGTTTCCCTCCATTTTTTCTGAAATACCAAACCTTCCTCTATCACGTGGGTGTATCACAAGTTTTCCAATGTTTCGCTAATCTCCATTATGGCAGAGAACCGATACCAAATGTATAAGTCATTAAACTGGTTGTCCATCTCAAAAGTTTTCTCCAAGTATTATATTTTACTGTTAACTAATAATAAAAATTATATCTTAATATTTTTAAAATGATAAATATAACATTTATTTCTTAAAGAATATTTTACATACTTCGTTGAAAATTTTATTCTGAACATTGCATAAAAATAAATTAAAATGGCCGAGCATGAGATATCGAATGATACAGTATTATAAAGTTTCAAATCTTAATCTAATCTGTTTAGCTGAACTTTTTCTATTTCAATCTTTGATTGCACTATAACTAAAACTGGTTTTTAGCAAATTTTAAAATTAGAAAAACATTACGTTCATAAGCTAGTGTAATTTTGAACTCTAAAAAACTGAATGAGTCTATAAAAGGTGAAGTAATTATAAGCCAGGATTTTCGTTAAAATTAATACATTATCACAAGGATGGTTTATTCTCTATCGAGTTATTGAATATTGTCGATATCGCATCAATCAGAGAAATGGAATATAATTTTTGTAAAATATTTGTGTTATAATACATATTAGGGCTTAAAATCTGACAAATTTTTTTCACAAAGAAAAGCTTTCAAAATAAGTCTTAATAACAAAAATATCCCTCAGAAGAAAAAAAGAAAGGAAAAGGATCCCATTGTCGACTTCGTAAAATCCGTTTACCCGAGGGCAGAATAGCAGAATTCAATAAGCTCTCATCTTTTCGCCCGGATGCCTCAAAAACATGCGCATCCGGCTGCCCGTGAAGTCCCCAAATGCCGAAGTTCAGGAGTCCCAGCTTTGTACACGAAACGAATTTCTCATCACAACATGGGCGCCGGGAATTTCCCTCTCTTAAACGAGATTCGCGTTTTTGCTCTCCGAGAGAATTGAAAGTTCAAGGTCGAGCTGACATTTCCACACACACAAAAGCGGTGAACTTTCCCAGTGGGCCTTTCCTCCGAAAATTAGAGAGCTTGAGTTGGAAGTGGATTGGATGTTTTTTTATCAGTGCAGGAGCTGACCAGGAGGCAGGATCTCAGAGCGATGACATCATTGCGTTATTTTTGTCGGATGGGTTCGTGCAAATGTCAGGAGAAACCACAACTATGTATATTTAAAGTGCGAAACGTGTTTCATATACAGCGGTTTTTTGCTGTTGTAGTTTGCCGCGTTCTTGCTTCTAAGTAGATCGCAAAACAAAATGCCACAACAATAGTTATCAGGTTTAGGATTGTTTGGCTTTATGGCACAAGGGCCATATTTGGCCAAGCTGCGGCAAACAGCAAGTAAATGTATACACACACAAGGGAAGTTTTACTGACACAGAAGAGAGAAATACATCCAAGGAGAAATCGGACCTGCACCGCCTACAACTCACAGGTTTACTAGCACAGTCGGCAAACCCACTGAGTCATGGCGATCCCTATCAGACCCCATGGATGGCCAAGGGACTACAAACATTTTTCAAACCTTTTCTGCTAACAGTTTTACTCTGAATCAATCGTATTATAATCTAAACTGACTGTAAAACTTTTATGGCTATGAAGAATGAAGGAAGTTGGGAAAACTCTCCAATAACTGCGGAGATTATAAAATAAGTTTTATTTTATACATTTGGTCATAGTAGACTTCTGCATAATATTACATCCAAGAACTGATGTGAACTGTTAGACAGGGGGAACGCCTTGTGTGTCTGAATAAGAACCCAATTATACTGCGATGAAACCCTTTCATATTAACACCCATAATGGTTGCTGTACATATTTATTGAAAAATTTAGGTCACACTAACTCCACTTCTTGTTTAATTCTACGGCATTGGGCCCCACATCACTCACCTCAAGGAGAATTTACTCGAGTTGAGAGAATCACTTTTCGAACGCGAGATCGAATATTTTGGGTTCTGAATCAAACACACATCTATCAAGTTGTGACGTAACAAGATGTTTCCTGCTTAACAGTTCACCTCAGTTCTCGGACGCAACACATAACTCCATAGAGAGAAAGACAAAATAGTAATGTATCACCATAAAAAATGAACACCTAATATCTTTAACTATCTGTGCGTACTTAAAAGTTCTAGTAATGAACATAACTTATCATTGGATTTACAGAGGTGACCTACTTGAAGAAATAACAGCTATTCTTGTCGTCGAGAAAGATGTTATTATTTAGATTAAAAGAGCAATAGATTTGGACGTGTAATTTCTTCATTTGGTATTAACATATTGCATGCATGTGATCAAACCTCAGTTCATTGCATACGATTAGATTTGCACGAGTTGCTTAACTCACAGCTTTTACAAACTTTGTTTCTCCACTGCTCTGCATGCTTCAAATGCGATCGATTGCGAAGATCGATATTGCCTTATTGTACAGATGTAATTCCCAAACAATTCGCTTCATATGGTTTCGCCATTTTCGCTTCACTGTACAATCAGAAACAAATAATGAACAGCTTCTGAAGTGTATCACTGCGTTGGAGTTTATCTGTGATCACTCCTAATACATTAAGAAACGAAGTGTAGTTTTTAGTTTCAAAAATTGAACTCTTCTAGAGTCCAAGTTGTTAGGACTTCTATGGCGATGGTTACTTAGCTTCTTTATCTCATGAATATGCTCTAAATAATTTTAATTCTTCCTTGTTTCAGATTTAAAATTTGCGATCTAAAGTAATGTCGCAATCTAAGTATTTGAGCAGAAAAAAGTTAAGTATAAAAGTCAAAGCACAAAATTTAATTACATTCACCCGATTCGCGTAGAATTAAAAATTTAAATAAAACACATGTTTCATAAAGGTATGTTTCGATCCAGTTTTGTTAAAAGTATCCACATATCACGAACACTGAATAGATATCTGAAAATTTCTTGTCTGAAACTGAACACAATGAATGAGAAGAATGTATTGTCTCTAGCTCCTCTGACGGTGATTCGTTTGTAGTTCAATTAACACACAATGAATAATGTTTCTCGTTGGGATGGTGCAGAATTGATTTCTTTCACACAACAGAAACAAGAAATTAAACCAACGAATGATCGCATTTCGAATGGGTTTCATATCCAGAATGAAACGGAATACTCAAATGTTGACCTTCAGAGGGGTCGCGTAGATCTACAGTTTATAGTCATGAATTACACTGGAGCTATGGTGAGTCATTCACCAACTGGTTTCCTCCCAGTTATTGGATTACATTTTCTAGAGTGAAGATATCCAGATAGAAACACGATGGTGTATGCTTGAGATGTATCAATCAGCAAGGCGAATCGTATTTTGTTGTCCATTCACAAGGAAAGATTCTTACAGCTCCATCATCTCATCAGGAATGGGTCTTGTTGCCTACAGAACTTTCTTGGACAACTAGTTAAAGAAGCAAGATACGTTGGTGAAAACTTACGGGGTTTCAAAGGACCACATCTTTCACTCATCCACACATAGTCCATTCACTACATAAGCCTTTTAACAGCTTTATATGCTCAAATCAAGATCACATCTTATTGATTGTGTTATTGTATAACTGCTAAAAAAACTTTATTTTATAAGTATATCATTTCGTGCTAGTCTGACAAAGGTCGGAGAAGAAACGTCAAATGAATCATAAAAATTTTGTAGTCCTCATTTCTTGAAGCAAAAATTCCCCACTTAGCGAAGATCGTTAGAAAGATTTTAGAGACTCGATGACCAATGATTTCCTTAGTGTCATGGCCCGACTGGTCTCTTAGATTAAAGTAACACAGTATGGGACGCAATCTCATAGACGTGTGTTGTTTAATTGTAGAGAAGGTCATAACACATAGTGACCTGTAAGGCATCAGAGAGTGAGTCACATAGAAATGAATCAAGAATTTTCTAGGCTCCATCATCTCCCAACAGACTCTTTTAGATTATGGTGTCACGAGGTGGGCAGCAATCTCATAATTGTATCTTTTCTTCCATCGATTGTAAAGGAAGACATACCACATAGTGACCAGTAAGGATACATAGAGTGAAATGATAAAACTGGATCAAGAATTTCCTGGATGTCAACATCGTCCATTCACCCTTAGCTTGTATAAGATTGAACATTATAAGAAATAGTGACCATAGAGTACATATACAATAGAGTACACATAGTGACCAGTAAGGTCACATGGAGTAAAAAGGTAAAATCGTAGTCCCATGGAGAATTGAACCAATGATTTCCTTAGAGCCATCTTTGCCCAACTGCACCCTTTTATATAAATCCTCCTGGTGGTTGTCTCGAAGAAGTGTCTCGTCATTAGCAAAATTGACCAGATCTAGATAAACGAGATGTCTCTTCATTAAAAGAAAACTTATCAAATCTTGATCTCGGCAATATCTTGGTGGCGAGATATCTCGTCATTAGCAAAATTGGTCAGATTTTGGTGGACGAGATATCTCGTCAAGACTACTTGGAGGTTAAGGTAACACGAGGTGGAACACAATCTCATGGCTGTGTCTTTTGTATCACCAATTGTAAATGAAGACAAATACAGAGTGCCCAGTAAGGCCCCATCGAGTGAAATCATAGTCACATAGCACTAAATCAAGTATTTCCTAGGCATATCATCAACGTCCAATTACCCTCCTTCAGCTTACACGAGATGGGACATTATGAATCTTGTTCTATCAATTGCAGTGCACGACAACATTTGAGCAAAACGCATGTCTTTCAGTGTTAAGGTCAGACTTCCACTGCGTCTGGAGGGACAGTTAATTTCTCTTTCCACGCTCGAGTTGTCAGAACAGATGATGATTATCTGTCCGAGTGAAATGTAACCGATACAACAAATACCTGGAATTGCGCACTCTGAGCACCGAGTGCGCCGCCGTTTGTTACTGAAGCGGATAATGGACAGAGAACAAGAAACGGGTCACTGTCACTCAATCAGCGGGAAAGAGTGAACGATTTGGTTTGGGTTGGCTGTCCATGATCGATTGATCAGATGGATTACTAACTGCAGTTTTACATGTACATGGTAATGTTCTTGTAAATGAAGGCACTCGTTTAATGGGATGAGCATATGCCTCACGAGTGCACCAATTGTCACGGTTGGATTCATTGAGCTTCTGCTTTGTGTTAGACGTGGTTTATGCCCAGTTGTGGTTTAGTTACCTTTACTTCCTACTTTCAGTACTGATGTAACTCTGTTAAACGAGCATTGATCCTGACCAATCATTGACCAATTCTGAACCTTCTGAACTTCTATATATACAACTTCTATATAAGAAACAAGGTACAAATATACACACAATGGGTGTAAAAAAACTTCCCCAAATGTTGAAGCCATCAGGGGTACATCTGATTTAGGTCTGTACGGGTCTGTCTTCACGAACCCGAGATTCCTGAGTGATCTTTTCTTTTCCCATTGGATTTACTGTCTATAGTAAACACGAGAGTATCGCACCAGGGATACACAAGTGATCATTTTCTGCTTTCATCCCTTTAATCTATTCCGAATCGCTCTTCTTTTCCCCTTTCACGACATTTTTTACTTGATGTTGTCTTGCGATTGGCGCAGCTTCGTGAAATATTACGCCATTAATCATAAAAACAACCAACCAACCAATCTTGTGAATGGCCAACAAGATGGAATTCGCCTTGCTGATACATCTCAAGCTTATGCTATCGTGTCTGGATACTTTATGTCCTGGATATCTTCACTCTAGAAAATGTCATCCACGAACTAGGCTCTGGTAGGAATTCAGTTGGTGGATGGCTCACTGTAACTCCAATATAGTTCATGAATATAAATTGCAGATCTACGCTACACCTTTGAAGGTCAACATTTGAGTATTAAGTTTCATTCTGGATATTTTTTTACTTGCCGTTGTCTGGTTTGTGTGTGTGTGTGTGTGTGTGTGTGTGTGTGTGTGTGTGTGTGTGTGTGGAAATATGACCGACCAACCAACCAAATTTAGACACGGAGGATGGATAACAGAATATCCAGACCTTAACAAGAGAAGCTAAAAACTTTTACAGACCAAATCATTGATAGGTTGAATTTATTTGCCGAAATAGGAAAAGCTGCACCGTTGAAAGATTGGGTTGTAAAAATAATTAAATATGTTCAAACAGACAATTTACGATTTTAAATTTTATCTGTTCGTCTGTGTATACATCAGAAACTCAAGTTTCTTCAGATTTAATGAACTCAGAAAATTTGAAGTAAAATATGAATTTTAAATCTTTCAAGGAGAGAATTTTTATGAGATCTTTTTACTTCTGAAATTGAGAGTTACTAAATAACACTTACACCTTTTATTTGTTTGTAGTATTTTGCCTATTATACATATTCTTGTGACTTTATGTTTTTAGCTTTATTATAATGCCTAATCTAAACTTTATATGTGAGAGTTAAGAGATATATTCATTCTAACTTTCGAAATGAAAGACCATTTCTCTGACTTGACTGAGCATAATTAAAGTGAGCATTTGATAGTGCGGTTATTCAGAAAATATGCGTGTTTTGAGAAGGAAATCATCTGATATATTTTTAAATAAGAAATATATAGACTTATTTGTGGGGACTCGGTACATTAGAAACTATTTGTTTGCTTTTATACGTAATACTAAAGTTTATTTGAGTATATGTTTTTTAACTTCAATTAATAAATATTTAATAAAATGTTTATTTTATGACATCAAGATGGAGAAATTTTAAAAAGAAATAATTTGAAATACTTCACATTTTAAAATCTTCTACAAGTCTCATCACAGTTTCAAACTTTATTTTCAATATGCTCCAAATGGTGAAAGCCCGTTGCTCACCGTAAGCTTTTGCAAAAGAAAACGTACTATAATATTTTTCACCAATAAGACCTATAAGTTTTCATACGTTAATTTTGTCCATATGAAGAATTAGAATTATTTACTTGAACTTCCCTGTGACCTGTTTTGATCTTTTCGCTTTGATTGAGCATATTTCATCAGCTTTCTAGCATATCAAAACTTGATATTTGAGAGTCTTTTGCGAAAATATTTTTGTGTATTCCCAAATTCCATCGCATTTTTTCTGTTTCTGCTTTTGTAATCATTCTTGCATCTCTTTGAATTTTTAAAATGTCAACATTCATTAACCAACGTTAACGCCACACAGCTCATACCGCCTTAAAATTCAAAACAAAGCACACACAAAATTGTAGGAGCTTCTTGAGAAACCACAGAAGAAAGTAAAGCAGTTAATTCTGCTTTCGTAGGGCCTAGTTTCTAATTTTAAAGAGGGCGTTTTGAAAAAGTGCTTAAAACAAAAAAAGTTCTATCACAAAGGGAATCTTTTAAGTAATTATTAAAACTGATATAAAATAAAAGAAACCTCGATATTTTGTACAGTTCCGAGTCCATTAAATCAAAAATAATATTTCACATCCGGTCCAGCTGAAGACCGTCGTGTACACGGGGGCTGGTGCACGTTCAATCTTTCGTGGCCTTAAATGTCCTTACGTTAGTGTGGTATGGAAGTTTGGAAAATGGGGTGCCAGCTCAGGTGTTGACCTCATCATATGACCATAGTTCAAAATTGCATCCTTGGATCTTTCCCTTAGGGATTGATCCCGGACCGTCGCCAATAGCCCGTTGTGTTGCCCCAGTGCGACGTTAATTAGATGCCTACCTACTATTTCATATCTGTTTAAAAATTAAAATGTTAAATATTTTTTATGCTGAAAATATTTGGGGAAACAAGAGAAACTTATCCCTAAATTTTCATATTTAGGTATTTCAGTATTTTGCAACTAGGGTCAATGAAAGTTTCTAGAGTAATAGATAATCATTCCTTAGTAAGGTAACATTCGTCATATTTTAATCGATTGTTCTGCTTCAGTCGTCATCGCCAATACTTTTTAAGAACTCCCTTTTAAACCTGCAAGAGATTCGATTGGGGGAAAAACCGATTCAAATCTTTTTAAACTTTTGCGTAATATTGGATGTAATGTTTTGTACCTCAGGTTTTTACATTGCATCACTATTCATCTTAAACATTTCCACCATTTTTCCATCAATCAACCTGTTTTATACAATACTAGCTGAATTACCCGGCGTTGCTTGGGTTGAAATGGTTAAATGTTGCTTGAAAAGTGAATTAGAATAATCACTTTTCTTTCACAGAAAAATGCAATCATTTAAGTTGTACGGAAAATACGTTTTAACTTTTTCATAGCTTCTACATTATACTTCGGACGCAAATATATACATTTAATTCCTGAATATATTGCAATATGTGAAAGATTAAGACATAAATACAAACAGAAACGAAATTCCGACAAAAAAATGCGTTCTACAAAGTTTTATAAAAAAAAGTAAACTAATTCTGGTGCTGCCAGATACTGAGTAGCAAAATTACGCTTTTATGATCAATGAGTTTTCGTTTGTGCTTTTGGGAATAACTGTGCTTGGGTGAGAAATAAATGTAATCGGTGTAGACAAATTAAACTGAATAGATAAAATTTTTTCAAAAAGCAGAAGGTCGATTATACAGAATTTTTAAGAAAGAAGGAGGATTCACATGTATCTATTCCGGACATTTTAAAATAAGTTACACGCCTTACCTAAAAAGCTTGTGAAACAGAATTCTACAAATCAATACGTATTCAATAAATTATTTAAGAAAAGTTGGTCGAAGTATAAATCAACTTTCCATGAAAATCATCCTTTAACTCCTAAAAATCTTTCCTTGAATTTCCTTGCAAAACTAAATATTTTAAAATATTCTTTCTTCATCAATAAAATATCTATAATTTATTTACATCATGGGAAGAACTAAAAAGTCAGTTCAAACATAAATATTATAATTTAATTTGTTTCGGAAAAAATTGTTTTTCGATCAACACTGGTAAAGCAACCATAGCTGCCTAAAGCAATCAAACTATGCTCAATGTTATTTCTATAGCGATTTCGAATAGTTTTTAGCCCCCCAGGGCCAATAGAACGGGGGTTAAGAGTTAGCCTATGCTGACCGCAGTGTTCTAAAGTATAAGTGTGCCAAATTTGGTGTGGATTGGTCAAACGGTGTAGATTGGTATAGAAAATATACATACACACATCCTATTTTATATATATAGATTTTATGTTAATGAAGACACATTTCAAAATCTTTACTATTATCATTTTGAATAGAGTTTCTAAATTATGTTTGAATCCATATTATGTATCTCATTGGGTTTTTATCTGCTTTTTATTGTTGATTTAGGATGCAATTTTTGAAATTTTTCCATTGATTTTAATTTGGTGTTACATTTTGTACATCTTATCCATTTTTAGATCTCGCACCATAAAATCAACAAACCAACTAACCTAGTAACGGAACAAAATCTACTTTCAAGGATCGCTGACAGAAAAGTTTCTTTTAATTCCACTCCCAGAACTCCTCTGTGCCGCGGTAGCCCGGTAGGAAGAGTAGCGCATTAGCAACCGGTGGGTTGCGAGTTCGAACCTTGATCCAACCAAGGACCGTCGGGGGCTGGTGCACGTTAAATCTGCCGTGTCTCAAACGTAATCACGTTGGCGTGAAAGTTTGGAGAGTGAGGTGCCAGCTCAGGTGTTGGCCTAGTCATCTGGTTCAAAATGACGAGGTATTGTCTCGAATCTTTCCCTTCGGGATTGATCCCGGAACGTCTCCAATAGCCCATTGTGTTGCTCCAGTGTGACGTTTATTCAACTCCCTACCTACCAAGAACTCTTATAAGAAACCACGATCTCAATGCATTTGTTATCGCACGTATCTTCTGCTTCTGATCTACCCACGAGACACGTAGTCTCTCCTGGATGGCCCGTAGGATTGTTATATCATTATACTTTCCTTTGTGCAGTTCCTTTGTCGAATACGTTACCCAAACATGCATATTTATATTCATAAACACACCATAGATGTATTGAATAAATTGTTCGTTTACATGAATCTAGTTCTCGAAACAAAGCACAAAAGACCTTGTATCGTGAATAAAATGTCTCAGATGATTCGCTCGATTGAATGCCATAATAGCTCTTAATTAATCCTCACCCTAGACGCCACATAGCAGATGTTACTTTGCGATATTAATATTATATTCATCGTCCTCGATAATAAGGGAACATCGTTATTGCTTTACGTAACTCTTAATAATAATGAGGCTTCGATTTTTTCTAATATTCCCCGTCAGTTTCCGTAATTATGTAACGTACATTCTGTACAATCGAATACTTCAACGAGCGATAAGTTCACAAGACAGCTTTTGGAATAATTTTTTGTTTAAGAAAGTTCAGGAGAATCCATCCTTCATATGCAAAAAGGTAACCGCGAAATGAATGAGTTACGGCTAAAACATTTCATTATTTAATTTGATCTGATTAGCTTAAATTGGGACAACTTAGGCTAGGTTTCTTCGGGTTTTTTCTCTGTAAGCCTTTGTTATGTTTTGTTGAGGGAAACGATCGCTGCAGAGTGTGTTTTTCCGGCTGCATTTAAATTATACTTTCTGGCCATGTTATAAGTTGCGTGTAGTAATAGATGATAGGCAGGAAGTCTCGAGAACGAATGCTACAGGAAATTTACTTAGCATAATAACGCCATTTAAGGGAATCGAAACAAATAAAAAGGTATTTTTTGTGTGTTGGGATAATAGGGAAGAAAAAGAGTGAGAGAACAAAAAAGTAATTCTGGACAAGAGTAAATTGTATTTTGTATCTAATAATTAGAACTTATTAATGCATTAATGTAACGTGCTTCATGAACAAATAATTTCTGATATTTTAATTTCCGTTCCTTGGTAGAAAAAGGCCCACTGTCCATTTTGCAAGTTTTGATAACAGCTGATTGGAAATTTTTATTCTTTTTATTTGGAATACAGCGTACAAAAAATACTTTCCAATACCTATAATGCATTGACAGGAGGATAATTTTTTTCTAAAATTTAATTGACTTGAAGTGATTTGTGGAGATAACTCAAAATCAGTGAATTTGGCCATTAGCTATTTTTCTGCCAAGGTACAGATTTCATCTCAAATTTGTTGCTTTTATTTTCTAACATAAGTAGATTTGCTACGCATTTTTTCAAGATAAATATCCCTACTGAAAATGTAAGTCGAAGCATTCATCAATCAGAACACAATATATCCAGAAAAACGGATCGTCTTTAGATAAAACTTTTTAATTTCGTGCCGGACGAAAAAAATCATTTAACTTCTTTTCATAAGATAATATTGATGAAAAATTTTTAGTTACGCATTTTTCTATTAAAATAGAAAATGAACCTCGAAACTTTATAAAACTCTGTCTTATACGATTTATAAATATCATGAATTGAAAATCACAACATTTACTGATGTAAGTACTTTCAACCGGCTTACAAAAATTAATAAGAAATGCTTCAAGCCGAGAATCTAGTCACTTCAATTCTGAATCTATTTTTGTAGATCTTATATTTAAATTTATTCAACTCAAAGGTCATTTTCTCTTCAAATCATGGTGCATTAACTTTATTTTTTACTTAAAAAAATATAAGTACTTTCCCAGCAAGTATCCTGCATATTTTAAACGGTGGCAGAGTTCCAAGTTGTCCTTCACTCTCTTCTCTATACATATTTTTCTGTGTGTATGAGAAATTATTATCTGTATCACGGATTTCCGTTGCATTTCAATAGCAATTACAAGACGAAGAAATCAGAATAGTAAAAAAACAAGATTTTTATTCAGCTGTTTAATCTTGCGTAGTCGCTTAACGGGCACAGATCTTATGCAACGTCCCTTTCGTGTGAAATTTTAAAACTCCGTGACATTTTAAAAACAATCTACCTGACTAAAATATTTCATTGTTTGAAAAGTTCAAATATGATTACTAAAAATGTTCAACAAAATCAGGGACTTTGCTTTACATATTGCTCATTTTTTCCCTTTGTATTCACGCATGCTCTCACAAAGTACTGTTCCATATTGTTTAGAGAGAAAAAACAGCCTTTTAAAAACATGTATAAAGGACCGTTTACTCGCTGTCAACGAAAACAACTGTTGCCACATTCCTTATTTTACAGAAGTATTTTTTTAAAGGAATTAACTTGTTGTTTGGTATACAAAATTTAAAAATTTGGAGCTAAACGCCGTTTTCCTTCATCCTGTACTATGCTCTGATTAGTTGATAGATGCTTCTGCATCACTATCACCAGAGCAGCAAAAATAAAATGATTATATGAAAGGAGAACAATAGATTTCGGCTTGACGCCCAAAGCCAAAAAAATATAAATGCTTTGACTTTTGTGAATGGCGATTGCGAATTTTTTTTTGGGGTGGGGGGGTGGGGTTACATTTGGAAAAGTGGATGATATAAAAACTTTTAAATAATTTCATCCATGTCATCTATGCCATAAAAATTATAGCTTTTGAATTATAGCTGGAACTTCAAATTTTCAATCATTTGATATGATCTAGATATTAGTTTCAAAATATTTTTCTGCCTTTTCTGTGAACTCTATTCTGGATACATTTAGACTAACTTTTAATCTCTAAACGTAAAACTTAAATTTGTTTGCAACACATTTTATGCGCCTTAAATGTATTCTATACAATTCAGCTTCTGATTTGGAAAAGTCTTCACTTAATTCATACAGTATAAATATTTGTATTCAAAATAATTTGTATTAAATTTTTTCTCGATTTTGATAAGGATTTTATTTTCTCCCTCTCATTTTGTCACTCATCTCCATTTTAAAGATATTTATCAATTCAAACTCAAAACACGTTCATTATTGTTTTTATTTCATAAATAATTCATTAAGTATTTATAAATTTCCCTTTTAAAGACTAAACCAAAACATTATTCGTACGAAAATGTATCTAGCACGAAACGTTTTTGTTTCTCTCGTGAGAAAATATTCTATTCCCTACAATCACCCCCATTCGTCTCCCCTAAAAAAATATTCTATTCCAAAATTATTGGAATTGGGTACGTCAAGCATAAATTCATAGATTTAAATATTCAACAATAAGATAAAAATTCTCAAGAAAATTAATTTTTTTTCTGTTGCGAAATTCCATCTGTAAATTTTCAAACTTAGACTTTCCGATCTTCCTTCAAAGTGAGAATCAGCTAGAAATTTCTTTAGAGCAGCGGTCGCCAAAGTGTTCAATATAGGCCCCCAGGGGTCGATTGGGTGTCGATAGAAATATATAAGACATCATTGTACGGGTAATATTTAATTCGGTTAATTTGGATTACCTCCCTCCTGAATGACAACGCAATTAAGAGTGAATATGGATTTCCGTGGCGATTTAAGGCTGAAACTTATTAATTTTGAATCATTATTGCTAATCTTGTCAAGAGTCACGAAGCACACCCTTTACATTGACAATGTTATTAAAAGTCTTATTTTCATCTATTTAAGGAAGATTGTACTTTCTTATTGTTATTTTGTTATCTAAATAAAATTTTATACATTATTTATCCCTCCAACAAATATGTAATGTTAAGAAAAGAAGGACGTCAAAAACAAAAACGTATCCCTTTGATGTTAAGGCAATATAATAATATATACTATATTATACATATAATAAACACTAACTACAAAATAAACAATCTAAAAACTCACATAAGTGTCTCTTTTGCTTGTCCTATTATAATCATGTAATAGTAAAATAAAGGGGGTCGATAAAAAGTCTAAACATTCTTGAAGGGTCGATTGTCAAAGAAGTTTGTGACCCCTGCTTTAGAGCATTGCTCACTGTTGAACTTGATCCTACCAGAAATTATAGGTGCTATCAAAATTCTTTATAAGACCCAGTATCTTCCCAGTCTTGATGGTATGGGATTTATATTTTTATTAGAGTACAGAATTAAGTATGCTCATCCTTATGGATTATATTAGTGAATTCCCACTTTTATTATTTATAAATAATTTATTTGGTAAATATTTATTTTATTTTTGAAAATGCTACGAATAGACAGTGACGAGTAAAATTCGGAATCTTTCACAGAACTTGATTTTTTTTTCATTTCCAATATGACAGCGCCCTAAGACACTAATCCTTTTTGTAGGACATCTAAAATGCTTTTTGGAAGTATCTGATCCTCTGGCTCGTTGACGCATTTAATTTCTAATCTTTCACTAGAGTTTTTTCAATTCTGAATACATAATCGTTGTATGTCTTTATTTCATACCCTCTCTTAACTCCTCTTGCCACAGGAAGAAAATAATGGCCCTATGAGAAATCGACGTCTGTCATAGTTGCAAAATTCACACTTCGAAATACATCTGTATTCTCCAATTGGCTGCATTATACTAATCGGCATTGAGTGACATCGTTGGGAAAACCTTTCAGGGCTTGTCTGAACTGAAAGCCTCAGGCATTAGCCCTGCAGTATTCAGCCGGATCGCAATTAACAGAACTGAAAACCTCGTATAGATCCAGACTTTTACCAAAAATCTGAAATTCTACAGGGCCGGGGAAGCCCGGTTGGAAGAGTAGCAGATTATCAACCAGAGGGCTGCGAGTTCGAAACTCGATAAAAACCAAAGACAGTCGTGTAGTGTACGTGGGGCACATTAAATCTGTCGTGGCAACAAATGTATTCGCGTTGACGTGATGTGGAAGCGTGGAGAATGGGGTGCCAGCTCAAGTGTTGCCTCGTCATCTGGATGTGATTCAAAATTACGAGACGTTGTCCTCGGATCTTTCCCTTCGGGATTGATCCCGGAACGTCGCCAATAGCCCGTTGTGTTGCTTCAGTGCAATGTTAATTAACTACCTACCTGACCGTGGTTCATAATGACGAGGAAAATCCTTCGTAATTGTGGAGCCGCTGTATCTTTGCTGGAAGAGTGACGAATTAGCAACCGGAGGGTTGCGAGTTCGAATCCAACACGTCGTGTACAAAGGAGGCTGGTGCATGTTAAATCTGTCGTGGCAACAAATGTATTCGCGTTGACGTGGTGTGGAAGTTTGGAGAGTGGGGTGCCAGATCAGGTGTGACCTCGTCATTTGACCGTGGTCCAAAATTACGCGATGTTGTCCTCGATCTTTCCCTTCGGGTTTGATCCCGGACCGTCGCCAATAGCCCGTTGTGTTGCTCCAGTGCGGGTTAATTTGAATACCTACCTACCTTCGTAATTAATCCCAGACCGTCGCCAGCAACCCGTTGTGCTGCTACAGTACGACGTTAATTCCACCACCTGCCAACCTGAAATTCTACACAATTTAAAATGACTCACGCGTTTATCAGTTGCCTAATTCGCCTGTTAAAACGTCTACGTGATATTTGATTGTCTGGTGTACATGAAATTCCCGCAAAATGCGCGGAATAATAAAAAGGTGTTTGCAAAAACCCAACAGGACGACAAAAGGGGAAAAACCATCGGGCCGTGGGTTCAAATGACAGTGGTGATCTAATCTTTTTTTATAATTGGAACTGGAAATATCAAAGTTCGCGAGTGCGGTTTTCAGTTCGCTGCTCACGGATATCGGCTGGAACTTTTTCTTGTTGAGTCGAGCACGAGAAAAGAAGACCTGTCCACTTTATTCCTGAAATTGCTTCCGTCGAAACCGACTCCCAACCCGTTCCCGGCAATTGCGAAACCTGATGGAAACTATTAAGTGTGAGAACGTTAGATAGCGTTCGATGAGCTACGGTTGTTCAAGTCTGCAAGGGCACTTTGGTCTCTCCGGAAACATCTCAAACAACTGATGTGTTGTAGGAAGTGTGCTACGAAAGCTTCTCCAAACTTTTAACGACTTAATCAAGCCTTTTTTAAATGATTTGGTCCACGTCTCACTTTGACCAATGTTAATCTCCTTAGCTAAAAAGTAATGTACGTAGGGGCTGGTGTACGTTATACCTCCCATGGCCTCAAATGTCCGCGTTGGCGAGGTGTGGAAATATGGAGAGTGGGGGTGCCAGCTCAGGTGTTGACTTCGTCATCTGACCGTATTTCAAAACGACGAGGTGTTCTCCTCGGATCTTTTCCTTCGTGATAGGGGAGCACATCTTCTTTAGGTGTGTACGGGCATCATAACCTCGAAGTACCTGAGTAATTTTCCTCCCTTTCATTTTTACCCTCGCATACCCTTCTGCTTTTTGCTTTTTCTTCCTCCCGCATTATGTTCTCTGTCGTGTGTTTGGCGCAGCTTGGACAAATATGACCCTTGCGCCATAAAACCGAAAACAATCACCCGACTAACCCTTCAGAATGGATCCCGGACCGTCACCAATAGCCCGCGGTGTTGCTCCAATGCGACGTTAATTCACTTACGTATCTACCTTTGCATAAAAATTGCATATGAATTAAGTTTATAGACCAATTTTTTTTTAATTAATCGTACCAATTTAAGTCTCAGAAATTTTTAAAAGTCAACCAGCGATTGTGAACGGCTGGTTCTAATTGAGGTGTGGACATTTGAGCCCATAAGGTTTTACCATATATCTAAGATATTTCCACAACGTGCGAGATGTTGGAAGGATGAAGACTCATTCCCCTGCCATCATCTTGCGCGCGCTGGTCATGCCCGAACCGTAATGGAATTTACCCGTTCGAATAGGTGATGTTGAATCTAAGTGGAATTTGTTTCGCTAAAGTTGTTTGTGAAAGACATGACCTTTTGGAATTGATCTAGAGCTGATTTACAAATTGGGGATAAGTAATCACAATGAATTTCAATCTCTAATACTGGAGGGTTTAATGAAAACTTATGTTGATTCCAGTCTGAGTAGAGACGCTAAAAAGAGTAAACTAAACTTATATATCAAAATAGAATGATACGATAGTGTTTAGAATAGCATTTTCTTACTTCTACCAAGTGAGCAAAATGTTTTCCTGACAATTTCAGTTTTTGAAATAATTCTACTCCAACTTCAGAAGAAAAATCGTGTATTTAGTTAGGTTAATTACTTCTGCTCCAAGTGAGATGGTACATGATATCTTAACCCTTCAAATGGTTTTGGCGAGATATCTCGTTCATCAAGATGTGGCCAATTTCGCTAAAGACGATTGTCATCAAGATATTAGATTTTTTTATGACAAGATCAATATCTGGTCATCCATAAATATGTGGTCAATTTTCTTCTAATGCCGATATTTCTAGTCGGGACAACCACCAGGACGGCTATTATGATTCCTGATATCAACTTTTCATATTTATTGTTGATTGGATTATTTTTCAATTATTTTCCCCAACTTCATTTCTCAAAGCATAATTGCACAGAATTTTTTCTTTACTCTATAATTCTCACATATCCTGAAGGACAAGACAAAGTTGTACACAAAACAAAGGAAAACCTCAATGACGTTTAAAACATGCAACTATTTCCGGCAATTCGACCTCAAATAAATGGTACACAAACACTGAACTGGAATTTCTAGCAATCTTTTCCACATTATTTATCAAGTTGCACAGGAAGTTTATAATTGGTATGATAGCAATAACTCCTCCAAACACTCCAAACCGATTGTGGATCCAGCCTGTCCCTGAGTTCCATCAACAAACGGCAATAACGGTTGCAATCGAAGTTATCGGCGAATTACTATACCCCGAAGGTTCTTCCTTTGTTTCTGGAAGTGATCCACTTCCTCCTTCTCCAGAAGCCGTTTTTCACCAGATCACGTTCTATTTAAAAACGGTATCCTTCCAAATGAGGAAAACGGTTTCCAGAATTAACGCGGCCTGACCCCTCATCCGCACTAATTGAATGGCGGCGGTGGCATCGCCTTCGTGGTTTGTTCCAAGGTCCCCGGACACACATCCGATCTTCGAGTGGCAAGGTCAGTTTGGTGAGTGTGTGGCCTCCGTCTTTAGATACAGGAAGGAGAGACTACGCCTATTCGGGAAGAGAGAGTGACCACCACGCGCTTGCACGTGAGAGATTCATTAGGGAGGCATTTTGCGAATCGACAGACGAAGGACACTCGTATATCGTTAGCTGTCTGTTTCTCTTATGTAACGGGCATGTTGTCCGACAAGAATGCGACACCCCTGGTTTCTTATGTAAGGGACCTTAATCTCGATATTTGCTTTCGCATCTGAGGGAGATCAAAATATTAATAGATGGAATTTTTTAACTTCTTTCCGGTTAATTTATTTTTAAATGACATGATTTGAATGCTATTCACGCGATATAATCGTGGTTCACAAAAATAAAAGATGGATTTTCATTGAGAAAGTTTGGAGGAGCTATAGAAAGGAAAGGGACTCTGGGATTGGATTCTAAAAGAAGGTTAAAAATAAAATGTCTGAACAAATTGTGAATTTCTCTACCCATAAGCATGCAGATTCAGATTGGAAACAAATTCCTGTTGTTATAATGCACGTCACGTTTTGTATAAAATAAGCCTTATATTTATGTAATTTTGTTACACCGTTGAGCATTCTTATGCAAAACGCAATCTACTTGTAGAAAGCACTTTTACAACTTCATTTTGAAGTTTGTAGAGAAAAACGGAGAAATTAAATGCTTGTGATGGTTCTCATAAATAAAAACGAGGCTTCAAAACTTCTAGGGAGTATGATGCAAAATGCCATAATGGTCGAAAATTAGTTTAGTCTAAAAATAAGATGTTTCTGCGGATTTTTACCATGTGGGACTTTTCTCTCTTCTCTACAGTCTTGTAAGTTTCTATTAAGTTGAATATTATTCTTGGTCCACTTATCATTTGATCTCATTTCTTGAATTTTACCCAAGAAAATTTTGGCTCGTGAAATGAAAAATGGCACTTTGAATAAACTAGAAAACAATAATAAAACTTGGAAGTATTACCTGCAAAAATCTTTAAAGAAAGCCCAGAAAAAACTTGAACAAGCAATTGAATCGGTGAGTGCAGAAACCACATGAGTCACATTTTTCAAATTTAGTAAAACTGGGCACAGAAACCACACAAGTCAGTGATTTGTGTGATTTCTTCGCCCGACTCATTTTTCATGGCCCTATATGTACTAACTGAAGCCACGGTCTAATGTTATTTCCTCGCGCATTACGTGCTGACCCTAGACACAATCCCATTTTTTTAAACATAAAATCAGTTTCCAAAATTTTTGGGCCCTCAGGTGCACATCTCCCGAAGGTATGTACGGACTTGACGGTCCCAAGGTACTCTAATGATCTATTCTATGGGTTTACTGTCTTTAGTAAAGGGCAACAAGAGGGTAGCGCTCCCGGGATACTCAAGCGATCTTTTTTTGGTTTCATCCCTTTTCTCTGATCCCCAATCCCTTGTGGTGAGCTCTTTCGTCAGCAAAAGTGCGAACTGAAACTTTTGCACCACGCATCTACACATACGCCAACTCATTTGACTCCCAAGCTTTGAACAGAGCTAACGCACCATCATGTTTCTCTTACTTTTGACTGTTTACTATTGTATTATGTTAATTAAAGTAATTTGATGGTATTCGTGGTGTTATTATGTTGATACCGACAAGGTCCATAGTGATGACCCGGACGTGATATGAACACGTAACCTTCTTATCTGGAGTCGACATTTTTTACTTGATGTCTCTTGTACTTGGCGCCGCTTGACCAAGTATAGCCCTTGCGCCATTAAACGCCAAAACAACCAACCAAAATGTTTGGATTTTTATGTGGTTTCTTCACTCACAGGTTCAATTATTTAAAGTAAAAACACTAAAAATCCAAAAGCTATTGATGTAGACACATTTAACTGTTTTTTGAAATAGTCCGTTGTGTTGGAGCTGCTGGTAATTATGACCAATGTCCACCACTTAATCGCTAATGTTGTAAGAACCAAACAGAAAACACTCAAAGCGAAACAACGTGCAATCCCTTACAATCAATTACAAAAGCCTAAACGAAATTAACGAAAGCAATTAACGTCTCGGGTTTTCTCGTCTGCCGACCGTGAAAAAACTGCAACACCACACATACAGAACGCAACAGCACCACTCAACACCCTTCGAAATCCGCAACGCTCTCTTTCCCACACCAACCTTGAACCCCGAGAGCGCGAGCCATTTCGATTTTATTCCATCTCGGAAAGCTGTTGGAAATCGCTCTTCGATTTGTCCCAAAGGGAATTTATCGCTTTCGAATCTCGCAATCGCGATCGTTTCGATAGTCGTCCCGGGGACACAATCAAAAAGCTACCTGTTGCTGTGCCCCACTAAGTGACAGCCTTTCTCTGTCGAAACTATTTGTTTCTGAGTCTTTCTAGTGTCATTTTGCAACTCGAATGGTCCGAAAGTGGTTTTCGATTTCGATCGCAACTGCTCGATGTACTTCAATTGTGTTTTAATGAATCAACAAGTCCTTTCCATTGTTGATTTACGGGTTTTGGCTCGTAATTTTTGTTTATAAAGCTTTGTTGGCATTGGAACAACTGTCCGTCTGTTTCTAACAATCCATGATAAAAAACAATCCATTATAAAATAATTCTAAATCATTTTAATCCATTATCATTAAAATTTTACGGGATGTGGTGGATTGCTTGGATTTCTTTAAACACGGAATTCTTCGTTTATTTATTTTTACTATGAATCGAAGAAGTAATGCGCTCTCTCTCTCTCTCTCTCTTTCACACACAACACATTTTTGTGTGTGTTCTTTATTTTTAGCTTCATTTCATATACTTAGTGTCGAAATGCATTATCCTTTAAAGATTTGGACTTTTCGGGTATCGAGTAAAGAGGTTTTGATAATTTCGTATTTACTAATTTAAAAGAACATTTCTGGCCCAACCTTTCGACCATCTTCAACCATTTGATTTGTTCTTCAAATGTGTACGGACATCACAACACCGAGGCATTCAAGTGATCTGTCCTCCCTGTTTTACCTTGACCAACCCTTCTACCCATTTTGCTTCAATTCCCTACCTCGTTGCCTTGTGTTTGGCGCAGCTTGGCCCTTGCGCTATAAAACCTTGATAGAATATGTATCAAATAAATTGAAAACCTTAGTTCAAAATGGGATTACATAAACCTGCAACGTAGCCAGAAATATTACATTAGTGGAAATAGATGCGGGGATAGTAACAGGGGATGGATTTATGAACCCAATCTTATCACCAGGGCTCGAATTTTGTTGACCAAAAATGTTGAAAAACGCGACCCATAAGATGATCTAAAAATGCCTAAACATTTTAATTGGTTTGCTTTCGCTTTGCAACCTATTTTGTTTTCTATTGCAGAGCAGACAAATTTTCTCAAAACCAGTATCGATCCTCCCACCACAGTTTGGGGAACGTTGCTTTATTTCAATTAACAATTAATTGGAAGATCCAAAAATAAAATGCCACCTTTCGTTTCATTCTACCAAGACTAGAGAAAATCCCTAACAATCTACCCTTGTTGGGGATTCACTTTTCAATAGCAAGTATATAAAATATTTGTTTTATGTTGGAGGGTCAAATTTTTTTTGTGCTAGAAGATGACAGGTGAGTCGTTTGTAATGCTTTTTGTAGTAAACATGAAACCACGAATGAGGTTACGAATAACATTCCCAATTGATTTAAGCCCATTCCCTGTCTCCCTGAATAGTTCTCTTCACGGTCCTATTAGAATAATCAATCTCAGTGAATGTGTTTAGGTGCTTGAAACCGTGTGTTAGGATTCACGCCACTTTTCCTTACTGGGGGACACCATGGGTCTAGAGGACTCGACCACTAGGGGACCCTTGGACGTGAGGAGAGAAGGCAAAAAAGCAGCAAGGCAGTCTAGGAAAAGACGAGAGAAGGTTTAAAAAGGGAGACTGGTGCTATGAATAACTAGGTAGGTAAAAACACAACTCAACTTTAATCAAAATTCAATAAATATAATATGCTGACAAGTCTACCAGTGCCTGGCTTCAAATAATGGTCACCAAATAAAGGAGTCGATTGTAGTTTTTTAAGTTTTGTTTTAGAACGTAGGTTCGGAGTAGACTGTCTGTATAGTCTGTGTAACTGTTTTGCACTGCATATCATCCTTGTGAGGGCAAAAGGGGTAAAGTCAAAATGGCTACTACTCAGAATCTTAAGTTGAATATTTCACTCTCACAAAGAAGCATGCCGTGATGCAAATAGTTGTAATTTAGAATTTAGATTCCTATAGTTTCGATTTCAAGCATATTATAATATTTTTTTTAAATTAATGCTGCACTTGATTCCTTTGGACCCATCAAAAGTCAGACAACCCCTCTAGCCTTGACGCGGAAGATATATGCGTAGAAATAAACGATTCATGACACTGGTGCGTCCCTCTGTGTTCACCACAGTATTATCTAGTATACAGCTCTGCTAGATGTGTTATACCAAGTGTTCAAGAAATGTGAAAAGAATAGGGCTCACCTCCTTCCGGATGCCGGGGAAGACGATGAGGAAGGCGACGAAGATGGTGGAGAAGGAGACATAGATGAGGACGTTTCGCACATCTTCTGTGACGGGCGTGCGGTTGGCGTAAGAGTAGAGGGTGGGCCCTCCGTCGCTTCGGAACGCATCGAACCAGCCTCTCAGCATCCTCCCGATGATGGCCGACGATCCACTGAAATCACACAACAAAGTCCATTAGTACGGAATAGATTATACGAGCAAACAATGACCCATCCCTCCTATCATAATAATTAACTCCTATGTGGTTATCCGGCCAACACACTGAGGAATGTTGGCCGGAAGGAACCATTGGATCCCCGAGGGACGTTGGCGGGGATATCCTAGGACAATTATCCGGGTGGGGAGAAAGGTAGAAAAGAGGTGATGGAATGGTGGACCAGGGAGAGAAAGTTGGTAGTGAAGGTCCTTGGCAGTCATGTGAACGCGACTACTATAGAAATATGTACATACCATGTATGATACCCTAGAAATGACGATAAATATATAGAGAAAAGCACCCTTTAAGAAGCGTCACTCTCTCTGTTAACCTGTGTTGATGGTAAGAAAAGAACCACATACCACACGTATTGTGACAACCCCAAGTGGCTCTGACGAGATACCTCGTCCATCCAATTTTGCTAATGACGAGGCATCTCGTCACCAAGATATCGCCGAATTTTTTTATGATGATCAAGATCTGGTCAGTTTTCTTCTAAAGACGAAATATCTGGTCCGTCAAGATCTGATCAGTTTTTCGTTTATGACGAAATATCTCTTCCATCAAGATCTGACTAATTTCGTTTATATATGACGAAATATCTAGTCATCAGGATATTGCCGATTTTCTCCTAGTGGTGAGATATCTCGTTTATCAAGAACTGGTCGATTTTCTTCTTATGGAGAGGTATCTTGTCCATCAAGATCTGGTCAGTTTTCTTTTAATGGCGAGATATTTCGTCATCTAGATCTGGTCAGTTTTGTTAATAACGCATCGAGACAACCACCCAGGAGGATGAAATCAAGCCCTGATTGGCGAAATTGACTCTGCAAACCACTACATAACTAACTGTCCCTCACCTCTAAATGGCAGTTGGAAAGCTAACTAATGATAATTTCAACGCTTGGTGTACGAATATGAAAAAAAAACAGAATAAAACTGAGTCAAATAATTTCAAACCATAGATTACTTCCTTATAACATCGATAGTATCTGAGAAACTTCATTAAAAATAGTCATAATTCGACTTCCTCATAATGTACGTGATCACTTTTACATGCCATTCTTAACTCTAACCCTTAGATAAAATTACATCACCTTATCATGCTTAAACTATCTAAAACTACACATAGTTTTAAATATCTCCTTTAATATATCAATTAAAATGTGGTTAATCTTTTAAAAAGTAAAATTACAGTCAATAGTTACTCTATAGAGCCCACGAAGTGTATATCCGAGTTGGAAATCCGTTGACTGACGTCCATTCAAGGATATGCTGACGTGTGGCGTCAACGTCAACCCATTTGTGCAATAAACCCTCTTTCCCTGCATATCAAATAAAAACCCGTTTAATAAAAGCTCGTTTAAACTATGTGACATGTAATTTCATTGGTTTCAAGATAATCAACAACCCATCCGTTACCATAACTCAAAACGAGCTCTCTGCTTCAAGTCGAGCAATGCAATCACATTGGCACTGAGGATTACCAGTGTGTCGAACTGGCTCAGCTGCTTTATATATTGTATAATTTTAAAGAATCACTAACCCACCCTTTTCTCTAATGGAAAGCTCTCTACTTTGTATTAAGAGCAATCAGGATCAAGTGTGTGTCAAGGTGGCTCAGACTAGCGAATGGCTAACATTTACAATTTAATAGACATCCGGAAATGCGATGTCAAGCTTAATTACAATAGTAGTCTTAGTGACTTGTTTACATATTCGTTAAGCTTTGTATATCATCCTAGATCCCATAACTGAACACTCTTTTGTGCCATGCTCCCTCTAATGCCATGTGAGTTCCATGGCGATCTTGTTCTGTAGTATTTTTGTTCTCTTACTCTCCTGATAGTTTATCTTCGCTACGAAAACCACCCTGTAATAGCCAGTCTATGGTGTAAAAACCTGTTTCAAACTGTCATAAGTTCTCGGCAAGGGACAATTTGTTTTCCCTACTTGAATCTTTCACAGGAGATTCTACCACACTAGTGTATAGCCGTCCAAGTACCAAAAATCCCACCAAGAGTCTACATGCTTATCCTTATAAGGATTAGAACGTGGACTCTTGATGGGCTATTTGGGTTATCTGAATTAGACTACTCCATACATGAAATGAAGGAAAATTTACTAAAGTTAGAATAATCAACTTATCGAATACTAACATTTAAGAGCATTTATCTTAGCAGCAAGGTGAGCAAAGCACGAATCACTGTCACCCAGTGTGATAACATGGCCTACACTATGCATGTTACATAACACAAGGAAAAATTCATTAGATTTAACCCTACTGGTGGTTGTCTCGGTGAAGTACCATGTCATTAGCAAATCTGAGATGTTTGTCAGATCTGATTTGAACAGATCGCTATCCTTCGTCATTAGAAGAAAACTTTCCAGATCTTGATCACGTCATGATAAAAATTATAGGCAATATCTTGATGATGTGATATCTCGTCATTAACAAAATTGTTCAGATCTTGATGGACGAAATATCTTGTCAAAGCCACTTAGAGGGTTAAAAGAATCAACACTCAACTGACGGGTAATTCTCAGAAAGCAACGCAGTCGTATTAGTACAAAGTACCATAAGTTTAATTTACAGGCTTAGACTTGGTGCAATATGACTCTCATGGGGAATTTCATTAAATTTAAAAAAATTACAACCACCCATCCATTAATAAACTCTTATGAGAAGCTCTTTGAAAATTGAGCAGTGGATGCAATCACAATGACACCTAGAGTAAGCTGGATTAGGCTTAAGGAACATGATGTGGAAAAATTCATTGGAATTTAAAGGAACTGGAGCATAAATAATTTAATGTAAAAGAAAATATTATCTCATTTTGTCTAGTGACTACATTTTCTTGTTTAAGAACCGTAGAATATGAAACTGATATTTCTACCTAAGATATTTCACTTCAGTATATTCGATGTGACTCATTTCCTGTTTTTAATTCATTCGAAATAAGCTGTTGTGTTGTCATTTTACGTGAAAAGACGACTATTTTTAGTTTTAATAAATTTGTTTACGCACCAACAATGCTTATTCCTCAAATTAAAAAAATAGAAACCTAATCTAAGGTATATATATTCAGAACAATGAATTAGTAATTATAGAAATAGAGATTTTAGCAGTGCTTATAACACTTAGTAGTAAAAACCGCATTGAATACCGGTGTGAATTTGAACCGTAGATACCTTGTTGAAGGTCGGTGTAAGTCGGTTTAAAGTAACTATTGTGAAGTACCATTTTAACTTTATATCTAGATTTAAGAGTAGTCAGTAAATCTATCAGAAATGGCATTTCGAGAAACTTTTAATTTTTAATTATTTTTATAAGCCATAAAATAATACAACAAATTTATTTCTACTTCTTATTCAAATAAAAATGTCATGAAATTTGCATAATTGTTTTGAATGCAGTGCATATTGAAAAGAATGAAATTACTTTTTCATATCGTCGGCTCAGATCAGAAACTCATTAACTAACAAAAAAGATTTTTACTGTTTAGTTGTTTAAAGACTAACTATTAGCTTTAATGTCAAAAAATAAAAATTATAAGCATTTTGATAGTCTTATTTATCTTTTAAACATATTTCAATTTGACTATGCATTTCACATCGAAATGAAAATAAGCATTTAGAGTCTCCAGAACAATGTCATTTAATGAGTTTCTGCTTTAAGCCGACGATATACTCAATTTTCAATTAACTATTTTTCAACGAAGGATACAAGTAGGCAAGTTATAATTTACATGCTTCTGCATGATTGTAAAACAAGCATAAAACACGCATTGGCAATCTTTCTAGAAATAAAACTAAAAATTCATTTCTTTTTAGTTATGCCGGAATTACAGCCTGGGTACGATATATCTGTTTCTATTTTCAATGTATTTCATATTAATATACAGAATATGTGAACATATTCTGTTTATTAGTATCAACATTACATTGTATTTCTTTTACTAATTCAAAAATCATATTTCATTAATGTGTAACACGCATTTAATTTTTAAAATAACAAAAATGCCTTAATTATTATTATTGTAATATAATAAATTTATTTCGAAAATGTAAAAAAATGTTGAATTAGAGAATAAATACAATTATATTTCAATGCTTTAATGCTCATAATTGTAAGTATTGATTATACTTGATTACATTCAGAGATTCAGTGAGGGAATATTTTCTAGGGTACTGCTGGGGGTCTAGAGTGCAAAGATTTTCAATGCACAAAATCAATGACTTTCATGAAGACATTAATTGTAGTGCATTAAGTTCTCTTAAGAAAAATATATCCTGAAACTTTCATCTAATGCCAAGAAAATGGCAGTGTCAGTCCACTCTTTCAAAAGGGTTTTTTCCTGAAGATTCTCCACATTAATATCTTAAAACAAAATTCCAAATAGATTTCAACATGTGTGGGTGTTGCACATGATCGTTCTTTCGATTGATTGTCGAGAGGAGCGTATTGTACCTATTTCAAAACTTAGTTCTGGACGCTTCGAGCATTGTGTGGGCGGTTTTTCATTTTCAGGCGAACATCTGTTGCACAAAGTGGGCGATTCTTTCCCTCATAAGGGTTGATGAAATTTTTCAGTCAATAACCAAACATTTGTGCTGAAACAATCGCAGCAGGAGGATTTCGAGTTAAGCAATACGATAAAAAAAACAAGATGTATTTTAATTCTTCAAATGAGAACATTAAATAGTCAATAGCTTTTACTACGGGTGGGCAAAAGTCACTTACCATTTTAAAAGCTAAGTAATTTTTTATTTATAATCTATTTAATTTATTTATTTCAGATATATTTTATAAATATTTGGGAGATTTGCCATAGCACGACTGAGCAGGGAAAAATATTGCTCAATTTTATTTCGGATACAACCATTTAATTTTTCTAGTTTGGATTTGTCTAGACTAATTATATCCGATGAATCCCATTTCCGCGTAAATGGTTTTATCAATAGGCAAAACTATAGAATTTGGGAGTCTTAAAAGTGCGAGAGTTATATACTAAAACCAGCATCCGAAATTAGAGCTTGGAGCAAAAACCATTGCAAGCTGTAATGATTTTAACTTAATACATACACAGAGTACACCTAATACCAGAATACAGGCTAAAATTGACTCAACTATGAAACTGAAAAAATGGGGGGGCCATTTTGGGTAGTATAATATTTTCTACAATTTGTTCATAGTAATTTCCAAGTCAAATAAATATTATTCAAAGAAAAATTTCGTTATCTTTTTCTATTCAAAAGTTTTATAACTTTTTAAAATGCTAAATGACGTTTGCGCTATAGTACATAAAATCCGAATTCACTGAGAGGTCGCGGTAGCCTGGTTGGGAGAGTAGCGAATTAGCAACCGCTCGGGTGCAACAAGTTCGTTACTCGATCCAACCAAAGACCGTCGTGTACATGGGAGCTGGTTCACGTTATTCCTGTCGTGACTTCAAATATCCTCATGTTGGCGTGAGTGAAAGTTTGGAAAGTGGGGTGCCAGCTCAGGTGTTGACCTCATCATCTGACCGTGATTCAAATTGACCAGGTGTTGTTCGGATCCTCCCCTTCACGATTGATACCGGACCGTCGTCAATAGCTCTTTGTGTTGCTCATTTGTGACGTTAATTCAACTATCCCTTCCTCCAAAAAACTCATTGACAATCAATCAGAAGAGATTGTGGGAAGTTTTTGTGGTTTTCATATGGAACCCAAAAGTGAGAGCAAAACCACTCCCTGCAGAGTATCACAGTAAAGACCAATTTTCACATCAGCCCCAAATAGTCGCATGGGAACGTAATCCGTTTAGTGTGACTGCATCATAACCTTGAGGGATTAAAGATCCCGTGAATAGAAAACAGTAATTTTCAGATTTACTCGTTCATAAAAATCTTGTAAAACGGTTTGTATGTGACTTTTGGAAGTACTTAGGATAAAATATTCTACCGTACTTGATCCAACCCAGGCGGTTGGTCTAACATATCGTCGGCTTAAAAGTGAGACACACAAAGTCAAAATTTTGCGAGATACGAGTTTTTTTTAGCTTTTCAAGACAATAATGTGATTGTGACGATCTTTAGACTAGTGTCCACTAAGTCATTTTTTCTTTTCTTGAAGGTTAGATTTTTTCTTGAGAAACACTCTTAACGAGTATAGCACAGTGAGTAGAATTTTTCCCCTTCGCTCTCTCAGCATTATGTTATTTTAATAGTGCATTTCACTTGTAAGCTTCTATATTCAAATGGATAAAATATCCCGAAAGCAAGTGCAACGTAGTATCAAACTTTTAAAAATGAAATTCTGTGTATCGGAACTAAAAAATATGTTGAAGTCAGTCAGTCAGAACAGTCATGCAATGCCAGGAGAGGACTAAGAACGTTAAAGTAAACTATTTCATCCAAATTGAATAGAGGTTATTTAATTATGACATTCTCCAGTGGAAAAATGATCCCTAGGAACTAAGATGGTAGGAAGGCACTGGAAGGATATCGCACTGAAACAGCACAACGGGCTATTGACGACGTTGTGGAGTCAATTCCGATGGGAAAGATCCGAGAATAAAACCTAGTAATTTTGAACCACGGTCAGATGACGAGGTCAACACCTGAGTTTTGGATATTTAATTTTAGGGTGCAAGGTCTCAAGCTTCGCCAAAAATTCAAAATCCAATCCATTGTCATTGATTTTGATTCCTATGTCTTGCATTTATTTTCTCGTTTCGCAAGAACATTAAGTATATTAAAACACATTTATAAAAACAACTGATGCATTGTATTACAATTTGCGTATTGCTTTGTGAATTATTTACATTGCCTATTTAACGTTTAAATAAATATAGCTAGCATTTTTAATGCGTCAAGGGTATAAAATGACTTTCAAATTTTCACTATTTCACAAATATTACAATAATGCTATCAAAAATGTTTAAGATACTAAATCACCAGAGAAGCCACAGATTTAACAAGCTTTTATTAAAATTTTAAGTAATACAATTAAAATGTTCAATAAAGTTTTAAATAAAACTTATGTAATTGTTCTCAGAAACAAATTTAATAAAATGAAGTTGATCTTCGTTGATTTAATCAGTTTCTGCCTTATCTGATCTGTTTTCAGTAGAAAAATAGACAGTTCTTTTAAATTATTTTAGAGTGTACTGCGCCTTTATGAAGGCATGTGGCCATTTACATAAACGCCCAATTAAACACATCTAAACTCGATATTTTCTGATTATTTTTCCTTCATCACAATTAAAAATAACATTTTTAACGAACCATAAAGACAGAGTTACTGATGAATTTTCAAGCACGAAAAGCAAAACCTTAAATTTTGTTATTGTAGGTAGGTAGTTTTAATTTACGTCGCATTGGAGCAACACAACGGGCTATTGGCGACGGTCTGGGATCAAACCCGAGGGGAAAGATCCAAGAACAACGCCTCGTCATTTCGAATCACGGTCAGATGCCGAGATCAACGCCTCAGCAGGCACCCCACTCTCCAAACTTCTACACAACGCCAACGTGAGTTAAATTAACGACGCACTGCACAACGCGACGGGTTATAGGCGACGGTTCGGGATCAATTACGAAGGGTAAGATCCCAAGGCATCACCTCGTCATTTTGAACCACGGTCAGATGACGAGGTCGACTCCTCAAGCTGGCACCCCAATCTCCAATCTTCCGCACCACGCCAACGTGAGGACATTTTAAGCCGCGGCAGATTAAACGTGCACCAGCCCCCACGTGCACGACGGTCTTTGGTTGGATTGAGTTTCGAACTCTCAGCCCTCCGGTTCCTAATCCGCTACTCTTTCAACCGACCAATCAGGGTCCCTTAACATTTTTGGGAAAACCCGTCAGAACCTCAAAGCATTAGTCATTAATCCTACATTATTCAGTCGGATCGCAATTCCCTGAACTTCGGAATCATCCTTCGCAGCAGACTATTTGCAACTCTCAATCAACATAATACAAGAACAAAACTAGCCCAGTTGGAAGAGCAACGGATTAGCAAACGGAGGGTTGCGAGTTCGAAATTCGGTTCAGCCGAAGACCGTCGTGTACACTGGGGCTGGTGCACGTTAAATTTGTCATGGCCTCAAATGTCCTTACGCTGGCATGGTATGGCAGTTTGGAGAGTGGGGTGCCAGCTTAGGTGTAGCTCTCGTCATCTGATCGTGGTTCAAAATGTCGAGGCGTTTTCCTCGGATCTTTCCCTTCACGATGACTCCCGGACCGTCGTCAATGGCCCGTTGTGTTGCTCCAGTGCGACGTTAACTAAGTACTAATTACCTATCACAAGAACAAAACTTTCAATACCGTATCTTTTGTCTGTCTTGTGTTTGGTGCAGCTTGACCAAGTATGGCCGCTACACCACAGGCAATGAAAGCGAGCGTGCATCCCACATTTGGGATAGTAATCTCACAGACTATTCCCTCTTTCCTTTGGCAACCTTTCCATGAGGACGTGCGCCGAAACCAAATATGCAGATTCCTATCAGCTAAAGTCCCCCAGGTAGCGAAAGATAACACGAATAAATACCCAACAACGCGTCCCCTAAGGCCCAGCGTATTAAAAAGGCGACAGGCAGAAATTCTCGCAATGCTGAACCAAATTAGGCTCTCACTCTCTGTTCGATGTAGCCCCGAAGAAGGATTAAAGCGATCATGAACATGCTCATCACGCTCAGAAATGTAAAGTGATTCACGTGTCGGATATTTGTGTGTCGTTTTTTTTCCACCTAAAGGAATGTGGTGACGACTGTTACGAAAAAGCTGACAAAAATCCGATGTTATCTACTTTAATTGCAAATTGTTTTTGGGAAAGCAGCTGAATGATTTTTATTGCATCTCACACTCTCAGATAAGAGAAGTGTTGCATTAAGTACTGGGAAACCCTCCCTTTGGACGGATGGTGAATGCTACGGTGACGACACGGAATCGAAGGAGCCGGTTTCCTTAATGCATCAGAATGGCAAATAACGGATGCATATTTTAAACTTTGTAATACAATGATTGATAAAATATTCCGTTGATTGGATGTACTGGATAATAGAGTTCCTACCTGTAAAAGTAGTGAAAAAATAGATCGGTTCCCTCTAATTTCATTTCAAAGGTTTGGTTCCCCTTTCAGAATTTATTTGATAAAGAGATTAAAATAGAAGGAATGAGAAGCAATCTAAAAATAGTTTGATGAAGAAGGATATGTGAGCTTCTAAACACCACGAATTTACATTGAACTAAATTACAAGCTCTCTATACTTATATTATAAGTATAGAGAGCTTGTAATGTAGGTATAGAGAAAGTTCCGAAGGACTTTTAGAGATGTACGTAGAAACAAAGCAAAACATTTACTATTCCAGAAATATAAGGTAGGTAGATAGGTAATTAATTAACGTCGCACTGTAACAACAATACGGGCTATTGGCGACGGTCCGGGATCCATCCCGAAGGGAAAGATCCGAGGACAACACATTGTCATTTTGAACAACAGTAAGAGCTGGCACCCCACTCTCCAAACTTCCACACCACGCTAACGCGAGGACATTTGACGCCACAACAGATTGAACGAGCCCCAATGTGTACCACATTCGTTTGGTTGGATCGAGTATCGAACTCGCAACTCTCGGTTATTAATCCGCTACTCTTCCAATCGAGCTACCGAGGGTCCCCATAAAAATAACAATTTATTTACATTGAACTTATAATATATGCATAGAAAAAGTTCCAAAGTAGTTTTAGAGCAAGCCAAAGAAAAGTCAAACATTTACTAATCCAGAAATATAAGAGTAATGCTATTTAGTCTAATATGCAAGTTCACAATTTTAAATATCTTTTCGTATATTACATTGCAGAAAGCAGAAGATGCTTGAAGAACTTATTAGCTTAGAAGCTTGGTATTATCGTGATAAATTTTTATTTGATTGAATGTTCAATTAAGATTATTATTACCAAAACATCAGATTAGGTTGAATGCGTAGAAATTTACGCATTCAACCTAATTTAATTTTAAATTTTCGTAAAGTAACGGACTATTAAGACCAATGAAATGCAGCAAATTCCTCCATCATTAGTGCTCGATAAACTATTATATAAGTATCCAGACCCACAGAATGTTAAACTTATCACTTGAACTAACTTTGAGTCAAAGTTTCACCAAAAGAATAAAAGTTGGAAGTCAAGAATTCAAACTTTAAATTTAAATTTCAGTCTTCTATTGCTGTAACTTAATTTGATAAAAAAATTATTGATAATCAATTCTATCAAAATATTTCTGCAAAATTATGTACCGTTATTTTTATTTTAATATGCATCTATCATCCTCCAATTCTGGTGGCTGCTGTAGCCCAATTGGTAGAGTCTCGGATTAGAAACCGGAGGGTTGCGAGTTCGAAACTCGATCCAACCAACGAACGTCGTGTGGGCTGGTGCACCTAAATCTGTCGTGGCCTCAAATGTCCTCACATTGGCGTGATGTGAAAGTTCAGAGAGTGGGGTGCCCAGATCAGGTAATGACTTCGTCATTTAACCGTGATTCAAAATGACGAGGATCTTTTTCTTGGGGATAGATTCCTGAATGTCGCCAATAGACCGTTGTGTCGCTCTAGTGTGACATAAATTCAACTACCAAGCAACTTCCATTTTTATGTTTTCCACCTAAGCGAAACAATATTCAACTGACAAATGTATTGCTGCAATATGAATGTATTGTACTTATTACTTCATGCATCATTACTTTTAGTTAAATTTAGAGTTATTGGACTACGCAGAAGAGAGAACATGGGGTCCGGTTGTATAATGTATTATCAGCGTGTGTTAAAAAGAAAAAGTTCTCAAAACAAAGTATTCTTCAATAAAAACTTCGTTCCCTTCAACTATACTTATTATTAACTACCTACACGGAATAATGTATTGTCTCGGCTTGAATGATTGAAAAAAAACTTGAATATTTATTCAGGGGAATTTTTTATAGGGTTATGTAAACTTTCCGTATTTTTCAACCGGTTTTAAATCGGCTCCAAACAATGCGAGACCTTATCTCACTCAAACGGTTTGGTCGTAAAATAAAAGTTGTCAAGTTTGTGTCTCGTCTCCCTTTGACTATGAGACTCGTTTTCTTACATAGCTCTGCGTAATGTGTTTTACGAGCAAAGTCCTCGAAGGGAAGAAGGCCATACTCAGACGGTTTTCAGTAGAGACATTCGAATAAAGTACTTATTTTAAAAGATATTTGTGGTAATTCAGAACATTCGAGAATTTGCTTCATTATACTAAGCTTATATTCTTTAATGCATGGTTACGTGCAGGAATTTCAATTTCTTAAAGTCGTTAAAATAAGTATTGAAATATCTTGAAAACAAACTATCGCTACTGCAAATGAGACCTTGAGTTACGAAAAGTGACCGGTTGATTACCGTAATGCCCAGAGAGCTAGCTGATTGGCTATTCTGGCGTTTCTGATGATGGATTGAGTTTGTTCGATTGAGTTTAATGGGTACTGAAGATCCAAATAAAGTTTCGACAATTAATTAAATGAATGAATTTTCTCTTGAAAGCGGTTGTAATCATTGAACTGTCAAGGTTTTTGCAGTAAATGAATCGATAGAAAAATTCAGTTTAGAAAGTCTGTCTTCGTGGGGATATGTAGCAATAAGAAATTGACTTACGATTGAATATTGGAGTTCATTTGATACGTGTTTATAAATATTTTTGTGAAAAATCTTTTTCTAAGGAGCCATGGACGCTTAACTTGAAAAGCATTTTTGAATTTTAGTTGACATAACTGTACATCGATAGAAAATAATAAAATGATTTTTCAATGTTTTGCTACAGTAATATTTAAGATGAGCTTTGTAAGCACTTTTCATTGAAACTACTTATTTCTTAGCATTGTCATCATTTTCCTATTTTCAAGTTGCTTAAAGCCCACTGATTAGAAAATAATTTCCAAATATTATATTCAACATGTTAAATGCCTTTAACAACTAAAATCCATATAAGTTTTTTCTGAAATGGAAAGATGGTTAAGTAATAGATTTTGGGGGCCCATCCTGTGGAAATCGCGGCTATTTAGAAAGCGTAAAAAATACTCATATTACGCTGAGCATTTAAATAATTCAAGATTTTTCTATTTTATTATATTTAAAAAATTGGTTAATAAAAACAATTCGCGGTTTTACGGAATTCTAATGCTTTTAATTTCATATTTGTTTACTACTTAAATTTGTTCATCAAGATACACAGTATTAAAATAAGAAACTGTATAGTATTAGTTTGTGAACTCTTCTAATAAGTAAAAAATAAAATAAAATTACCGGATAAGTTTACAAAGTTTGTAAAATATAAAATGAACCACCAGATATTTTAGTAAAGTTGGTAATTTCACTTCTGAGTAAACGCATTGTACCAACAATTGTACCTTTTTAAGTTTTTAGTGGAATTAAGTTGGCGCATGCCTCTCAAATATGGGAATAAAATTTAATATTTAAAAATAAAACAAAAACTAAACTTTTCATTTAAAATCTAAACTCTACGTTTGATTGATGAAACGATTTGTAAGACAAGTCGCAATCATCCTAAAGACTGGTTTGTTTTTTGGATTCCGTTTGAAACTGAATTAAGTAATGAACTCAATTTTGAAAATTGAACACAAAAAATCACAACTTCCCTAAAAAAGTGATGTACTCAAAAAGTAAATTTCTCAGGAGAACCAAAAGGTTATAAATCTTTGAATGTTTCATTTCATTTCTCAAGTTGAAATTAGTATAATTCGTTTATTTATAATATTAATATTTATATTCGTGTTTATTTATAACATTAATATTTATTCGTTTATTTATAATATTAATATTTATTGATAGTGTGTGGCATCTTTCCTGCTTTTTTCAAGTACATTAGAATCGTTTGACTGGAAAACAGAATTGTTTTGAGTTGTGACACTTTCTTCGAAAAGGTTCGACTTTATTTTTTACAAATCTCTCTTTGTGGTAGAATTTTTTTCATGTTATCTTTTAATTCTTAAGGGAATAGTGGACTTTCAAAACAAACTTTTGTACTTATTACCCGATTTTTATAAAATTTACACGGACTGTGTTTTCTACTGAAAAGTATGTATAGTCAAAACTTTTTATCCACATAATAAATCAAATTAACTCCCATTTGGTAGGTGTATCACTCAATTGTAAAGCAAACAAATTGTACTAAAGTACCTAACCTTTTGTAAGAAAGTCTGGTTAAGCAACATTTTAAACCAAAATTTAAGTTTGGAGGCATGAAGAATTTCCCGTTTGCACTTAGATATATATGAAAGATTGCAAGGATTAGCCAAAAATTTTCAAAAAAATCAAGAAAAATCAGATGCGCTGGGAACATTTTGAAATTATAATGTCAAAATATCTTAATCGGAGGAAAATGCGACTGACAAAACTGCTGCTATATCATCGGGCTTAGAGTAGAAACTGATAAACTGGCAAAGAATTTTTACTGTTTAGGTGTTTAAAGGATTAACTATTAGTTTCGAAGCCAAAAAAATCATTATTATAATCATTTTGATACTTTTATATATCTTTTAAATAGTTTACAATATGACTATGTATTTCTCATCGTCATAAAAATAAGCAATTAGTGTCTCCGGGAAATTGCCAATGAATGAGTTTCTTCTCCAAGCCGACGATATGTTTTATGTTGTATATGTAACTCCGTCAAAAAAAGATGGTAATTGAAAAATTATTTTTGCTATCCAGAGTTTAATATCAATAAACTTTTAACGCTAAAATTAAATATATATATTTTTTCGATCTATTCTGCTGATTTTAAAAGTCTACTGCCCCTTGACAAGAAACTTCATGGTACATCTTACAAGGCAAGAGCTCTAATATCAATTAGTTTTTAACGCTGCTAAAATTTTAAAAAATATTTTTTCATCGATTTTGGTGATTTTGAAAGTACTGTTCCCCTTTACAAGAAGCTTTATGGTACATCTTACAAGGCGAGAGCTTATTGGGGTTCAAATTTATTTGTAGGCATCTTCGGGATGGGAACACTATTCACCACTATATTGTCTTTCTCTCTTTTCTCAACACGAATTTCTCTGATACAACGGACTCAAGATACTCTAGTGATCTTTTCTTCTCCCGTGGGATTTATTGTCTTTAGTAAACACGGGAGTCGCGCTCCCGGGATAACCAAGCGATCTTTTTCTGCTTTTTTCCCACTACTCTGAACCCCAATCCCTCTTTTATCTTACGTTTGGCACAGCTTATCTAAGTATGGCCCTTGGGCTATAAAACTCCAAAACAGCCCACCTCACATACAAAATAGAAAACTCCCAATAGACGGTACTTACCGTGTGTCGACTCAAATCCAACAATTGGCACGGGTATCCACAGAATAGATCCGAGGAGCAAGCAAGGAGAATCAATCACAGGCACGTAAACACTCGAGTGAGAGAGAGGATGAAGAAGAGTGTGGAGAAGATGCGGAGAGAGCAAGAGAGAGGAGTCAACCGTCCCGCAGTGAAAGTGAAGTCCAGATGAGGCACCTAACTATAAACAGCGCTGAGAAAAATCTCGTTTCTGACACACTTCCCCCGGTCCGACCTTCACATAGATCCGCCGACACGTCGAATCGGGTCAAGGGCCCCCATCCCTGACGTCACGAGCCGCTCGCTGGTTCTGGCTCGCTCGCTCGCTCCCCAGGCCGACGACAGAGTGAGGCTTGTGTTGCCAAAACAGAGAGGCAACACGTGGTCGCGTGGCCACTCAGGTGAAAGTGAGGGGAGCACGCATGCGCGGGGCAGGGGGTATTTCCCAACTGAGATGGAGAGGAGAGTTGGTTGTCTCAGAGAGAAGGGTTTCTCTCGGAGGAGAAGGATGCAGGAGAATTTTCTCCCCTTGTTTACGAGAAGGAGCCGCGAGGATCGCTTGAGCGACGCGGTACGACCAAGGTGGGTTTGCGCAGAGCAGTGGTGCGCCACAAGATATTTCTTGTTTTTAAATTGAATTCACAGCCTACCCTAATTGAGTCTGCTTGCTTTGTACAATTGTATCCAATTATTATAATAAACGGCTGAATGCTAAGCAGGGTGATTCGAAATTCCCTGGCCAAACTTTAGAGTGGTAGCGTGCAACATTTTTTGTCAAAGAATGCGTGTCCGCAACTGTTGAACGTTGTTGCTATAGGGTGCTGTTTGGAGCGTTTGCAAATCGTTATTTTTTCATCGCTCGTAACGCGGATTTCTCTCGTGGTGGATCATCCATTCATGGCATGTCAGACATCTCGGAATTCCGAATTCCAGGATGGCCGACATGCATCTACCACATTAAAGTTTGGCTAAGGAATTCGAATCACCCTGTATTTTAAGGTAAAAAAGTAAGGAAAAATAAGCAATGATGGGGCATTAGTCTAGTTTTAGTTTATTGAGAAATGGAACTCTCTAGTGAGTAAAAAATAAAATCTTCATAACATTGAATTCAACAATAAAAATATATTCGTAACTTATTTTGAAAGGATTTTATGTTATAAAGATGAAATTTCTTTAAATTTTGAGAAATTGAAAAAGCTTTAGTTTAAAACAGTGAAAAAGTAGAATGGAAGACACTTCATAACTTGTTGGTTTATATAGAAAATGTTGGTCAAATTAAACTTTAAGGGTATATTTTAAAACTGAATAATTGCATATAATTTCAGCTCCGGTATTGTTTGATTTTAAACCTGGAAATAGCCACGAATACACCACTATTTTAGTTTGCTCTATTTGTTGTTCTTACACTTGCAACAAAAGCGTTTTTTAAATATCTAATACAGCAATTTTCAACCTTTTCATCTCATGGAACATAAACTCAACTAAATTCTGCGGCACACCAAAAGATTATATATTATCTTTTATACCGATCTGACCAAAAAACCAGGTATAATTTTGATTGATTTGCAAACAAAAATAATAGTTATACACCTTTTTGCTCCCAAGTGGGTTTTTTAAATCGTTTTGAAACAATTTATTTATGATGCTTTCTAATAAAAAATAATAGCCCTTTCCAGTATGACGTAAATTGAACTCCTACTTATCTACATTGTAATAAAAAATAATACTCAAAATTATGCATACGGGCATTAAAAATACTTGAAATAATTTGTAAACACACTTGTAAAAAGTTCAAAACTAAACCGCTGAAATAAAATAAATCTTATACAAAATAAACCGTTTCTCCACCTGTAATGCACACCTGTTGGAAATCGTTGATCCCAACGATTGGCAATAGACTTTCGCTCCCACCTACAGGTTGGGAGCGAAAGTCTATTGCCAATATTTTCATTATTATACCATCCCAAACTAAAGACTAGTCATAGAATTAATATGATGGTCATTTAAGTACACACTCTCCACACAATGTTTTAAATAAAGGCTACAAATGAACATGCAAGTGCAAAACTTTGATAACTACACCTGTCCATTGTTTGCATTATCTTCTTTTTTAAAAAATACGATACAAAATGTAACTCCCAAAATAGGTATCAGAGATTTATATATTTTTGTTTGAAACGGTTAAATAATATTCAAAATGCTTATTAAACTTAATAAAAATTTGTCATCGTTAAAATCATTGTTATGTAATGATTAAAATTAACATAACAACAAATTTGTGAAATTAACATCGATAGAAAAATTTGCACCACAATATCCAGACTGAACAGGATATTTTAAAAGGTCTGAAAAATGACAGTGAACCAGAACGTATAGACATTGTTACAACTGGTTGGGCGTCAAACTCACACCTAACCATATATTCACCTGCCCTTCAATAGTAACTGCTCTTCAAATCATCGATTACCATCCGAAGAACAGCTTTACAGCGAGGAAATATTCGACATCGCCAAAGCTGTGCCAAATGCACTCTGCGACGTGTGACTCAGAAATGGAAATGACCACAACATAGTTGGCAATCATTAAACAGAACGAGTGATAAAAAAGCTAACAGAACGAGTGATAAAAAAGTTACATCTACGTCTAAAATGATTAGGATTGACAATTAGAAAAGCTATCAGGAGGTTTCCCCAAACGTGACTGGGCCAAATGGACGGAAGCAAAACATAAAAAGAAAACAGAATAAAATCCATCACCCTTCATCCCAGTGGCCGGGGAACGACTTTTCTCCTTTAAATGAAATGGTAATGCATTAACCTTAAAACATAATCATAGAGATCTAGTTGTAAAGGATAGCAAACCCAAGTGCTAGTCAAATGAGCAATGTAGATAGTTTTTGCTTACTTGCGGATATGTTAACTATTACTTTGAGGAGATACTAGCCATCATGGATTCACGTGCTTTCTTGCAAACGTGTTATGCAGTGGTTTCCAAATTCTAAGAGCCCCTTTTTACATAAAAATGTGTCATGAAAACCCCTCCAATTTTCAAAAGTCTAACTTCATACATTATTTTCTTGATTAGTGACTAACTTCTACTTCATCTAAAGGATAAGTGTTTAAAATTGTAATTATGTCATGAATAGTTTGCTAATCTATTATCCACAGCGTTCTTCCTTTTTCATAAAGGTCCGCGGTAGCCCGGTTAGAAAAGTAGAGGATTATCAACCGAAGGGTTGCGAGTTCGAAACTCGATCCTACCAAAGACCTTCGTGTACATGAGGGGTAGGGCAGTTAAATCAGTCGTGGCCTTTGAAATGTTTTTTGGTGTGGAAATTCGGAAAGTGGGGTGCCAGCTCAGGTGTTAACCTTGTCACATCTGACCGTGGTTCAAAGTGAGGAAGTGCCCTCGGATCTTTCCCTTCGGAATGGATCCCTGATAGTCGCCAATGGCCCGTTGTGTTGCTTCAGTGCGACGTTAAATCAACTACTTGATTTTCATAAATGCAGCAACCTTATCTTTTTGTCTCAGGGTATGAATTCGAGGACCTTGCGTTGATTTATTCAAAGCATTCAATTTTTTTTTAAATACTAACTCGATAACTTTTTAAAACTAACTCGATAACTAACTTTTTAAACACTAACTCTTTTCTCCTCACTATCTTATGGTTCTCTAAACAGCTCTTGGGTGAATCGAGTGGAATGGGTCAATGCATTTATCGTCCAAATCACACTAAACATATTACGTGCTCACTATAAAATATACATATTTCTCCCCTAAAGACATTCTACTTCGTTATCCGTCATGACTCAAAAAGCATTAAAGGAATAGAAAATTCTTTTGCTCCAGCAAGCATTCTATTCTCCTGTTGGAATATTTTAGTTAAAGTGGTATAAAAATAATTTTACTGTAACTCAGCATTCATAACACCAGACAACACAGTTTCCCAAATCATGCTTCTGAGAACAATTATCCATTTCTCCTAATTTTCAAGGTGCTGAATCACAAATATGATAATAAAAATGCTAAATTAGTTGCGATTTCTTAGTAATCCGCGTTACCTTATTGTACACCTGAGGCACATGCATAAAATGATAAATATACTCTTCTATGTATGACGTTGCTTTGGGTGTCACTTGTATACCTCCTTAGGAGGCACACAGAACTTCCAACATGTTTTAAACCAGTTGCTTATCCTTTTCCCCCTGACATTACCAAGAAAGTTAACGAACCTCAAGTGCATTCAAGCTTGTTTTCATCACCCTGAAATAGGGATGGGTATTTTTGGTCAAAGTATAGATATTATGGATCGATCCGTGTCGAAGCACGTAATATCGATACATCTAAACTATCGGAACGAAGGCAAAATCCTTGTCTGGTGGATGAGAAAATTTTTGCTGATCAATGTTGTGACTCAACATTTACAGGAACAGGTGACAAATATGCAGAATTCACAGTCGCTTTTGTTATTGCTGGGTTTCTGCCAAACCTTAGTAAAACAATAAATGGCATCACCTGTCCTTTGGCATTCAGCCATTGGTTGCACTCTGTGGTGGGCCCAGACCGTGTCATGGTCGCCACATTCCAAGTAAGGGTAGCAGCATGCTATATACGTGTAAGTATAACTATAGAAATGATGGCCTCTCTTTGCAATTGTCATTTCCGAAGTCTGAACTCAACTGAATTGCATGACACAACAATGCAATAGCTCCTGAATATGGGAATGATAAATTGATGGAATATGGCACAATATTTAAAATTTTCCAAGGTACTTCAATTTCATTAGTTATAATAGTAAACCCTATAAATGGTTTTCACGAGCTAAATGTCCTTTTCAATATGCACCAGAAAGTTCCTGAAAACTCTCGAAGCAGTAAGGTAGTGTACCGAGTGTTGTGCCAATAAACACGACACAGTCAAAATTACAAATAATCTAACGTTTATTTCAGGGGAGGAGGGGGAAATAAATGACTCAGTTCCGAGGCTTTTTTTAAATTTAACAAGATTGTGGCAGCTAAATAATTGGTGCGATACGCGAAAGTCCAGTGGTACCGTTAGAACGAATGGCCAAGGGGGAAAAAGAGTCATTAAATTCTTTAACGAGACGTAGAAGGACTGAGAAGAAATGTTTGAATCTGAGCGGAAATGTTTTCTCCTACGTATTTTAAAGCACTCCACTGGACGTGTGAATTGAGAAGTGAAGAGTGACTAACGTTTAAAGGCAGCGGCCAAGCATTGGATGGATCGTGACAAAGTGGAAGCAGCCACGCCTCTTGCATTGTAAATGTAGACAATGCTTTACAAATTGAGAAAACAGATTTCACGTTTTCACTCTCTTTGGAGTATAGTTAGGGATTTAACAAGCCTGGAACAGCTAATTTTAAAAATGAATTCCAATTGTGAAATGTATTTGTGCAAAAGAAACGGAAGGAAACATTTTGAAAGGAAAAAGAAACCCACACTGTTTAAAAAAACTTAGAATTATTTAATGGGTCGTTTTATGCTGGGATAGGCTTAGCTTTTATTGCATTTCACTATTTATTTTACCTTTCAGTACTTTTATTCCATTCGATCAGTTCTGAATATGCTTTCCCTTTGGAGCTGCGTGGTTACATAGAAGCTTTCTTCCAGGGGATGTGTGAAGCATAAAGGGTTGAGAACCATTGGCTTAGACAATGGTGCATGTGGGCCTCCCTCCCCAGGGCAAACATCTGAGATATTTAGCTCTTGGGCTTTACCACAACAGCGCAGAAAATGAAGTGATAAACACTTGTTAAACACTACGTGCATTTCGCATTATACAGAACTAGAAAACCTGCGCCTAGTATCTGTGCTAAAACAGCGCCATTACTCACACTTGATACCTTATTTACATCCATTTATAATAAAGACAAGCATCGATATATACATATATCTCCAATTGAAATAAATTAATCTAATATATAAGGCATCATTTTATGTGCTTCTTTCTGGTATCAATTCTTATTGTAATAGCTTTACTTAATTCTTATTGTAATAGCTTTTTAGAGTTGGAGGCAGAAACTGCGCTCCTGTCATGCTACCACTATTAACTTCAGAATACCCACTTTAATTGCATCCCGTTCACTAATTCAAAGGCGATATACGGTACTTTTTGACATCCCAACCTATTCTCGTGTCCTCTCACATTTTCTTTCTGGGCTGATTTCTATATTTCAGAATTTTCATTGATTTCTGTAATCAGATCGCAGAATTTCAAACTCTTCAGTGCAGTTCCAGCAATGGTATGCAGCTCCGTAGCACAAATCAATATAGACCATCACATTTAAACTAAGTGGTAAAATTGGTGAATTAACCTCTAAAGAGGTTGATTTTATACTGTTTGTTGCCATTCATCAATATATAAATGATGTCAATTCGTCTGCCATGTATGTTAGAGGAGTACATAATAATATAGATTAGACATTTTAACATTCGATTCATTTTCATAGTTGTTCAGTGTAACCTGCTATTAATTCTAAGACATGCAAATTTAGAAAATACAAACCCAATATCTTTATTTGATGCTGTCAATGTTCAACCATCCTGGTGATTATCTCGACAAGGCATTTCGTCATTAACAAAACTGACCAGATCTTTATGGACGAGATATCTCGTCATTACAAAAACTGACCAGATCTTGATCACAAATAATCGGCAATATCTTGATGATGAGATGTCTCGTCATTAGCATAATTGGTGAGATCTTAATGGCCAAAATATCTCGTCATTAACAAAATTGATCAGATCTTGATGGATGACGTATCTAGTCATTAGCAAATCATAATCGTAATCATAAATAAGTCAGCAATATCTTGAAGACGAGATATCTCATCATAGTAAAATTGGTCCGATTTTGATGGACGAGATATCTCGTCATTAGCAAAATTGGTCAGATTAATGGACGAGATATCTCGTCATTAGCAAAATTGGTCAGATCGTTATGGACGACAAATCTAGCCGTTAGCAAAATTGGTCACATCTTGATGGACGAGATATCTCGTCAAAACCACCTTGAAGGGTTTGATTCCTTTACTTGTATTTTATAGTCATATTTTCGAGAATAAACTCAACTTAAACAGCTGCTGAAACCACTTTTTTAATTTGTTGGACAATGCCAAGAGCATTTCAATTTAATATATCAGATGCAACATACCCACAGTGGGCTTAATACGTTTCGCACGCCGTGCGGCTTTTATTATCGCCGTCTTAACAACCTAAATGGAAACGACCGTCATACGGCGGGCGACCTTAAATATAAGAAGCGGAAACGTGGTCTGCTAAAGGACCCGAGGTCGCTCCTGCCGCTTTCAAACATAATGAGAGGCTATTCGATTATTTTGAGATTTGATTACTGTCTGTATGTTAATCTGTTATCAAATTGATTTTTTCTTTTTATCGTCGTTTATGTTTATGTTTGTGTTTCCGACTTATCAAATACTTTGCTCAACGTTGCTTGAGTTATTCGTGAAAAAAAAGATGGGGTGAAAATGAAAATCGGCTGTTTAATTTTAAAAGTTTCAGAACTCGCCAATCTTGAAGTTGCTAAAAGAGATAAATACTCTCCCAGTTGTTATTCTGATGTCAAGATGGGCCATAGGTGTCCCCTTGAAAAGCACTATTTTTTTGTGATCTGCAAAACACATTCATATAAAGTGATAGGTCTAAGATAATTTTACCACAGTGCCCTTCGAAACGTTGAGGGGCAGTAGTAGTCTAGTTGGTAAAATCGCGGATTAGTAATCGGGGAGTTGCGAGTTCGAAACTCGATACAACAAAAAACCGTCGTGTACGTGGGGACTGATGCACGTAAAATCTGTAGTGGCCTCAAATGTGCTATATACTTTTGAATGGAATATTGTGAATTGTATTAATAATAAATATCCATTTATTATCCTCATTTCATACTCGTAAAAACGATTTCCCAAGACACTTTTTTCAGCAAAAATTAATTGAAAAATCAACCAATTGCCCAATTTTTCAGAATTATCCCACTCCTATGACGATTTAACAGTTTTGAGTAATTTTACAACTCTAACGTTTGAAATGTAGTGGACCAGAAAGAACATCAAATGCTGCCTTATATTTTTGATGAATTTATTTCATTGGAGGTATGATATTTGCATATCGATGCTTGTATTTATTATTAATAAATTTAAATAAGATATCAAGTGTGGGTATGGTATACCTTTAGCACATATGCTATGCATATGCTATGGTCATTGCATTCTTCTTTTATTGGACAATGGAAGCGTACATTTTTCCAAATCAAATGTGACCCTCAGGGACACATCTCTTTTAGGTGTGTACGGGCTTCACATACCCGAGGTACCTCAGTGATCTTTTCTTTTCCCATAGGGTTTACTGGTCTTCAGTAAATACGGGTGTCGACTCCCGGGATACCCAAGCGATCGTTTTCTGCATTCAACACACCCTACCTTGTCCACCAACTCCTCTTTTTCTCCTTCCACTTCATCATTTATCACTTGACGTTGTCTTGTATTTGGCGCAGCTTGACCAAATATGGCGCTTGCGCCATAAAACTCCAAACCAACCAACCAAATCAAATGTGAAGGGTTCGGAGTTCTCACGTCGTACCCCCTCCCAATTTTTTACCACGTACCCAACGTTAAGAAACCCTGGTCAAGCATCAGGCTCGGTCTGGTATTTCTACACTCAAACGAGCCAAGGCGTCGCCAAGAAAGAGCGAAAGGCGCCAAATGCAAGAGGAGCCCAGATTATCCGAAGAAGGAAGCGACCGCAAAAGCGTTGACCCGTTGACTCCTCCGCCGGAATAACAGGTCTTTTCCCCTCTGCTGTGTCCATCGAAGAACGTTCACGAATCACTTCACACCAGCAATTGAACCCTCCGATGTGGAAGTCGATTTGAATCCCAATTTCTTTGAAACGCTTGTTTTGCCATGTTTGTGAAACTAGCGCAGTGTGCTGCAACGGAACTGCGTTTACAGTAAATACATATTTATTAAGCTTTCACTTCCATTATCCAAAGGCAAACCCAGAATTTAACTATTCGCTAATCCCCTGTCTCTTGAAATGCTTGATCTTTTTTCCTGATTAGACTCATTTTAATAGCGATGGAATTGCAAAACGGTAGTGTTTTCCAACTTTCATACCGATATTGTAACTTAAATGTTCTTAATATTGAGGTCAATATTGGAGTTAAAGTTTACAGGGCAGTCGTCGTTGAAGCATTGTATTTTATGAAAAGCATTTTTAAACATTAAATATAAAAAATGCCTTCCCGTTTACTTAAAAACAGTTACTGAAAAATGCAACTTGAGTGATTAATATAATCTTCTATATATTCTTTTGACCTCGTTTAGCAAAAGAAGACGAAACTTACGAGTTCACTATTGTTTTTAATTCGTTAAATAATTCACCCAAGCGTATAAAATTCACTACAAAAATGTTTCAAGCACCGACAAAATCAAAATTATTCGTACAATGGAAATTAACATTGCTAAGACTAACGTTCCCGCTACTGAGCTAAACACTCAACAAAATGAAAAAACGTATATATTGAATATCAGATCTGAAATTCTTATAAGTACATCTTTTAACATTTTCACATGAATATGAATAATAACTGTCGCTATTTTCTATTGTGTCATTAATTTAATCTTAATTTTAAAGGCAATATGTAGAGATAAGTGAATGCGAAAGTGCAGAACATCTCTTCGGGAAAACAAATGAGATGATAGAGACGTCATTTTGATAAGAATTATTTTAAAATAAAATCATAATATTCGAATCTTGAATGGTCTCTTACATTTAACATTTATAGCTAATTTGAAGGGTAAATTATTTGGAATAAGCGTATCTGGGATAGGCATAATAAATAACTTTTCAAAAGAATTTTCTTAAAATAGACTGTAATTTGATATTCTAATCTCAATTGATATACTAATGTCAAGATGAGAAATAAGGTGTCTCAACTCCCCTTAAGAACCTAAATGCACTACAAAACACATTCATATAAAGTTATAGATCTTTTATCTAGTATATTTTTACCACAGTGCCCTTCAAAGGGTTAAAGGGCCGTGGTAGCCGAGCTGGTAGAATGTAGATTGGAAATCAGAGGGTTGCAAGCTCGAAACTCAATCCAATTCCAAAGACCATCGTGTAAATGGGACCTGGTGCACGTTAAATCTGTCGTGGCCTCAAATGTCCTCACTTTGGCGGGGTGTGGAAGTTTCGAGATTGGAGTACCAGCTCAGGCGTTGACCACGTCATCTGACCACGATTCAAAACGACGAGGGTTGTCCTCGGATCTTCCTCTCGGATTGATCCCGGACAGTCGCCAATGGCTCCGTTTGTGTTGCTCTAGTACTTCTAAATTCAACTACCTACCAAAATATATCCTTTGGAGAGTGGGTACCAGCTCAAGTGTTGACCTCGTCATCTGACCGTGGTTCAAAATTACGAGGTGTCCCCCTTGGGTCTTCCCCGTCGGGATTGATCCCGGATCGTCTCCAATAACCCGTTGTGTTGCTCCAGTGCGACGTTAATTCAACTACCTACCTTAAAGGGTTATGACTTGCAAACGGTTTAAAAAACGCCCTCCCCTCAATCTCAAAACTGCAATTGCATGTCTTTCACAACTCTGTCAAGCGAACACACATAAATAAGGAAAGAAACTAAACAAAAAGATAAGTCAAAAAAAGCAGCGAAATATGCAAAACGAAAACTCATGATTAATCTAAAAAAACACAGCTCAATGAGAGAAGAAAAAAGTGTAACAGAGATCAGCTCTGTTGTTAAAGCACACAATGCGTATTAACAGTAAGTGGCACTTTCGCTCGAAACGCAATGAAGCGAAAAGGCAATCAGGCGTTGATTGCAGAGACAGATATCCAGAAGACTTGTAGATGGACATGAATGGCAACAATTGAATGAAGCATTAGCCTACATCGCTCCGGACGAACTTATCACCTGCCCTGATTTGCAAATTCTAACTGCTACGGGCACAGCGACTTTTTCTATGACCTGTGTCTGAAAAACTGTTTGCAGGATATTTGTCCTGGGACATGCAATATAGTTTTCTCTTCGGTACTGACCCGATGGTTCATTGCCATTCCGTTTGCTTCCAGAGATTCGTAAACTTTTTTCGTGGAGTTCCACACCCTATGTATTTAATCATATAGTACCGCGGAAATCTAAAATTATTAAGGCGTGAAAGGGATGTAGAACTCTTCGAAACTGATAAAGTATGTAAAAAAATACCATGAATATGTTGAGCACTACGAAAGTTTTGACTTTGTTGAAGGTATATACTAATAGTAATTGTGAAATTGGAAATGGAATGTGCTTGAAGAAAAGTTGCACTCTTCGGTGGATTCCCATACATGTAGACATTGAAGGAAATGAAGCTGCACATCAATTGGCAAAGGAAGTCAGAGTTTAAAAAATCCCAATAACTCTTACTGATGCTAATGCTTCGGTAAAATTCAAACTCGTATCACAAAAATTCAAAATAACAACAAATTTGTATTCACCTGCCCTGCTACAGTAGCTGCTCTTCAACCCATAGATTACCATCCTGAAGAACAGCTTTACAATGAGAAAATAATCGACATCGCCGAATATGGGCACAATGCACACGGCGACATCTGATTCAGAAATGGAAGCAACAACAACTAATAGTAAATATCTATCTAGTAAATAGTTCCATCTTTGAATTAGATGGATCCCATAATTACCTTAAGTGATCGAGTTACTTTTGGGAATGATTGATCATTTCCGAAGATCATCCAGGCTTCTCGCAACTTCACTTCGGGCCCCAGTGGCAGACGATGACGAAATATAGCTATAAGTGAATACTGTTTACACAAATGTGTCAAGTTGTCTCTTCCCAAATACATTTGTATAGATTTGAAAAGATTCATATCAATTCATCATCAAGATTGAAAAACTATTAATTTTTTTAATTTCTGAGCCTCCTCGTTCCCCATGGGCGCCCTAATAGGGTCTTTCATGGGCTTCATGATACAGATGATTTCCCTACGTCTGAGTTCATCTCACGATCTAAATATTGTCCACGCTGCCATTTTTCGAGATCATTGTTCGCCCATACACACTGCCCAAAAAGTTCAGTCTTGGTTTGATGAACTTGCTTCGCGAACAGTTCATCCACCTAATTTGAATGTCGTCGAACCATTGTGGGCAGTTTGAGAAATCGGAATAAGATATGGATTCCCTCCTCCAATGTCACTGAAGAAATCAGCACACTTTCTAGAATCCGCGTTGAAGACTAAATGAGGATATTTCTAATTGCTACATGCTTGCTCATGGTTAGTGAACTTTGGGTTGTTCGCGACGTTCGGTCTTTCAAAAAGAGAGAGAGAGAAATCTTGAACATTTAAATTTATTTTTGTGTGTTTACATTATTTTTATCAAGTTCTTTTTCATGCGCTGGCAGAATAAACGCAAATAATAATACATAAAAGCATAATTTGGTGATAAAATTTCAAAACTGTCTCAAAATTTATTTATTCTACTAGCTGTATACCCTATTGTTTTCACCTAGATCCGCATTAGACATTGAAAGTGGCATGTAACTTTCTTTTATTTTCCAAGGCTTCCTCTTTAAAAATTTTATTTCTACGCAGTCTATACTACAAACTAAGAGTTTTTAACTACCCAAAGTAATCAAAGGGCGGCAGTGGGCCAAGCCACATTCGGAAAAAACAGAAAACGAACGGCTACAGCAACTGGAGACACAAATTCAGAAATAGACCGGATTACAGCATATATCAGTACATACTTAGTGAAGACATGGGTTAACCCAATCTCAAGGAATAATAGGGGGGTGGGTACTCATCTATTTCCACCAATTTGACACTTGTGGGTCAGTCCATTGTCGCAACGAGACTCGTTTTTTCAATAAACCGAAGTAAATTAGAAAAAAAAAATAAACACAGGAATTATGTTGTCTAGACTGCTTTACCTCTATTGAATCTCCAAAGTAACACATCCAACATTTGTGTTACCAACATTTGTGTTACCAACATTTGTGTTACCAACATTTGTATACCACCCTGCAAGTGGTTTGGTCACGGTGGCGTTGGTGTGGATGTTTGGAGAGTTGGGTGCCAGCTCAGGTGTGACCTCGTCATCCGATCGTGGTTCAAAATGACAAAGTGTTGTCCTCGGATCTTTCCCTTCAGAATTTATTCCGGACCATCGCCAATATCCCGTTGGTCAGTGTGATGTTAATTCAATTACCTACCAAGTGGTTTGGATCAGATATCTCGTCTATCAAGATCTGGTCAATTTTCTTCTAATGACGAAATACCTCCTCAAGACAACCACTAGGAGGGTTAAGAAATTTCATATCAGTAATGATTCGATGACATATTGTAGACTCATGATCATTGATGACCCATAAACATTGATAGGTAAATAATGCCATGACCTAGAACTGACTTTCAGATGATATGCATATTCTTTGGGATGTCGACATGAACCACCTCGAATTTCCTGCAAAAGCTCAGCACATTCTTCGGTAATTAATCATGCTTTGGGAAGATAACCGGAAAAAACATTTCCTCTTCACTAAAGAATGAAGGAAGTGAAATTTAACGTTATCAGTCGACACCTATACGCACACTATTCGTTATCGACTGGATCTAAATCCGTAAAAAGCCTGGTTTTTATCAGGATTGCGATGTATCCGATTGGATGAATCCGAAGCGATAAAACTTTTTAAACTCAGAAATCGTGATGTAGGAAAATGAAGGAAAAGGAGAGATGCGTCCGCTTCCAAAAAGCATGGATGGTTCCAGTACAAAATTTTCTATCTTTATAGCAGTTGTGTTAATATAATTAAAAATCTTTCGGATTTAAAACTAAAATAAGGGGGTTAAAAAAAAATGGTCTATTGAGGAATAAAGCTCTTGCCTCAGGTTTATTGTCCAGAGCTGTAAGAATCGTTTGCTTTTGACTTCTTACCGTATATGATACCTACAGACACATACATCGTATTGGGGAAGCGAGATAAGTTTTCTATCGCCTTTAGGAACTGGACGAAATGAGTGGATACAACCTGCCCTAAAATCTCTGACAATACAACAATTGCATATATAGTAGATGATGTTTTTCAACCATATTTAATCATTTCAGATCTGCATTGGGCTGCTCGTCGACTGATGGCCGAAAGGCAGAAGACGGATGTAGGATGCGGTTTTACAAAGGGGTTTTCAAAAATAATTTCTTTTGGAGGAAACCTAGTGTAGCGTTATATTTATCTATTTTACAGTACAAAAAATATTCGAGTGTAGAATATATCAAAACAGGAATGGATTACTTATCAAAAGTCCATCAGTGTCACTCTTTTTCAATACTTTTCATTTGAGTACAGCACTCTTGATTCATTGAAAATAAAATAGGTAGTACAGAAAATAGAATTGAAAAGAAAACATAATTTGAAATTTTGAGTCCGTTGAGTACCACATAATTAAAATTTGAAATGGAGATATTGTTATTACAATATCGTATTAATTATTGTCAAATGCTAAAACGCTTTCGCTTTGAATAGTTATACGATTCTGAATTATTATACGATTGAAAGGAACATGAAAGGTAGGTGTGTAGTTAAATTAACGTCGCACTGGAACAACAGTTGGCTATTGGAGACTATCCTGTATAACTCCCGAAGGGAAAGATCCGAAGACAACGCCTCGTAATTTTAAACAACGGATCAGATGACGAGGTCAACACCTGAGCTGGCATCCCACTCTCCAAACTTCCACACCACGCCAGCGTGAGGACATTTGAGACCACGACGGATTTAACCCCCACACACATACACGTCGGTCTTTGATTGGATCTAGTATAGATCTCGCAACTATCAGGTTGCTAATTCGCTACTCTTCCAAACGGGCTACCGCGGCTCCTACATGATAGGAAGAATTGACTTTTAAAAGCTGTATTCTAAAGATGAAGTGATTGAAAACACTCACTTCGCAGGCAGAGTTTGGAAAATATTTCTCTGATTAGGGGAAATCGTGCTTAAAGTTTTAAACTCTTTTTCCAAGAAAACCAACCATAGAACTTTTAAATAAATACTTCTGAAATGTCACACCTTCAGATGTTGGTGCTCGGGGCCGCAGCCCTATCAAACTCCTTAGGTATGCCTCTGCATTCGCCAAGTCACTAAATCCTACTGGTTAACGTGGTTGGTAAAACCTGTCAGTACCTAAAAGCATTCGTCTTTAACCCTCTTGGTGGTTCATCTTCGCATCGAAAACCGTCCTGTATTGGCCAGCCTCTGGTGAAAAAATAAGTTCCAAACAAACTGATTACGCGAACCTCTCCAAAACTCAAATCTCCAGTCAATTAAATCAACGATTGCCAGCAGAATGCTACAATACGGACACATTGATCACATACTAAGAAAGAAATCCCAAATGAAGATGAATTGAAAGATAGAAAGGTTTGTTTATTGCAAATCGATTTGAAGCACAACTTATCGGCTGTCTCATTTAACATCGGAAAATTATTTCGACTGAATCGAATCAAAGTTGTTTTGCAACGGAAGGCAATTAAAAACCGTTTTAATGTCGTCTGTTTTCGAATCTTATTGCAAAAGTGGGCATCGGAAGTTGCGTAAAAGAAATAAAAAAAGTCCTGGAGGTAATAAGGAAAATTCGTTGGAAAGGAAGAGTGTCTCAATTTTAGTGACCTCAATGAAGATGAGTTACAAACTTTCACTTATCGTTAACCATGTGTTAGGTTTAACATCGATCTAGCCATCTGTAAAGAACGAAAATCTCTTAGCTCTTACCAATACTAAATTTTGAATGCTCACCTGTCGCAAGAGGATTATGCTTATGAATTATATAATACATAGAATGTATGATCTAACTATATCTATATAGTTTAATAATGAAGAAAATCAAATTATCTAATTTTTATTTTTCAGAATAATCACCCTTTGTTTCAATACTTTTTTAGAGCGACTGATTAACACTTCAAAACCACAAAATTAATTTAAATTTGTGTACTCAAAATTATCTAAAACTGCATAAATGACTTCTTCAGCGTTTGAAAAATTTTTCTCAGACAGCTACCACTTAGAAAACAAAAAATTTACTTTGAAAATTTAATGACAGGTATTGGAAATATTTAATAATGGACAATAGCCCTTCTACCTGCAACGCTTGAGTGCTACAAATTCTAGAGCCGTAAAACTTTAACTGCTTAACATTGACAGTTAGATTTATTAATTCTTGTTCCTTTAAGTGCAAACAAAAAATGAATTAATTATGCATCATTTGGGGTGATAATTTACAGAAACACAATGCAAGTAAAGAGTAGTCAAACAGATTTTATCTTTTCATGGAAAAATCTAAAAAATATGCAACAGACACAAAAATCTATTGAATTGTTCATTTTTGAAATGAAACATTTTTATGTATTTCAAATTGTAATGTGGTTTTATTAGCATGTTAAGATTAAACACGGTATAAATAAATTAAAAATAATAAGAAATAAAATAACAGCATAGAAACATTTACCTTCAATTAAAATTTCATCAATCATAATTTAGCCCTTAAACAATCAATTTTTGATTTGTTTTAGATTTATCATGGAATGTTTGCAAAACTAGTGAATAAGTTGAATTTTGAACAGTATATGAAAAAGATGCAATAAAAAATAATTTTTCATAAATATTTTAATGGTTTATCATTCAATTCAATGTTCATTTAACTATTCGATATTAGCTTTATAATATATAAAAAACCTTAAATTTGTAAGTTATATTAAAATATTTGTTTTCTGGATCAAAAAGCACATGAAAAATTATAGAAATATATTACTAAATTTAGAACTTTTTAATAACATTTCTCAGGTATGAAGAAAAATTATGACTGCTACATTTTATAACAAATTACGTCTCTTAAAAGATCATATCTGATCATTTACTAACATTTAGAAATGTTGAAAGGAGAAACCAGCATATTAAATTCATACTTAAAATGGAATTGAAAATTTGGGCTTTAATTTATATCATTAGGATTGTAAAGCTTTGGCTTTTAATTCGAGCAGTGCAACTGGATTTTTATTTATTCTATGAAGGTCAAAATATTCTTAGGTGACAATGTATACCTCATCACATATTAGAAAAATAGTGGGAATTTAAATACACAGTTAAAAAATCTTTAAAACTACTGATTTATAGAAAATTGAAAATTATTTTTAAACTAAAAAAATTTAAAAATTAGTATCGTTCTTAAAGAAAGCTCTCTTGAGAAAGATACTAATATTATCAATTTAGATTATTTTCAGTTTTTGCATTATTTAACTTATTTGAAGACTGAAACAATTTGAGAAATATATTTTTAAAAAATGAAACTAAAACCAACTTTTAGAATGTTTTCTGTGCAAGTAACTGTTGTCAATACTTATATCTTCAAATAAACGAACTACGTGCATTTTACGTATTTTGAAAATCAGTCATAAATCTTATGGTTAAGAATTTTTCCCAAAATAAAACAACACAACGTAAAAATTATTAGAAACAAATATGCGTTTAGGTGTTAGTCACACTAAATGTCATTTGTAAAAAGTATATTTCCTGATGTATTTATTCCGTTTCGAAACGAAGTTGTGACAAAATTCCTATTTTGTTTTACCTAAAATATTTAAAATTAACTTACTCGCCACTTTATCCAACTTCTGAATTCTAAATTATGATCTTGGATTTAAAAACTTAATGAAAGATTAGAAAACAAAACGCAACCTTGAATATCAAAACACTCAGTCATAATAATATTCGGGTTGCCATCGTTACATAACTAACTCATGGTTCTAACATATTCTACCATAAAACCCAAACATGTAATCCAATCCATGATATTCTAATTTCGATTACGATTATAATAAATAACTAAACAATTATCACCAATGAATGAGCAGCAAATAATATTAGTATTTAAGGGTTCATTATTTTCTGATGATTTTTACAGAGAAAAATAAAATAGCTAAAGAGGAACATTTCTAAATGTTTCTGATTAACTCTGCTGATAAAAAATATTGTCAGAATTTATTCTTCTTTGAATGATATGAAATAAAATTAACCAATTGCAGTCGCAAATATTGAAGCCCCTGTGAAAATTTTATAAGTAAAATTTTCGTTACAAAATCTATATCAATTTCCTCATAGGAAATAATAAAATTTTCCCGTTTTCAGCATTCATTATTTTTTGTTTATTAATCCAGTAAGTGTAGAGCTACTAGCAGAAAAAATTAGCAACTGTCAGATAAATTTCATTTATTCCTCGGTGTACCATTTTGTTAAGACTTCCTACATTTATCCTTAAACTGAATTCACCTTTTAGAACCAGGATAATAACAAGAAGAGAAAAAAAACGAAAAAAAAGGTTTCCAAATGTTTCATTGCAGTGGAACGAAACAATCGAAGAATTCATCAACACAAAAGCGATAATCGCCCGTAGAACGAATACGAGGTTTGTCTAAAAAGTATCCGACCTTGAATTTTCCTGCATACGGTAATGATGCTAGAGCGGTGCCACTGTGCACAGTGGAAGAAGACAACTTAATGCGCATGCTTGAATTTTTTCTCCGTGTTCGAGTGTGTCAGTCGCTGCCTGCTGGCCGCTGAATAAGGTGCTGTTATAAGTGTTCGTCGGATTTTTGATTTCTCTCAAGATGACTGAACGAGTTGAGCAAAGATACTGCATCAAATTTTGTCAAAAGCTTGGCGATTCGCAAAGCGAAACAATTCGTAAAATTCAGCAAGTTTTTGGAGACGATGCTATGGGCGTAACACAAGTGAAGGAGTGGTTTAACCGATTCAAAAATGACCGCACATCGGTGGAGAGTGATCAGCGTCTTGGGAGGCCTCAAACCGCTCGGAATGCAGCTGTTGTTGAGAGGGTGGAAAATCTGGTAAAAGGAGATCGTCGTTTGACCGTACGAGAGATTGCCGAAGAGGTTGGGATCAGTAAAGATTCCGCACATGCAATTTTGCATGATGATTTGAACATGCGCAGAGTGGCTGCAAAATTTGTGCCCAAGCTGCTGTCGGCACAACAAAAAGAACTCCGTCTTGAGATTGCACAGGACCTTCTGGACACTACCAACACTGATCCTCAGTTTCTGAACACCGTGATTACTGGAGATGAGTCATGGGTATACGGGTACGACCCAGAAACAAAAGCACAGTCGTCGCAATGGAAGCATCCGAGTCTCCAAGGCCGAAAAAAGCGCGACAGGTGCGAAGCAAAATCAAGGTGATGCTAACTGTGTTCTTTGATATCTGTGGAATTGTGCATCACGAATACGCACCGGAAGGACAAACAGTGACAAAAGAGTACTATCAACAAGTTCTACGCCGACTCAGAGATGCAGTTCGGCGCAAAAGACCACACCTCTGGACGACGAAAAACTGGCAGTTGCATCATGACAATGCTCCGGCTCATTCGTCACACCTGATCCAGACTTTCTTGGCGAAACACGGAATTCCAGTCGTCTCCCAACCTCCCTACTCTCCAGATATGGCTCCTTGCGACTTTTGGTTGTTTCTGAAATTAAAGATGCCGTTGAAAGGATCCCGTTTTGAGAGTAGAGAAGAGATAATGCAGAACGCGACAACGGAGATGAACACCATTCCAAAAGAAGCCTTCCAGGAGTGTTTTCGGCAGTGGAAGGATCGGTGGGCTAAGTGTGTGAAGGCGCAAGGGGCCTACTTTGAAGGGGATTAGGGTCCCAATTTCGTCACTTAAGTAATATATTTTTCCTGGCCAAAGGTCGGATACTTTTTAGACAGCCCTCGTATATCCCGTTTCACCTTCCAGGTTATGCGGTGTCGAGAGAAAAGGAACAATCCCCTCACCTGACATGCAAATAGAATGCAAAATAAGAATAAAAAAGGAACAAAACAATCACTCACCCACCGTTTCCATCATGGCCTCACGCAGAAGGTAAGCGTTCTTTCGACATCAGAGAAAAGATTCGAAAAACGAAACGAAAGAACAACTTCCGAGTTCTGCGTCGCTTCAAGGACGTCCGGTGTTCTTTAAGAACAGTATTCCGAAACCCACAACAGAAGAACGCTGGTTCTTCGCACGCGCAGCGCTTTCTCAGACGATCGGCTCTTCGGAAGCGGCGGGTTTTTTCACCGTCCTCTCTCGGTCCTCTATTCCGCGCTGCAGCAGCGAGTTAGCATCGCATAATCCGAACGGGTCTATGGAAGTTGACGACTCACGCCGTTCGAGCTCCGAAGACGACCTACATTTTGTCTCCACGCTGCCTGCCCGCTGACATGAAGAACATGTACGAGGTTTGTCCACAAACCTCGATTTTGTTTTTGTTCTTATTATTAATTTTATCCGGCCCAGCGGGTAATCGCCGAATATCGTTTTTTTTTAAGAACGAATTCACTTTCTTTCGCGCTGGGATAAAACATATTTTTCCACTTTCTCTGTTGTGACTGTAACTGTGACCACGCCTGGCTCAGAGGGCTTATTCCGCTAATAGCGTTGGTGACCCTTTGAGTAACTCTTTCCGTTGTTATTAAAGGTCTTTTTTTTCACACTCGCCCAATGATGTGTAATTAAGGAATAAATTTCTGTAGGCATCGTTTGTGCATATGCAAAGAATTTGTGTCGATCAACCACACACAGGAGCAACAATATTGGAAACGTGAGCTAGTTAATAATCGAGGTGACGTACAGAAGAATGCGACAGTTTTAATTACTTTTTGGAGAAAGACTAAAGAGAAAACTATGGAATGCATTTTGAAACCTTGAAAAAAATGTTTTAATTCTAATGTAGTGCAATAATTTAAACCTTTAGAACATGCTGTTAGTAATAAAATGAATCAAAAGAATTCGAATGAATTAAAAGATACTGAAAAATATAAATTGAAGACCTTCGGGTAACATAATGATAAACTACTTTTCAAATTTTTCAGATTGGTAGGTAGGTAGTTCTATTTACGTCGTACTGGAGCAAAACAAAGGGCTATTTGCAACCGTGACCAGTCAGAAGTTGGGTTATTGCAACAGCTGCTGTATTTGGGACATCTGAGATGTACAGAAACGACAACACAATTTGAAATGGGCAAAATCGCCAGACCAATTACTTGGCCCATTAATGCTTTTCGTTAGACAGCCGACCATTCGAAGGTGTAAAGAGATTTTTGTACAGAAATCAAATATTATCTTTAGATTGCGAAGGGGTATTTCTTTAATAACTTGTAAATTTGACATTTAATAACTTAAAAATTCCTACCAACTCTGAAGAGCAACTTACAGGTTCCAGTATTGGTACTACAGTTTACATATTCGCATTTCATGATGGTAGGAAGTTGAATTTACGTCGCACTGGAGCAACACACCGGGCTATGGGCGACGGTCCGGTATCAATCCCGAAGGTAAAGATCTGAAGACGAAGCCTCGGTAAATTTGAACCACGGTCAGATGACAAGGCCTGAGATATTCAAATTTTTCAGGAGAGTAATTTTCAAGTTTTAAAAGAATTCCAAAACTATAAAGGTTTACCCATTAAAAAGGCCATGTAATCTTACACTTTTGAAGTATTACACACTCGTTCAAGGAACTATAAATTCTTTGGATCTTCTTGAATATTTTTTTATTATGCAACATATCTCTTATGACTTATCACTATGTTGTCCAGAGCCCTTCCATTATTCATATAATTAAAAAATTGCACCGAGCATATATTTTCCAAAATTTTCTAAAACAAAATTTAGATCTGCTGAAACGCTCACAAATTCATGAATAAATCTGTTCTAGATTGTCGAAAATAAGTTTAATTGTAATTAAGAAAATATCAACGACATATTCTAGAAATTTTTTTTGAATGAGATTGGTTTTAGTCTTGAAAAAGGTGGCTGAATATAAATCCCAATGCGAGAAACGAGTTTTAACCACCTGTACAATGATGGTTCAACCCTTTAGGCACACTAGGTATTTTTCGCTGAAGATCCTCAAAACAGGAAAAACATAATTGGTAAAGATGTTTTCGTTAGAAAATTTCCAGTAAAATCGAAAAATGTTCTTTCACAAGCTTTCTTTTGATACGAATTTGTTTATTTTTATCGGGATTCTTATAAATAAGTCAGTTGTTAGCATTTATTTATAATTAATCAACATAGTTCATTTGTTCAAAAGTTCCTAAATTATCTAAATTTATTTTGGTCAAATCTGAGAACATTCAGCCTCCAGATACCTGAGGCTGGTGACTCGAACTGACTTAATCCACCGTTTCACCAGCATGAATCGAAATCACCGAATGGAAAAATGGTGGTTTCCATTTTTGATTGTAGCACCTCCATGTGGAGCTTACCTTGCTCACTGAATCAACCCTTCCTGAATAGGATTATTTTAGATTTTTAACTCTGTTTTTCTCCTCAAAAAATAATTTTATAAAGGGAGCTGTCCCTCCCTCCAAAAATACCGGGAGATATCAATGCTAAATTAGTATTAAATAATTAAATTGTTGAAATAAAATATTGGTAAGGTATGCCAATATTTTATATTAACAATACTGTTGCTTACAATTGGTAAATCGTTACTTATGTGTAACCAAACACACAATATGGGTTCGACACCCTAATAACTGAGTCCGGAACCACCGAAATACAAAGAATATTTATTACAAATACGCAGATATAATAACGAGGAACACAATATGTAGGTTGATTCCACTTCAGGCATTAAGTCGTTTGGCTGCTTTTTCAGGAGAGGGAGGTGGCAGGAAACTTGGGCCCCAATATTTTTTACTTGCCCCTCTACAGAAGGGACAAATGCAAATCAAGTTGTAGTCAAATTTTTTTAAGCTTCTAAAAATGATCGATAAAGCTAAAAACAAGACGATAAAGCTGTGAATAGCTCTAAATGATGCTGAAACCTGATTGTGGCGGAAGTTTTGCTTCATCGAGACAATTTTATCTTGCTTTCATTCTTACTGATAATTTTCAGAAGTTTTTGAATTTTTGACCCAAGAAATGAACACACTCATTTGAATTTTCAGATCCATCTTGTGCTTTATTTGGGTCAAATTCATTCTCAGGTACCGGCAATCCAATGAACACCTAAATTATAATTTGGTGTTTTTAGGAGTAAAATTTTGCGTCGTAAAATTTTCGACGTGATCACCGGAATGCAATCTGGAACCAAAGTAGACCGGTTGGAAGAGTAGTTGGTTAGCAACCGGTTGGTTGGTTTGAGGGTTTTATGGCGCAAGGGCATATTTGGTCATGCAACGCCAGACCAAAGACTTACAACATCAAGTAATAGACACACACACTGCAAGTTTTACTGACACAGAAGAGAGAAATACCCCCAGGAAGGAATGCACCTGACAGATTAGCAACCGGAGAGTTGCGAGTTCGAAACTCGATCCGTCGTGTTCGTAGGGGCTGGTGTATGTTAGACCTGTCGTGACCTCAAATGTCCTCAAGTTGGCGCGGTGTGTAGGTTTGGAGAGTGGAGTACCAAGTCATGTGTTGACCTTTCTTCATCCGACAGTGTTTCAAGTTGACTTCGGATCCTTCCTTTCGGGATAGATCCCGAACCGTCACCAATAGCCCGTTGTGTTGCTCCAGTGCTACATTTAACTACCCACATACCAGAATACAATCGAATGACGTACACTTTTTTGGGTTGGTTTTCGATAAGGAATTACATGTTTGATTATTGTCCCGTCAATTTGGACCACTTTGTGTATGTAGAATCTTATTCCTTGCCCCCAATAATTTCGCCAAGTTGGTTCTACCGCTAAAATTTAAGCTGAAATTATTATGTTAAGGCCCCCTTAATCTTCCTGGTGGTTTATCTTCGGGTAGAAAATTGTCCTGTAGTGGTCAGCCTTTTGGCAAAATGTGTGTTGGTCGTATTACGGTCAACATTTAGCTACACGAGGGCTAATTAGACTGATGTGATATATAGCGTGAAAATGAAAACATGGCTTAAAATGTATCGAAATGAGACTTTGGTTTTCTTTCTATATCTAAGTATTAACAACTAATACCCTTTGGTCAGGTCTGAGAAGGCCGTTTGCAGGTCAACTAATGAATTTCTTTAAATATCGGGATCCACCGTGTATTTATTAAAATGTATTAAAAGAAATAATAGCACGATATGATCAAGAAACATGTTTAATATCAAAACATTCGAAAACATCAAATACCAAAACATCAATACATAACGACAAAATATCATCAACATATAAAAGAGCCATCATCATACATAAAAAAATCGTATAGAAACTTCATATAAATTCAGTAAGTTGTAGAAAACTTGCATGAGCACTAATTAACTATCGTATTGAGATGATTCAATGTGAAAGCCCAAAGTGCACTAATATGAGTATATGGCGTGAAAATGAGTCATTTTGACTTATTTTAAACCAAAACACATTTAAAAGGTATACACATAAGTAGATACGCAAATTAGTTAATTATGTCAAATCAGGTCGTTGCAATGTTCAAATACTGAAAAAAAATGTACCTATTGAAAAGATGGCAATCGGAGAGTTGCGATTTCGAATCCAACCAAAGACCGTCGTGTACAAAGGGGGCTGGTGCACGTTAAATCTGTCGTGGCCTGAAATGTCCTTACGTTGACGTGGTGTGGAAGTTTTGAGAGTGGGGTGCCAGCTCCGGTGTGACCTCGTCATCTGACCGAGGTTCAAAATTACATGATGTTGTCTTTGATCTTTTCCTTGGGTATTGATCCCGGACCGTCGTCAATAGCCCGTTGTATTGCTCTGGTGCGAAGTTAATTAAAATACCTACCTATCTACCTCGGAATACCTCACCAGAAAACTGGCTATCATCTAAAAAAGTGAAAAAAGAGAAGAAATGAAAGATAAATAATAAAAAGGAAATTTTTGTAGTGTTGAAGACTGGATCTCTAGCACATTTCAACAGTCCAAGGCTTCATGTGATCGGCAGCAGTCGACGTGAGACTTGGTCCTTTATGTTGATCAAGTTTCTCCACATTGAAAAAATTACACGGTATTGTCCTCGTGGGTTTGATCCCGGAGACCGTCACCAATATCCCGTCGTGTTGCTCCACTGCGACGGAAATTAAAATATCTACCTACCACTGCAAAGATGAAATTTTCCTAAATTCAAGGTAACAGCCCTAAATATATTAGTGGTCCACTTGTGAGTCTTGATCGGCATATGCTCACGGCGTCCGGCGTCATTACAATTGGTTTCGGAATTATCTTAAGTTTTGTAGAATATCCAAATAGAAAAAGAATCCGAATCATGTACAGATGTTGAGTACTGGTTAGGGCCTTCAATAGGAAACGTTATAGGTAAACTAGTAGACCCGCACATTGCATCTCTTTAAATTGTTTTAATCTATTGACGGCACAATGAGATCACATCTGATAACTTATTTAAATCCATTGAAAAAGATAAGTTAAAGATATCAGCATTTCGTACCTCCTAATGAAAAAAAAATTATCAAAAACATAAAAAGCGGCATTTAATAATTCTTACTGGTGTTTATTCATATTTCTAATCATTATATGGTAAAAAGTACACACCCTACTCACACAATTAGCTTCTGAAATTATTAGCTACTTCAATTGCACTCCATTTACTTGTTCAAAGGCTATTTGGTATTTTTTGACATCTGGACCTATTTTCGGCTTTCGCTGACATCTTTTCTATACAGATTTCTATCTTCCAGATTTATCCATTACCATCTAGTCAGTTTGGAGAGCTCAGGTGTGACCTCGTCATCTGACCGTGGTTCAAAATCACGTGGTGTTGTCTTCGGATCTTTCCCTTCGGGTGTGATCCCGGACCCCCTACCATCTAGACAGACTTCTGTAGAGTTTCATTCGAGTGGCAAGTTTTTCTGTGTAGATTTAGAAACATTATGCAGCTCCATAGCTGAAATCAAACAAGTTTAAACTAAGTAGCACAATGGACAAGGTAGGTAGTTGAATTAACGTTGCACAGGAGCAACACAACGGACTACTGGCGACTGTCCAAGGTCAGTCCCGAAGTGAAAGATCCTAGGACAAAACCTAAAAAAACAATAGAAAACCAAAGCTCTAATCGTATCATCATATGCAGAATAGATTTCATTGTCTATCTGTAAAAGTTTACTGTACATCTATTTGGAAAAACATTTAAATTACTGTACGAAATACGGAGGCTGTGAAAGACCAGTTGGTATTGTCGCGAATAACATCCGGTGCGCTCTGAGTTCGAAACTCGATTCAACCAAAGACCAACGTGTAAGTGGGGGCTGGAGCACGTTAAATCTGTCGTCTCCTCAAATGTCCTCATGGTGGAGTGATTCGAAAGTTTGGAGATTAGGGTGCCAGTTCAGGTATTAAACTTGTCATCTGATCGTGGTTCCAAAGTTGCATGGTGTCCTCGGATCTTTCCATTCTGGATCCTTCGCCAATAGTCCGTTGTGTGGCTCCAATGAGATGTAAATTCAACTACCTACCGTACGAAATAAACTCTCCTTTTCTAATGCCACATTATTTTTCAAGTACTCAAGGGAATTTCACGATTTTCGGGTGTGTTAGTTCACCTCTTTTATGCATGTATTTTGTTTTACCTGTGAAAACGTTTTTAATGCGTTTGTTTTATGAGCTTGAGAAATTTAGCGTAGTGGCGCCATCTAATGGCCTAATGTAAAACTAAGCGCTAGTATTCAATACAAGCTACCCAAAATCCTAACACCACATACGAAAACCGTTGTTATACTTAATAAAATCTCTACATATATTCCTATGAAAAAGAATTCGAAACGTGACACGATTTTTTTCTAGCCATAGATAAAAATGTTAGTAATAAATATTGTAAAGGCCTGTACAAAAGCGTTAAATTCTGATTTTTAAAATGTCAAAAATACTTTTTGGCCAACACAACCATTTTAAATAATTTTTACTCGAATCCACTTACGTGTGCTTTCGTAATCCCTTACTTAAAAATGAATCTAGTGACGAAATAGAATTTTAAAATTTTCACATCTCCATTTGACATAAGATAATCGTATTTCAAATTTTTCCAACACCACCCCTCCGAAATGAAATCTTGGCTACACTATTAACTATACAGATACAGGACAAAAAGCATGTTGGATCATAAAATAAAATGGATAATTTTTGAAGTCGGAATATATATATATATATATATATATATATATATATATATATATATATATATATATATATATATATATATATATATATATATATATATATATATATATATGATGTCCCAAAACCAGAGCTCGATTCGTTCTGTAGATTTAATAGCTTCCATAGCCCTGGTATTGAAATTTTTAAATTACGAAGGGAACAAGTTGTGTAAATATAATAATGATAAGTATGTTATGGATTAAAATTGATTCCTTTCTGCGCTGTTTACTTACTTAACTTACTTACCTTACTTTTAAAACCGCATTACTTGGGTAGGTAGGTATTTCAATTAAAGTCGCACTGGAGCAACACAGCGGGCTATTCGCATTACTTGGTAGGCGACCCAGTATATCTTCGATCTCCTATCTGCCGTAGTTTGCTAATTAAAGTCGCACAGGAACTACACAACGGGCTATTGGCTTCGTGATGGTCCGGGATCCATCACGAAGGGAAAGATCCAAGGACAACGCCCCTCGTAATTTTGAACAGGACAGATGACGAGAACAATACATGAGCTGGCACCCCATTCTCCAAATGTCCACACCACGCCACCGTGAGGCCATTTGAGGCTACGACAGATTAAACGTGCGCCAGATCCCGTGTACGCGGCGGTCTTTCGCTGGACCGAGTTTCGAACTAGCAACCCTCTTGTTGCTAATCCCCTGGACTTCCAACTGGGCTACCGCGGCCACTCTATCCTCGGATCTTTCCCTTCGAGATTATCCCAGACAGTCGCCAATAGCCCGTTGTGTTGCTCCAGTGCAACTTTAATTCAAGTATCTCCCACCCTAAAAGTCTGGTACCATTCATCTTGGTTTATCCAAGTACAGAAGTAACTTTAAAAAAAGGTTATGTTGGCCAAAAATATTTACGACAATCAAATCTTATTTTGCGGAATTCACTTCTTCTTTATCACTTTTGAATCATTGATAAGACATGTAGGATGCGAATGTATCAGAAGTCTGTCAGTGAAAAAGCAAACATAATCTTCATACTTACATATTTCCTTGTATTGGTCAAATAAGGCCCTTGCTCCATAAAAACATTTGCCAACAAACTTATGCACGATTAGGGCCTCGTTAGCCCAGTTGGAAGAGAAACAGATTAGTTACCGAAGGGCTGCGAGTTCGACACTCGGTCCGGGCCAGACCGTCATGTACACGGGCAAGTTTTACTAACATAAGAGAAGCCAGGGAGGAATGGAATCTATGCCACCTAAAACTCACAGGTTGTTCGCGTAGGGGGCAAATTCACGGTGATCTCACGATTTTGCATGGCTAAAATAATTTTTAACGAAATTAATGAAAGCAGACTGGAACTTGTAAAAGAAGAGTACTCCGGCTCCGTAATTGAATTTGAATAAAAAATACTCTTTGATGTTAATAGCTTGAGAAATTATTTCATGTATAGAATTCTTGATGCTAAACTCTTTTAACTATGTAAAGTGAAAAAAAGCTTAAGCAAAATAAAGGTAGCTCACTGGTTTATTCTTTTCGATGATATTCCTATTTGGATTTAGAATTGTTTTATGCCTTTTTGTTCATCCAAGACAAATCGAACGAATGTTTTTATGTAGACTTCATTTGCTACAGAGGTGTAAAGTTGGGTGGTTTGGGTTTTATGGAGCTAAATCCCGAAAGGGATAGACTATGCCAAACGCAATACAGAATGCAACAATAAAACGGTTAATATTTAAAAAAATAGCCAGACCAATAATAAAGATTGGATATAAAATCACATTGGAACACACATAAAAGACAACTACGATAAAAATACTAATTTGAAAGAGCAAAAATAGTGAGTTTTAAGTTGACATGCAAGTGTGTTTTTAGTAAAATGATTTTTAAAAACATGACGGTAGTGTTTGTTTACAACAGACGAAATGTGGTGCAGTTTAAAAGGGACCATAGTTAAAATATTTATATGGAATTAAAAAAAAGCCAATGTAGTATGAAAATTTAAATCGATTTGGATGGAGAATTTCGCTCACCAAATCTTGCAAATTTAAAATTGAACTGCTAAATAAGTTTCGACGATGATTAAAAACTGGGCAATTTATTGAAATGTGATGAACGCACAGAGACCACACAGGGCACTCTCCTAATAAAAAATACCTGTGAGTAAAACGTGTGGTCAGAGGCGCACCTAAAATTTTATTCTGGAAGTCATCCCAAATATCGTGAGCTTTCTTTTAGCGGAAATGATTGATATTATTTATTAAAAACATATGGTTAGGTTATCATAATTAATGCTTTGATTTTAATTAATTTTCGATTGCACCAATAAAAATTATATTCATGTAATACGGTGTCTAGGGTGTGATGAAGATTTGAAGCTGGATGACACAGAGATGAGGACTAACACAACATTTAATTATTATTAAATTAGGTACAGACGAGGTTACGTGGATCATGGCACAGCCTCTACACGTTGAAACATGTATGAGCGCCTCTCCACCTGCATGTGGAAGCGTGTTTTTTAGTCACTGTCACAACCCCAATTCTAACCGAGTTAGGGAAATTAGATAGTTAAAGCTGGTAAATTTAGCTCCAAGAATGCAAGCAGGCGCCGAATTGGCGAGTAAAATGAAGAACAGATTCTACGCAAACCTTTTAGCAAAGACTCGACACGTAATAGTATTTTGATGACAAAACGAAAGTATGATTCTATAATTGAAGGTGGTAAAGCGAATAAGTTTCCAAGAAGAAAGAATCATCTCGAGATTATCGAATAATCGAAAGGTATGATGTGTTGAGGGTAACAATCGAAAGGTTTATGACTGTACAAGGCTGTGAAAAACTCATTGAGCCGTTGACAGATGCTCGAGAAAGTGTGAAAAAGTTCGTTCATGCCGAAGAATTGTTTGACATATTGTATTCTACTCATTTGTCTATTGACCAGAATGATCAAACAATTAAATACACTTTATAAAAACATAACCCAAGCCCAAAAAAATTGTTTTTGGATTTATGTAAACCTTGTCAACAAAAACAAAAAGGTAAGAAAAGAAATTGTAAAGCCGATTATTTCATGGCATTTCAATAGCCGATGCCAGGTGGATTTCATCGATTACCAATCTCAACCAAATGGAAAGTTTAAGTTTCTTCTCGTATACCAAGACCACTTAACAAAATTTGTTGTATTGAAGCCCCTCACATCAAAACGAACGGATGTAGTAGCCTATAACTTGCTTGATATTTTTCTCCTTTGGGCGCTCCAAGTAATTTGAATTCTGATAACGGACGCGAATTTTGTAATCGAGTCTTAGAATGTGCGTGATGAAGCCAAGGAAGGTTTAGAAAAGCAAGCAAAGAAAATGGTAACAGTTTCTGATGCAAAGCACCCAAATGTCGATGGAGGTGTCACTGTTAAAATTAAAGTACCTGCAGTAGACAGCAAAAACTGATGCCCGCTTGATTTTAGTTGTAGTTTAGTAAAACAGAGGATGATTTTTATAGACTTGGTACTACAATGGGTATTTTAAAACAATTATATGCAAGATCTGAATTTAGTGTTCGCAAAGAGAGATTTTTAACGAAAGAGGATGTCCAATTATAGAAATATCTTTACGACATACAGTAATGAAACAATCCCTTGGTACTGGACAGAGTTTCAGAAAATGTGACTGCAAATCTATATGTGCCACAAATAGGCGTGCTTGTCGCACAAATCAATTGCTATGTAATTCAAAGTGTCACCAAGCTTTAGATTGCACTAACAAGTAAGCATAATTTTATCATGTTTTTTTGCAAATTCATTTCCTTAATTGTAATAATACTTTTAAACCGTTTAATTGATTATTTGTATTATACTTTGTTCATTAATTGATTCTATCAACTATTCTGTTGATTGATTGATTCTATCAACTTGATCCTTTAGATATCGAAAAATAAATAAATAACATTGTTTCAACAATTGTCAGTATATTTTATTTACATCTACTGATTACTATATGAGTTTATTTATAACTTTATGGGATAAAAGTATAGCGTGTTTTTCAATTAGTAATACCTAGTATACTGAGTTGTTTGTCTGAGTATTTTTAAGCGTACAAAAACGATGCTGTTCGAGCAAAGATCTTATTTACACTTTAACGAGTGCCTAGTAGGTTATCTGCACATTATACCTAGGTAATTTGAGAAATGAAACAATTTTCCGCACTTTAACGGATCGGCGTAGTTAATCTGCACATTACTTCGCAATCTGCACAGATTACCTGATTTCCGTACCTTAGCGGTAACACATACATATTGACTTTTCTTTTCCGGTGTTTTTTTTTCTAGTCTGATTGGTCTGGAGCAGCTTGTCCATTTCTGGACCTTGCGCCATTAAACCTAAACCAACCGACATTGGAACTGTCAATACATCAAATTGTAGTATAAACTCGACTATAGTCCCGCTTCCAGAATTTGGCAGTCAAGTCACGCGGTTTTGAAGTTGATTTATAAGTAGAATTAGGGGATTGGAGGTAACGTAAACAAATTGCGTCCACAGTTGGCGTTTAGAGCGCAGATTCTAGTTCCAAATTTATCGCTCGGTGCCGATAACAACAGCAGTGACAAAGCATTGTCACGGGGGAACCAGCCACGGTGATGGCCATTCATGCTTAGTCTTATCTTTTGTGAGTAACTATGGAACGCAAAAGATAAATTTTAACTTTACTGATTAGTATGATTAGTAAGTGTATGGTGTTATATAGTCCAGTTCTTCGTGGCCTCCAGTTTACAATTATTTTTCCAAGAACAGCTAACGCTTTTCAATAGCAATGCTTAATATTTGTGCAATTGTGGATTTTGATGGATTTCAGACTCAAGAAAAGTTTCTTTGTATGCAAATACGTATACAATGCTGTAAAAATCGCAAGTAGCTTCAAGTATTCGTTTTAACTTATCGTCTGATCATAAACCTAGTGCCAAAGATCGTACAACTGTGTGATATGTTAAAAATTACGTATGTGCACTTCATTTCTGTTCCATGACATAGCAAATTGTGCTCCCTTAGAAAGTCTAGACTAACCTTTTAGAATTGTACCAGCAGACCAAGAGGGCCACTCAGTACCTAATTGCTTACAAACGTGGTTGTGTGGAAAAGAAACGCTTAGATGCATTGAATATTCCGAATATCAACTTGGAACAATATGGGTGTCCCAAATTCGATGCATTATGTGCTCTAAGTAGCAACAAAGATATCCAAAAACTATAATGTGGTCATCACAAAAATAATTTGCATTGCCCCATAACTGAGGTGATGGCATTGAATAATTGGCTTGTCAGAAATATGTGTCTCTTAAAAAAATGCAAGTATGTAAAAATAAGTTCTTTTTTTTACTACAATGTATTATTTTTGTAAAAAATATTAATAATAATGTTTTTACTATTAAAAAGTGTTATAATTTACCTTGTTTCCCTGTAGCTTCCTTCAATCTGTTTAAGAATTGTATGTGCTGGTTTTTGCAGAGATTGTTTTAAGAATACATAGAATTCAGATTTAATCCATTATTTCAATAATATTTGTTCATTTTAAAATTCACATTAATACTTAAAATTTTCAGTTATTATTTAATTTTACTCATGGGTAAAACTATCAGCGGTGTGAGTAAATATTTAGATTATGCATTAAATATCAAGGAATGGTTAAAAGTTAATTTGCTTAGCAGCACAGATGTGTACACATTATTTTCAAAACAGAAAACCCACTTACTATCCATTTAACATAGCAATGTAGAACATTTAAAATTAAGAAAACAGTACAACGTATCTTGTAAAATACTTCATAGCTTCGTACAGTATTGGTATTTTGCTGTGCAATTTAAACTGTACGATGTGCATAAGGTTTTCAAATAAATAAAAGGAAATTCGTATTTAGTAAAATGTGTGGTTTGCAAAAGCATTAAAGAAAAAGAACTTTTAATTTAGAACTTCAAGGACAAATGGTTTTTAATTCTCTTTTTCACTACTTCAAATGTGCAGGGAAACATGGTAAGGGTCTTGTAAAGTTTCAAATTAATGTATAAAAATCTTTTTACTCTTACAGGTTTTTTATAACATTTTTTTTACTATGCATACTTTAAGAATTAAACTTTTAAAAATGTCTCAATTATAAAATTAAAAATAAAAAGCAAATTGCATTTAAATGTTTGTAATAATATTTAAAGTATATATTTCTCTCTCTCTCTCTCTCTCTCTCTCAATTGTTAAACGTTTTCTAAAAATCTTCAATGTTATAATACGTGTAATAGTATTTGATATATAATTAATTTTTGTGTATAAAAAACATCTAACTTTTAAAATATAAATCATTATATCAAAGAAAATTTCGTTAAAAACAGTTTGTAAATCTTTATAATATAAATAAAAATCACTAAAATTTATGAAAATTTATTTAAAGTAAACAATAATATGCAAGGAAAGAGTAATTAAAAATAATATTTAATTTAGATTTTACAGGATAAAGGGTTTTAATACTATTTTTCACTACTTCAAATGTGTAAGGAAACATGTTCATAATATGGGTCTTGTAAAGTTTCAAAAATTTTACGCTCACTTAAGTGTATAATATTAAAAATTCTGTAATAAAATACGTATGTGCTATAGCATCTATTGTATAATTAATTTTTGAATAAAACATAAATCTTAAAATCAAGGAAAATTTCATTTCAGATCTTGCATTTTAAAAGAAAATTTATAAGACCATGTAATAAAAAAAACAAATAATCCAAAATACAGTGTATGTGGTAAGGCAAGCAAATATTTATATAAAATAGAAAGGTGTAAGCATTAAAAAAGATTTCCAATATTCCCTTATGGATCTGCATTTAAGTGTTTGTCATAATATTTAATGTATGTTTCAATTGTAAAATGTTTTCTAAAAATCTTCAACATTAAAAATATGTGTAATAGTATTTAATATATAATTAATTTTGAGTAAAAACATTAACTTTTAAAATATAAAATCCTTATATTTCATCCAAAAACAGGTTTGTAAATCTATATAATATAAATTAAATCACTAAAATTTATGATATTTATGATATGAAGATTTATTCAAAGTAAAAAATAATATGCAAGGAAAGATTTGATTAAAAAATAACATTTAATTTAGATTTATAGGATAAATGTTTTTTATACTCTTATAACTTCTTCAAATGTACAAGAAAACATATTCATAGTATTTGTCTTGTAAAGTTTCAAAAATTTTACTCTTACTTAAGTGTATATTATTTAAAACAAAATTTCTGCTATAAAATAGGAGTTATAGCATCTAATGTATAATTAATTTTTGAGTAAAAACATCTAAACTAGTCATTCAGTCTAAAATTTGAGAAAACCGCGTAAATCTATTTTATTTTATATATCATAGTATTTTCACTAAAGTACGTTTACTTGTTCAACCCCTCACTAGATGGCGCTATAAGTCATTTTGTCAAGAAGAAAATGTCGTGACCGAGTGTATGTTAGAATTAAATAGTTTGAAGCGTTGTCCTGAATTGGACTATGAACGAGTTTCAGACACACGAAACGAAGGGAAAACCTGGTACGATAAAGATGCCATACGCAGAACTTTTAGAAAGGAAGCGATAGAGCTGATACCGGAGTATAAGCACGAATTCCATAGGCTAAAAGTAGAAATCACCAAAAAACTCGTACTTTATCCTCCAGACTATAGCAGGGAATTTATCTTGCAAACAGATGCATCTGATAAAGGGATCGGGATTATCATAGCTCAACTGGGACTACACAATAATGAACAGCCAATCTTGTTCTGGAGTCAGAAATTTGACTATACAATAGTCCACAGAGCAGGGAAAGACAATAAGCACGCTGATTGCTTAAGTCGCGTGGAATAAATAACATCTGACACTTCAAATGAAATTTGATTGTAAATATTTGATAGTGTATAAATTGTGATCTATGTAAAATGTAAATACAAATGATGCTTGTGTTTGTAATTTAAATAATTGAATAAGATTGTAAAATGTTGGAAGGTTAAAACCATTAGTTATAGCTGCCTCTGAAGTATTGTCAAGACCTCCTGTATGTCTAACCCCTTCCTTTTAGATTTTGGCTCTCTAACACATCGCAAAATCTCTCTATGGGAGGAGGAATTCTGTAACGGCGGCTAGAGAAACGTTCACCACGGCAGCGTGGGAAAATGGAAAATCTTACTGACTCAAGTGTCGAGAGGAAAAGCCCACACACCATAGCGACCACCCGAAAACATCTTCTTAACGATTTCTTAATGACAGCCAGCCAGCAGGGGTCGGAAATCGTTGTGGTTTCAAAACAAAGGGCAGGCGCCTTTCTGTCGCTCTCTTCGACATTTCGAGACCAAGAGGACAGAGATAAATTATGATGACTTGCCGACAGGGTTTGATGGTCCCCTTTCAAGTCCGCCGAAGTCTGTCGTAAAAGTTGAGGGGAAAGACCAACGTGAGACAGCCAATCAAGAACGTGAGAAATCTTCAACACCCAATCCAGCACCGACTAAAAGGCGGACCCGAAACGGAAAGGAGGAGTCGATAAGCACCCAACATATAGAGAGTTTTTGGGAAGATCAACAGAGAGACGGGGACAGAGGATCACAGAGAGAGACAGAGGATCAGAGAAAGAGAGCTTGGAGAGAGGCGGTCAGCAGAGAGACCGTTTTTGGAGCTTGAAGTGAACATCCGTTCACTGTTGTGCAATTATCCCGCCTTGGGATCCTATACTCGCCGGAGTATTTTAGTGAGAGAGGCTCGACCGTAGCCGTAAAGGAGAAACCTCCTAGAGATCAGTGTAACTGCTCATCCTAGTAGTGATCCTGTCCGGAAAGACTGAGATTTCCTGCCTTGGAACTCTGTACTCATCCGAGTATTTTTGTTGAGAATAGGCTCACCCGTGCGTTAGACTCCCCCGAGCGAAATTGTGAGGCTCGCCAGCAGCCTAAGCGCCTCGATAGAACTTTGAACCTTCTAAGGAACTAATATTAATGAACTCTACATTCATTTTCCGACTTTTTGTACAAATTGTAAAATAAACCAATTTAGTCCAGAATCGGATATTTCATTCTAACCATTTTCTTCGTTGCTTGGCTCTTCTCATTAACTTTCTTAGAACTCACGGTTAATGAATTTACTAAAATTTTACGCGAAAAAACACAAAATCACGTGAAAATTCAGTTACAGCGCGCGTTGTTCACTGAATGGTAGCAACTGGCGTACTTACGCTCGTGGGCAATCGTGGCTTTATCCCGAGAGAGGTAAACAAGGTTAGCGCGCATACAAGTGCGCGAGTCGTATTCCAAACAAAGGTCGTATACCAAGCAAAATTTTTCACGTCCAAACAGGACATATACCAAGTTGGACTTATTCCAAAGCGGATGTATACCGAGGTACCACTGTATTTATTTGCATGACTCATCGCACAAAAAGTTTGATTTGAAAGTACGTGTATCTATTCAGGGGGATGTGCAATCGACCGCTAATTTCTCGCAAAAGTGCATTTTCAAATGGTAGCGATTTACTTTCACAAAACGAAAATTGGAAAGATAACAAGTCTGCTTTTATTGTATCGCAAAAGGCACTTGTCAGCACAACTTTCCCAACAGTGGATTGATTTACTCGGGAAGAGTTTTTTTTGTTTATGCAAATTTTTTGATTTCCGGACTCAGAAAAATGCAGTAATTTCTTTGCCATCGATGAAAAGTTGAAGCACTGTAACTCACTGAATGGCCTTTATCCCAATACTGGAAACTAAATATTCATTTCGTTTTTCATTCGCGTTACTTCTCTGTGTTAGTGTTCTGGTATTTTTCCAAACCGTTTCGGACAATTTTTTGACCAGTGTAAATTTCCACAAACAAAGCAAAAGGTATTTGGCATATTTTTAGTACGAGAATTTCAAAAACGTTCGTTAGAAGGTTTTCTATTAGGTTTATTGGGAAACCACTTAGTTTCTTTTACCGGAAATCGCCTAATTTCGTTTGCCTAAACTCACAAAAGATTAGTTTAGTGTATTTACCTTTCGATGAAAGAAAAAATCACATTCCCTGTCCAATTCTTGTGGTTTAAACCAATTTTCACCTTGTCATATGCCTATGTGAGCTTTGGCTTCACGATCGAGTGATTGAAACAATTTATCTGACTACATTAGTTCAGTGATGGATAATCATTCGCATTACGCAATTTACAATAATACTCGAACGTTGCTACTAAACGCGATGCAAACTGTACATGCTATTCGTTTTCAGTTCTTTGCTCTTTTTGAAAGTTATTAAGACATTCTTGCGGGGTTGCTTGAAACTCTGACACTACTGATTTAAGTTTCTCGTAATCACGTGCATCTTGTTCAGTCCCGTAAATCAAAACATTGTAAGCTTTCTCCCCGAGAATTTTAATCAAAATTTCCATTTTCAAATCAGCTGGAACGTTTTTAATACTAAACGCCTTCTCCAAAGATTGAAAAACAAATTGAAAATGTCTAGCCTACGTGGTACAGGAATAGTTAAAGTCTTGATACTCTTTATGAAATTCTCTAGACGGGAACTCACTGTCCAAATGTTGTGAAATATTTTGCGGAGATTGTCAGCTTAAAATTTCGATTTGAACTCCTTTTCCAACTGAGCGATTTTTATTTTTCTAGAGCTAGAAAAATAGAAGCTCAAGTTTCGTTTTCTTGAGTTCTATTTTCGATTGTTCAGCCGTTTCTTCTAGCACAAGTTTCAATTGTGTGGCACAATCTTGAGATTTTCTATCCCCAACGACAGAGTCCGTAAGAGAACGAACGAAATAGGATTCACTCTTGTAAATTTCACTACTTTCAAATCAACAACTTTAGCACCGGATGGCAGTTTCACCAATTTCTTCAGCGATGAGGATTAAGTCCTCCTTTCTGCCCTTATTCAGCCATGCTCGTGATTGTAATTAAATATTCCTTTTTCCAATTTCCCAAAACTTTGCCCTGGTGAAGGTACAAATCGCAGCCGCAGCTTCCACTTGTGGTATGGCGTCTAGGGTGTGATGAGGGTGTGAAGCAGGATGACACGAATATTAGGACTAACACAACATTTAATTATTCTAAAATTAGGTACAGACGAGGTTACGTGGATCATGGCACAGCCTACATACTGTCACATGTATGAGCTGTATGAACGGCTCTCCACCTGAGCGTGGAAGCGTGTTTTTTAGTCACTGTCACAACCCCAACTATAACTGAGTTACGAAAATTAAAGTTACAATTACAGGTCTGCTCCGCGCGCTCAACGCGAGCTCTGGTGGTGGTATGTGGGGGGGGATGGATTCTACATTCATTCATTCATAACGACTTTACCTCCGCAATGTATTCATTTTTAGTTTATTTTTAGAAAATGCAAAGAAATATTTAAACATAATAGACATACCTTTAAACACCAGCATCAATCACATTTTCATAAGGAATACTGCAAACAAAATGCGGTTCTTCAACAAGATGTATGAAAATTATGTATTTTTTCTGAAAGCAGTTCTGCACAATTTAATCAGTCTTTCTATGGTGATTTGGTTGGGTGTTGGGTAACAAAATAGATTAAAAAACAAAAGTTTTCCATTTCGATGCTTCGAAGCTTAAACATTATGATGTCGTCATTTAATAATAATAAAATCTAGGATACTGACGCCGGCCAAAATGTAACAAAAAAGGTTCTTCGTAGATTTCAAGTCAGTTTAGGTCCTTTTTAGGCTCGGAAATCCTTTTGGGTTTTTATAGGTCCTCCACACACACACACAAATTGGGTATTACCTCCAAATTGGGTATTGGGTAATAACCTCCAACCCTTCTTGGAGGTTATTACCTACAAATTGGGTATTTTTAGGTATTATAAAATTGGTATACTTTATACGAGTTCTTAATTCATAAAAACAGGTTAAAGTATTTGAAAGACAGACTAGAACTAATAGTTGCGATAATCCTTTGTTCCTCAATTTGGTGGGAATCCTGAGGTCCCGATGTGATCTGATTATTGGGTATGTAAAGTAGTTGAATTAATGTAACACTGTGAATATAATACAGTGAAATCCCGGTCATCCGAAAAGCACGGGACCGAAGCATTTTCGGTTAATCGAGATTCCATAGGAATTTTCGGATAACCGGGAAGCTTCCTATGTTCTTCCTCTTCTGCCCATCACACCCGTCAGAAAATGAGCTTCAAAAGGATAGAATCAGAGCGATTTTCTTACCTTCGAATGTAACTTCCCTCATCCAACCAATGGACCAGGGGATTATAAAGAACATTAAGAGACGTTATAGGAAAAGGCTTTTGCAATTTTTGATTGAAGGACTAGATGATGGAGCGGAAGTTAGCCAACATTTGAAACTTGTACACATGAAAAAAATGGCTACTGGGCAGCTTCTTCATGGGATGAAATTCAGAAACAATCATTAGTGAGATCTTGGCAAAAATTGTGGCCGACGGTTGAGTCACTAGTTACTGTAACAGTTCATTTGGTTGAAACTGTAGACGACAATTCTGATCTTAATCAGGAAGTGTTCTAGGACATGTTCAAATTGCTTCCCGGGGAAATATCTGACGTTAAAGTCGAAGCCTGGCTTGCTCCAAACACCGATGAACAGGACTTAACTGATGAAGAAATAGTTGCGGCAGTAAATAAAGAAGATACTGTTGTTGAAGCTGAGCCCGAAGACAGAGAATTCCAGCATTTTACATACTGAAGCTACAAAAATCTTAGATGCGATGACGCCACCATTTTTTCTGATGTGCTCTTGTTTAAAAGATGGCGTGACAAGGCTGCTTTGAAACGATCCCAAATCGAACAGCAAAAAAATCACTGCCTATTTCGTAAGGTAACCTGCATATTTTTTAAGTAGTTTTTATTTACATTCTCTACTTTTTTGCATGCATTTCTTTTCTTTATGTATACATCACATATTTTGCATTAAATTCGCGATTCTATCACATATTAAGTTTGCGTCATTCAGAGTTATATATTTTATCATTCATGAACGGATATTTTCAATATTTTTGAAATATTTTCAATATTTAAAGAAAAAGGGACTTTCGGTTAAGCCTATTTACGGATAACCGGGATTCCACTTTAGTGACTTCATTATGCATTATATTATTAATGTTGTCTGCCGTCAGAGCATAAATACGTCACTCAATCATATTACTAACAAGAGTTGGGGCCTTCGTGGCTCAGTGGGTATTCCCAATGCGGTAGCAACCTTCTAGTTGTAGGCGGCACAAGTTCAATTCCTGTCAGGTGCATTCCTCCTGGTTGTATTTCTCTCTCTCTCTCTTCTGTGTCAGTAAAAACCTTCATTGTGTGTGTCTATTACTTGATATTGTATGTAAACGGATGGCTAAGTCGGACTGGTACAGAGATGGCTCCCAGATCTTATGATCAATAGCAGACGCGAGAAGACTAACAAGAAAGACAGAAGACTAACAAGAGTTCTCTAGGCAGACTGATTGATTTTATATCTTGAGCCCTTGCATTGTACTCATTTCATTAGTTCATAATGGATGTCAAGGGTTATTGTACCTCTTACTGTATGTAATTATCAGGCCTCGGATTTTTACGTGCTAAAAACTTTTAATTAGGTTTTCATAGATTTCAAAAACTCTGTTTAAAATTATTATAGGTTTTTAAAATAAATACCACCAGATAATAAAACAGAAATTTTGTACAATGATACTTTGGAGACTTATCTATCATTGCAAAATTTACTTGGTTGGTGCTTATTCCATGGTGCTAGATAAATTCTACACCAAGCCATGGTTGTGCACAATTAATTTTTTAGCTATTGTAGTGGGGTTGGGAAAGATTTCTTGGCTAGACGTTGATGCAATGTAGGATGTGGTGTGGAGAGTCTGGCTTTTTTTTTGCATTTGGTGCACTGTGAGAAAGACCTGGTACCATCGACGAAGGTCATACAATAGATTTCATGGAAACAGTTTACTTAAAAGCACTGTAATGCCTTAAACAGCAATATATCCTATTATTTTTTTATAGATTGAAGTTCTTTGTTACATCTAATTAACCTTTTTAAAGCAATAATCGCTGAACGATAAAAAATAACCATCTAAACTGGAAATCAATGGAATTTATTTGCACTTACCCTCTGATAATGCTAAATGAATTGACAATTACATCAGATTTCATTCTTCCCAATAAGTTCCAGGCAATTTTTTAGTGCTAACCATCGTCATAACACAAAACTTCTATCGCATTTGCAATTTTGCTGGTAAAAACTCGGGTTTGTTATCATAAGAAATTGAAAATTTTGCACTTTAGTGAATTCTAATGACACAAAGCAGATACGAATTTGTTTTAGTAATTAACCGATTAGATCAAATTTATAAAATCGGGTATGACTAAAATTAAGGTTCATATTTTTAGATAGTAGTTTTTGATACGAGCGGGGTTTGTCCGATACCAGTACTAACAATTATAATGTAGTAAAAATTTGAGATCAACATCTGGAATACATAGAAGACAAAGTTAAAATTCTCAATAGCACACTGTTAAACATTTCATCAAGGTTCCTCTGAATTGGTAACAAGCTAATACCTTTTCACAATGGTTGATACACCTTTTCACAATACTTTAAGGAAGCTAAATAAGGAAGCCCGGAATATCATCGAGCATCACGCATTCCGAGGTGGAAGCATGGTGTGGGCAGGAATTTCGTTGGGATATCGCACCGACCTGCATATCTATAGACGGGGTTCTGTGACGGCTGTCCGGTATCGGGATGAAGTCCTAGAACCCACTGTGAGATTGTACGCTGCAGCAGTTGGTCCTGCTTTCGTTTTAATGGATGATAATGCGCGTCCCATCGAGCCAACATCGTCGACGACTACCTGGAGAGTGAGGGGATTACGCGTATGAATTGGCCGGCGTACTCGCCCGACCTTAATCCCATTGAAAATCTTTGGGATGCCCTCGGCCATGCTGTGTCTGCATGTTTCCCACCCCCAGTAACTCTCACAGAGTTACAAACTGCTCTACATGAGGAATGGCGATTACTTGACTCTGGGGTGGTTGATCACCTCATGGAAAGCATGGTCACACGCTGTAAATTTTGTATGAGATGAGGGAGTGGTTACATACCCTATTAATGTCGGTTTTGTTTGTTGTTTTGGATTTAAACATCATTTTGTTAATGACTCCAATATGACCATCTTATAATTTATGAAAATTTAATATAGTTTTCATCTTTGTATGTAATTCTTTGCTTTGTTTCATGCATAAACATATTTGCTACTTTCCTGCCGCATTTCGTGTCAATCAAAGCTGTACTTGTCGATTTTTTCGCATTTTACCGTTTCGTGCTTAATTTTTGGCAGTGAGTGTAGATTCATTATTTGATTTCATGTTTTATTTGTTGCAGTCTTTAATTTTTTGTAAATGGTTTAGCATAGTTTGTGTTCCTCATATGGCCAAATCTTTGAATGGATATTACAATTGAAATTGAAACAGTTGCATCTTTTTTCTTCAAATACTCTTCCATTTCCTTCCTTAAAAACTTAAATCACTAATTCTTTTTGTTCAAAATGCAGTCATATATGTGGTGATAGAAAAACACCAAAAGTTAAATTTATTTAAAGTTTTAAACAATTTTTTGTACATCGAAGTGTCATCAAATTACCGTTAGTTTGTATGACGAATAAAAAGATCGAAACGAATAAAAACGAAATCTTACATAGGTAACTATTTTCTAATTTTTTTATTACATTTCCTGAAATTTTAATCTGCTTTTCTATAGTTATCACATTAAAATTGTTCTTTAAGTTATATTATCTATTTTGAAATATAGATGGCAAATTATTCACGGGCTTACCCGATTTGAGTCACTTAACTATCCGTAACGCACTTAAATCCCTTTAAATTATGTCGATTGCAGAATTTTGAAATGTATTTACCCTATCGAATTCACATAAATTATATTACTCATCAATTTTGTCTGTCTATTTAGTTGTTCTTAATATTGATTCAATCGCAGTTTAATTTAAAAACCAATCCGCATCAGTTCGTCTCTGAAAACTGCTCATTAACCTACATAAATAAATTGAACAAAAACTCACTCCTGTGTACCATTCCCAATCCAACCCCGTGGAGCGCAAAAATCGTGACTTAAAGCCTCGTTTAACAATCTTGGTTGGAAATGACCATACTTCGTGGGTAGAAAGATTGCCGTCAATTAAATTCGCTATGAATACAGCGAAATGTGACACTACTGGACACACAGCAGCTTATTTAACTTTTGCCCGAGAATCGCGTACACCTGATGATGTGAAGAAAGACCTACGAGTCATTATTAATAACAATAATTTTATAACTGCAATCACACCATATTTGAAGAAATTTGCAAAAATCAAGTAAAAGAGAAAATGGTTGTAGCCTAAGATCGTAAGAAAGAATATGCAGATAAATCACGGCGCTCTGGTCCAATATACATGTCTGGAGACCTCGTTTGGGTACAGTCGCATCCCGTCAGTAAAGCTAATAGGAAAAAAACTTCGAAACTCATGCCTCGCAGAGATGGACCTCACATTATACTGTGTAGCAGATCCCCTACATCGTATTAAGTTGCAAGTCGTGATGATACAAGTGTGCCACTGGGAGTTTATCACACTTCATCCCTAACAGCCTACCGTGGATTACCTGAGGTTCCGATTCCAGTTGCCCCATTAAGAAAAAGAGGTAGACCCAAGAAAAAGGACACTTCTTCGCCGGAACGGTATTAAGAAGTGTTGGGGGAGTGTAGCATAACCCCTGTGCTTTTCTTCTCTCTTCCCCAAAACGGAGCGAGGAACTGTTTATCAGTTGGGTTCAAGGACCCCTATTCGTGCTCTCTTCTGCGCATGTGCCCCGTTTGTTTTCCTGTTACGTTAAAAGGCGAATGCGTAGTCGTTCGGTATTCCGTTTGGAGAGGTATACATGTTTCGTTTCTTGTCTGTCAATAAATGTTGTCTCGTCCTGAGATTTGATTTGATTTTATATAGCTGACCAGTTTAGTTGCTATAAGTTTTTATTTATGTAATGATAAATGACAATTCTGAACAATGTTTTTCTGAAGTAGTAAGGAACTCGAATACACACTCAATATGCAAGAGGAAATATTCATGTGTAACAGTTCACTGTCTCGAAATGTTCGACCAGTAAAACATTTACTTCTATTTTTCATCATCTCTTTTTGAGATAGATCAAAGTTTCATTTAAAGATGTTTTCAGGAAAGTTCTAAACTATGCTTTTTATGAATAACTTTAATGTAATTCTTAGGTAATATTAGGTAGATATTGTAATTAACGTCACACTGGAGCAACACAACTGGCTATTGGTGACGGTCCGGGATCAATCCCAAAGGGAAAGAACCGAGAACACCTCGCAATTATGAACCACTTTCAGACGACGATGTAATCGTTAGAATGGGTTCTGTTTACAGATTGGCGACTGGCAACATTTATGGTTGTAATATAAAATATCCAGACAATGACACACAAGAATTCCAATTGTTTTACTATTTTTGACGCTTGCACTTCATTACTTTTTGCAACAAGTTATACTTGCGCTTCAGTATCAGTGAAGTGGGTAGCTTAAGACATTATTAAGCAAATATAATTGATTAAAAGCTACATATTTTTAATTTTGTGTGAATACAATTAGGCCATTAATAAAAACTATTAGTATTTCCATCATTCATTTTATACGACACCCGCATTGATGATAGATCAGATGACAATGAAAGAGAACCAGAAAAGTTGGCTTTAAAATCTGTATAAAATTATTATGATATAGCACATGAATGAAAATGGCTTGAAAATGTTTTCATGAAAGGAGTTCGCGGTATTTCGTATGGTTGATTTAATTTGTTAAGTGGCTGCTAATCATCCCTCGCTGTTACAGGCTTTGCTTTACTACTACCATTCATTGGCCAATTTCTCGTTGAGAGCATATTCAAATAGGGTATAAATTTGTTCTTGGTTCAGAGAATCTAGACGAGCCTGTTTGATTTCGTCTTTAATCTGAATGCCTAACTCTTTTTCTCAAAATATTGATCAACAGTAAATACGTGTTTTAAATGCAGCTCTTTTTTTCTGTTTATACTCCATGATCTCTTCCCTTTTACTCTGCTCACCAACAGAAAATTAGATGATATATATATATATATATATATATATATATATATATATATATATATATATATATATATATATATATATATATAATATATATATATATATTATATACATATATATATCAATGAATTTTAAAAATCTTTCAATAAATTTAATTAATTATCAGAAAATATATCTATAATTGAAAGGAAATTGAAGCTCAATTATAAACAGCAGGTAGTAACCTCTTTTCAGTTTTGTTAACAGGACAAAAAATTATTTGATAGGGATTTTCATTAAAATATTAAATAAATACCAAGTATTTCTTGACCCTTTACTTTTCCATAAACGAGGAAACATCCCAAGCATACGAGTCTCACATTTTTTGCAACAGTACCAAACCCATTACTGCACATCGTACGTAGATGCATAACGCTTATCTTCTTTTCTTGCAATAGTACACATTAATAGTACTGGAATGTGGGAGTCTATACATCATAACTGAGAGAGGGACACAACATCTGAAGGACTAAATATATTTATTTAGTTAGCTATTACATTTGAACAATACATCTGAACAAAGCATCTAAGCATCGGTGACTACGTCTTACAACTGATGAGCTAGTCGCTACGCTCAACAGAGGGAGCTGGTGTGTGCCGCTTTAATTGGACGAGAGGTTTGATTGATTGATTGATTGTTGGGTTTTATGGTGCAATGTCCAGAGGAGGACAAGCTGCGCCAGATTGGACGAGAGGATAATATCCTACAGGAAGAATGTCCTCCCTTAATATTCATTACAAATTCTTTAATGGCACTACCTTATAGAGTGCAGGACAGTTCAATTCCTCCATACTTGCCAATGAGGAATTGTTGTCATCGAAAACACGATAAACGCAATACTTTTCTTTGTGTTTGGGCAACTTTGTAGCTAATCGATTTATCTCTTTAATAAACTTACGATGACTCATGTTAAATAAACCATTTCTCGCCTTATCATTAGTTGATTTGACTTCAATCAACCATCTGACTTTACCCTCTTTTTTCAACAACAAATCATATGGTTGTCCTTTGTCTTCACTCGCATTTAACCAAACAATCTCTATCTGATGTGATCGTAACGTGAATAGTCCATCAGACAAATTAAATAACGACTTTGGATATTTATTTTTATAGTGATCTTGGAGGAAGGTAAATACATACTTTTCACTCAGCCACTTTATATGAGGCTTTTCATCTCTAGGCTTAGGGGGATCTCTACGAGGTTCATTAGGAAGACTGTCGGTTGAGGAATCACTATCAAGTGATATAGGCTTTTCATCTCTAGGCTCAGGGGGATATCTAGGAGGTTCAGTAGGAAGATTGTCGGTTGAGGAATCACCATCAAGTGATATAGGCTTTTCATCTCTAGGCTCAGGGGGATATCTAGGAGGTTCAGTAGGAAGATTGTCGGTTGAGGAATCACCATCAAGTGATATAGGCTTTTCATCTCTAGGCTCAGGGGGATATCTAGGAGGTTCAGTAGGAAGATTGTCGGTTGAGGAATCACCATCAAGTGATATAGGCTTTTCATCTCTAGGCTCAGGGGGATATCTAGGAGGTTCAGTAGGAAGATTGTCGGTTGAGGAATCACCATCAAGTGATATAGGCTTTTCATCTCTAGGCTCAGGGGGATATCTAGGAGGTTCAGTAGGAAGATTGTCGGTTGAGGAATCACCATCAAGTGATACTGGCGGCTGTATTTTTTCTTTCGGATCAAATTCTATTTCACCCATAGCTCCAGACAGTATTCGAAACTCTTCCTCTATTAAATAAAAAATTTGTCGATCCTCTTCTTTTTGACGTTTTAGCCAATCTTGTCTGTCATCTTGGGAAATGGGTTCTTCCATGTCAATTATGTAGGTTATGTCAGTTTTAATGTGAAATTTCTCTTTCAGATGCTGGTGAATTGGAGTTCTTTTCTTTGTCCATTTAACATCTGTATACAAAGTTAAAACCTTGAAGTGATGTTGGATTTGAATAGGGTTACCAAACGGGTATTGTACATAAATATTGAGACACATGTACAACTCTATAGTGCATATTTTATCATACAACCGTCTCAAAGTGGAGCTAGGATTTTCATTCAAATGTTTAGATTCCTGAACTACAATGAAAGGCAATCTTTGCAGGTAAAATTCTTTTAAAGTATTGTCATAGATTTCTTTCTCTGGTGTAATCTCTTGTTTAAATGGTATTGTATGCACCCCACATAATTCTGCTAGCTTCAAAGTTTCAGCATGTGACATACCTTGAATTCTTTTCAAATAACACGAATCTAATTCACAAGTAGCGTCTTCTTCGATGAAGTAATACAGATCTTCAGCCGGTTTTAATTTATTCTCTTTAGATAATAGGCGCAGTTGGTACTTTTCAATTTCACTTCTGTCTTTTAGTCTCAGTTGCTCTAATAACGTTGTAAAAAACTTCCTTGTTCTTTCTTCCCCGAGTTTGGGCTTCTTTTCAAAAGCTCTAAGTAATTGTGTAATGCATTTTAAATCGAGAGCCGTTTTAAAACCGAGCCAACCTTCTAAGTCGTCCGGTAGCTTTTCGTATTCCAAAAGAGGTACAGAATACCAATCTATATCATGCATAGTATCAAATCGTGAAGAATATAATTCCCTTGAATAATAAGTTTTACCATTTGTTGCTAATAAACGAGATGAAGAATAAAATTTTTGCTGCAAACAACTCAACAATTTGTCATTATCGGCTTTATTTTTTTTCCAATAATTTACCAACTGGGAGAAAAACCATTTCACGCTTTCACGATGAGTTAAATGATCACTGTACTTTTCATAGATATCAGTAAACCTAAGATTACGGACACCAAGATCTTCTAAAAGAATTATTACCATTTTCAAATGATACTCCGGAGAAATGAATTCATCGGCAGAAACTATGTATTCTAACATAGGAATTTCTTCGTAGTAGTTGCCATCATAATTTATTGGCCAGTAAACGCTACAAGATGGTCTAAATTTATTGCTTCTTGTTAAGATAGGAATTCTTTTTAAATCTGCTTTTTCTTTTGGTTTAAGTCCATATGTACCACTGAGGGAACCCCAATTATCAGCAATATATTGAAGGATATTGTGATGATTGTCAACTGTTATTCTATTTGCTATGTCACCTTCTTGAATCCACTTAAGAACACTTTTTCGTATCGCATCTATCACGGCTATTTTTTTGGAAACACCAATTTTTGTAAGGAATGTACGGACACTATTAGAAACGTTAGTAGACACTAATTTGTTCTTTGCAATTACACTTTCTAACCCTTTAATATCGGGGAGGGCAGAGTCAAAATAGCAAACTTGAGCCTTTTGAAATGATTGACCACACGTTAAAACAGGCATTTTTTTTAATTCTGTTTTTTCAAACTCTGTTAACTGACGTTCTACCGCAGGATAATGTAACGCAACAAATTCTAAAATGGGCTGGTAGTTGCTTATTGTCAGTTTATCGTTTATTTGACCACTTTTAATCCACATAATAATACCTTTAAGAAACACATCAGTGGGATTTAGCTTATAATGAACTCCAACGTGAATAAAAAAACTTCTTAAGTAACTCAGGTCGTAAGATGAAGAAATTTTTTCATCAACCGTGATAATATCTGCTAGTTCTTTGATAGAAACTGCATCGGGAAGATAACATAACTTGGCTGATTTAAACTGACTACCTTCTGTTAGAATAAGTAGCCTTTCCTTTAATTTTTCAGTTTCCTTTGTTGTGAACTGCTCCATTCCTATGGCGAGATAATTCATAATCCCAATATGATTATTCTTACTTTTTATAAGGTCAAAGTTACCAGAATCGACCCATCGCAATATACTTTCTCGAAGAACCTGAATATGTGTCGTTAACCGCTTAGCACCTAAATGGACCAACCAATCCTTTATTAAATTGACATCATTTGTAGGTAGATATTCATTATCAATAGGGTTTAACATTAAGAAATCTGGTATAGGGTCTTCACTTTCTTCTAGAAAAGCATTCTTAGGAGACAGCAGATTTCCATCCTTTGCTTTGAGAAAAGGTACACTTTTTAACTTAGTCGTAACTTTATTGTAATAGGGAGGGCCTTTTAATCTTTCATAGAGATAAGTGATAAAATTTATGTAAGCACTTCTTGTCAATTGAGGATAATATTTATTAGGAAAATCCCTAAACAAATCAAAGTAGGTAAACTGTTTCGCTTCACCTTCGGAAGAGAGTAGGCAATCTTGTCTTCTTACATCGTAATTGATCAAGAATGGAACTATTTTGTGATCTCGAATATTTTGGAAACTTTGTTTAAAAAACTCTACTTCATCGATCCAAACTGTTCCTAATTTAAGCAGGCCTGGTCCGTGATGAGCCGGTAACCAACCAATTTGAACCCTAGCTTCCATGAATCCTTTTAAAAAGGCCTTGCAAAAAGTACTATAAGGATGGTCAATCCCACGAACAAAAAGCTCTATCACATAGTTCTTTAAATAAGTCACCTCAGCTAAATCTTTAAGCAAACACAACTGCAGTTGGCCTATTTGGTATAGTAAAAATTCGTTCCATTCGTTTTCGTGCAATTGCATTCTATCCAGATTTAATATAAAAAGACTATTAATGTGGTAAGGAAGTGTTAAATGTAATTGCGTAGGTAATGTACTGTAGCAAAGACCTCTAACCTTTGAAATTTCTTGGAGGGTTTCGTCACTTCGTACAGCAAATGTAAAAGGAACTCTTTTGGCTTTTTTGATTTTGTCAGGATAGATAAATCGACTAGCTCCCTGTACAAATGTTTGCACCTCCTTAGGTACAGACCGTTTAAAAGTTCTCGAAAGCCAAGTGCCCGCTACAAGTTGATTCTTATAGAAATCTATTTTATTAAATACCCCACACTTTTCCACTCGTCTTTCTAGAAAATGTTCCTCTCCATTCAAATTCACATAAAACTTATTGATACGATTCAAATATAAAAGCAGCTCAGGTTGGTCTACACACTCTCTCAGTTGGACTTCAAGCTGAGTAATGTCATTAACCTTCAATATAAAATTAACGGGTTGATCGTATGAGTATTTCTCATGTAGAGGGAGTTCGTCGTATTCACACCAAATCGGGATAACTTGCCAAGGTTTACTTTCTGAATCAGGTAGATACGTTTTATCAAAACGAAATGAGTAGCCATTGGAATAAATGTAGATGCAATCTGATAAATTAAATAAAGACTTAAAACCAAGCCCCTTGTACCCAGTTTTACTTAAATCAGTTGCTTTGACTTCTTCAATCTGAGATGCATAGTCGCAGATTCTTTCGACATCATTGAAGTCGAATCCTTTTCCATTATGGTGAACAATAAGGTAGTTGTCTTGTAAAATAAACTTCACCTCAATCGCTCTGTGTTGATCTTCAAAAGCGTCGTCTGCATTTTGTAGAATCTCGAACACGAACTTACTTTGACCACTCAAAGCGGTTTGAATAACGGTATTCGAAAGATTAGTGAATGATTGGAGCACACGCGATGGTGTAGTGTATTCCATAAAAATGGACGCTATATGTTCCTGCTGTGGTTGAATTTCTTCCATCCTTTAACTTTTTGTCCTGTAACTCAAGATCTACAGTCACCTTGCCCTTAATCTGCAATCAGATGACAGTAGTCGTGTGCACTCATGTTATAAATCTTGCTCTCTGCAACACTTCCAGTCTTATTGGAATCGGGATTCTGCTAGGATTGGCAATCCACTTCTAAGAGCATGAACGAGATCTTGAAGCTGAGATCTTTCACCAGCCAATCAATCCAGTTCTAACTTGTTTTCACACCTGTAAATAGGAAATATGCATTATGAAAGGCATCCGAAGCCGTAAGATGATTGAAACTTCATGTTTCGGTTCAAGCATTCCATTGAAATTGAATTCGTTAAAAATTTACACTATATTAGTTATAAATTAGGTTAATACCAAATTTGAGCAAACTGACACAGTGCACCAAGTGGATAGAATAACTTCGTCAGCTTCAAAATTCGTCTGTCATTGCTGCTGTCACACTCCAATATGATCTTAAAAGCAACACAAAGCCTATAGGGTAAAACTCAGAATCAGTAAAATCATTGATAATAAACGTAAAATAGAAGCTAGATTTCTTTTAAAATTCACATACTGAATTAGCAGAATGAGTCAGAAAGAATCAACGTCTATCGAAGTTTGAACAGTTTTATACCAAAAGGAAGCTCAACAATCTGATTCTTATAGTCCCCACTTTGCTGTCTAACTAGCACAGTACAAACAATTCATTCTGAGCGTGTTTGTAGAAATGCAGCTAAGAATTAATGAATTAAAACTAATATGTACAGGTCGCGGAAAGAAACGAACCACTCCTCTTCATTCAAGCAATTTTGACAGTAGAAAATTTTCAAAGATTTCGTTTGACAGGAACTAACGTCTTCTATAAATTCAAATGCATAAATTTGCATAAGGTGCCGTCTTCATATTAATTAAGCACCAACTTCAAAATTTTCAATGGAAACCCCCAATTTGGCAAAAAATTTCGAATCTATATCATAATTTAACTTCAGATACCAAGTTTCATGTCATTAGGTCTTACCGTTTCGAAGTTATGAGAACAGAATGATAGGAGCTCCTAATGTTAAATCAGTTTCTCAGACTTTTATGGATATCTTCCTAAATATTATTTCTATAGCCTTGATATTTTGTACCATGTTACTGTTAAGCAACCCAAACAAAATCTACCGAATATTTTATTTTAAAAATATTTTTTATAAGCAATAATAATTATTAAATTAATATTTGCAGAAATTCTGAATTAAAACCTTACTATATTTTGATGGCAATCGATTCAAAAGGACCTCTAATGTGGCCATGCAAAATTTCAGGTCATTCCAATGGTTGGTTTTTGCGTTACATTAAACTTTCCTCATTAGGGCGATTTTAGGAGGCAACCAAAAGTTTAAAAAACGTCTGACAAACCTCGGATCGTTTGCACTTGCATAATAATTATAATAATTCTCGGATCGTTTGCACGCTCTGGTAAATATGTTCGAAATAGTGTTCAAATTTGAAATTCGGGTACCTATAACTATAAATATGTATATTAAACTATAAATATCAATACCTAAACTCTATGTATTAATCTCGATCTACGAATAGCGATTTTCAATGTGAAGATGATCCCTGAAATCGACAGCAATTTTAACATTTAATATGTCCGGATATAGAGATGATAAAGTCATGAAATTTCATATTTAGACTAATTTAACGATGCAGAATCTGATTAAGGCATCAAAACAGGGTGTTTCCATTGGAAATTTTGTTGTTTGTGCAAAGTTTGATATGAAGACGTCCCCTTATGGCAATTTTTTTGCATTTGAATTTGTAGAGGACATTATTCCCGTTGAATGATATCTTTGAATTTGCTCTGTTATAAATAGTGCTCGAAATAAAGGGAGTAGTTCGGTTTTATTTCACGACTGTACTTTTAATTTTATTACACTCAAAGGACAACTTAACTATGGACAGAACTCATACAGAGAGACAAATAAAACAAGTGAATAATTCACAATTCTAAAAAATGAATTAGGTTCAATCGTGAGAATTTATAACTTAATAAGTAGATTTTGACTCACCGATTCAATTCAACACATCAATGATAGTTGCGTTTATCTATTTTGATTTACGAATTGATTTGATTTTGGCCTGCTTAAGTGATTTGATTTAATAACAGATTTTTTTTGCGACCGATTTCAAGCAGCGTCATCCCTTTTTCGTTATAATATGGATCTTAATTTTCATTCGATGATCATCCAAATGAAATCACACAAGCGCCATCTATTGGCTATAAAGAGACTGAACATTCTCCGGGTCTGGTAGTAGGAAAGTCACCTTTGAGACCAGTCTCATGTCCCCAGAAGTCTTCAGGTTGACCACGCGAGCATGGCCATCTGGTTCAAGAAAGGTTTTGGGCGACTCAAATACCATTTTAAAGGTGGTATAAGATGCTCTTGAACTGCTACAAAATCTCCAAATTTTAAACCACGAGAACTCCATAACTTAGGTCTCTGTTGTTGATTCAAATAGTCACGAGACCAGCGGTCCTAAAATTGAAGTATCATTTTTTGAACGAGTTTCCACTGTTTACTCAGGGTAAAGGTGATGTTACTCAGTGATTCTGGAATGTCTAACAATTTATACCCTATCAAGAAATGTCCCAGATTTAGTGTTGCAATGGATCCGAGGACATGGGAACTAGAGATTTAAAATTCAATACAGCGTCTATTTGGCAGAAAAGTTGTTAGTTCCTCAAAGTTCAAAATTGCAGATTTACAGTCCCTAACTAATAACGTTTCTGTAGATTTTTGAGCAGAAATTCCCAAATACCTCCAACTTTTGGAAAATAGGGAGGAATGAATTGAGAAGCAAAATGTTGAACAGTTCTTCAGTTTTTAGAAGATTGAACAGTAGTTCAATCGTCTAAAACAGTGGTGCGCAAACTATTTTCATTTCCGGCCCCCAATTTTGTGTACTATTTTGTCGCGACCCCTTGATAGACAATAGACGTTTTTTAATCATCAATGTAGTTAAAGTTGAATTCTTTTTGGGATTTACGCTTATGTTTGTGCCTTATTAGAGGTTTCAATAAAACACGAATTTTATGAAGCAATGGTTTTATTTATGCATATATGGGTATAAATATTTTTTTAATGGAAAATACTATAAAGGGTATTTGGGTATTTCAATTAACGTCACACTGGAGCAACACAATGGGCTATTGGTGACGGTCCGGGATCAATCCCAAAGGGAAAGATCCGAGGACAACACCACGTAATTTTGAACCACGGTCAGATGACGAGGCAACACCTGAGCTGGCACCCCACTCTCCAAACTTCCACACCACGCCAACGTGAGGACATTTGAGGCCACGACAGATTTAACGTGCACCAGCCCCCTTTGTACACGACGGTGTTTGGCTGGATTCGAACTCGCAACCCTTCGGTTGCTAGTTCGTTACTCTTCCAACCGGGCCACCGCGAAAATACTATAAAAAAACTTACAACGTAAGAATTCAATGTGAGGTATGCGCTTGCAAAGAGCTCATGATTGCTTCTATGTTCGGATCTGTATTGGAAATCGCAAGCCGTTAGTCATCCTCTGGATCCAATCGAGATCGATATTTTGTTTTAATGGCAACTAATTTTGAAAAGCCGGTTTCACATAAGTAGGTCGATGCAAACTGAATCAAAATATTAATTGCCTTTTTCTTCAAATAGGCATATTCGTTTCCAATCTATAACCAAAATATTTGGCAAGTCAGACTTAAATTGAATGCGCAGTGTTTCGTCGCTTGAAACATCAATTAACTGTTCTTTTTCATTTAAAGAGATTGGATTGAAAAATGTCAAACGAAAATGGATCACGTATCCGTCCTAATTCATTATCTGGAAATTTTTCGAACCTTTTCGAAAAGTTTTCTCCCAATTTTATTATGACGGGTAATGGTGTTATTAAATATCAAGAAATCTATATTATTTTCTTTAGTAAATTCTGAAAAGCACGGGAACATGTCTGTTTTTGTTCAATTCTTCTTGCCAAAGTATCAGCTTATTCTTAAAAGCTTCAATTTTACTGCTCGATGTTAAAATGTCTGTATTCTCTCCCTGTAGACTTAAATTCAAATCGTTAAGTTTTTCGAAAATGTCAACCATGTGAGTCTTCCAAGCCAATCTTCATTAATGAATGAACTTGCCAATATATGTTTCTTTTCTACCAAAGAAATGTAAACTTCGTTTCTCAAATCGAAAATATGTCGCAGTATTTTGCAGCGTGAGAGCCATCTGACTTCGGTATGTAGTAATAATGTCTCATACACAGAACCCATCTCATAGCAGTATTGAAAAGAGACGACTGTTTAGGGCACTGTTGCTTTTAATGTAATTAATTACAATAACAACATCCTGTAATATCTTGTGCAATTCTTCAGCAATGTCTTTTGTAACAAGAGCTTGTCTATGTATCATGCAATGATTGAATACTATATGGGGAGCAATTTTCTTTATTAACCCTCTTAGTCCTTTATTACTACCTGTTAATGCTGCAGCACCATCAGTGCAAACCGCGACACAGTGTGTCCAGGTAAGGTCATTTGTTTCAAAATATCTATTAATAATTTCAAATATTTTCTCTTCATTTGTTTTTCCTTCCAATTTTTTACAATATAAAAAATCTTCTGATATGTCTTCATAAAAATAACTCTCATAAACAATTAATTGAGACAGCTTAGAAATGCCAGTAGTTTCATCACGTTGTCGAGCAAATACAGGAGAGTTTTGTAATCGATTTAACAGAACTGATTCTATATTACGTAATATGGCGGAAATTCGGCGAGACACGGTATCTCTTGATAATGGTATCGTTTTTAAATCTTTACAATATTTTTCTCCATGCTTAATTGATGTCATTTTAATTGCTGAAGGAAGAATGAGTGATTCACACCAATTGTTTGTGGTTTCAAATTTTCCCCTATTAAATATGAAACTTCTTAAACCGTAAAGCCTTCTCAGTAATTGTGTATTTTTTCAAAAATACATTTTAATTTTTCATACTTTCAGCTCGTTTTTTAAAAAATGTTTCAGATTTATTTGCTAATTATTTGTTTGGTTTCCAAATGTCTTTTTAATTTAGCAGGTTTCATACTTTCATTTGCTAATTTATCCCTGTAATTAACACACAACGAATGTTCTTTCCCATTAACAACGCAATATGTAAATCCATATTTAATAAACTCTTGATATTTTCTCCATTTTTTATTAGATAGCACATTTCGTTCGATATTTTTTTATGTAGAAACAGTGCCATTGGATTCATTCACAGTTTTTCTAAGTTCATTGGATGTTGGTCCATTATTCTCATTTGTATTGTCGTTCTTTTTATTTTCTAAACGTTGGGTACCTATTTTTAGCCATTTATCCATCACGAGGGAACTAAAACTAAAACAAAATTATAAATATTCAATATTTCATTTCTTTGCGTTTGTTCAATCACGTGCGGCTACCACGTGGGAAGAAATAAAGTCCGGGATTACTCTGTATAAATCATGTTTATTTGTAACTTATTCAGACGAGAATAAAATCAAAGAAAACCTAATTATAAAGGAAACATCTCTTTATACCAATTGCACATACTCGCTCCTTAAAATAAAAATACAACGCTAAAGGAAAAATTTACACATGGTAATCGAGGCAAGTAAATATCTCAACTGGTGTTGCCAGTCGAACACACATCTACATTGTACAGAGGTTAGTAAATCATAACATACAAAAATTGGAGCTTACTTAAAAATACAAAACGAGTACACAAAATTAATTATAGTGATTTTATATAATTATGCTTGACATTACTTACTCCTAAGAGGTAAGATATATATTTAAAAATTACAATTAGCGTTTATTTTTCAAAATTCATCGTACTATGATCTTAAATTTGTACTCGCACTTAAACTGCAAAAGCAGGCTTTGTTTAGTGTTCCGCCATCTGTAATCCAAAAACAGAATTAACTGTTCCCTTACACGTTTTAAAATAGTAACTACCTTGGTAGCGTTTCCAACGAAATATCAGTTGAGGATAATAGATTTTCGAAAAAATCAAAAACGAAAAAAATAATACAAAATATTTAAAAAAACCAGTTTTTCTTTATAAAGATTTTTATATGTATATTGTTTTTTTAATTGTTTATTATTGCCCTCCGAGCACGCTACTGAACTGTCCTATACTTAAAAAATATGTTATGTACATACCCGATTGCAAATTTTACTTAAAATTAACAAAAGCAGTATATAAAAAGAACTGCAGAAAATGCACTTGAATGAAAGTAAAAAGCAGCAAAACCGAACTACTGAGGCACAACGGAAAGAACTGCACGGTCCTAGCTGTGATCACAGTATAAAGACTAAATAGCAGGGGTGCACATCTAGATTGAAAGAGCTGTAGTAAAGATGGCCACTGCTAAACGTCAGACCGACCCAAGTTGCATATGAATCCCACCGGAGAGCAGTTAAAGGGCATCTCAAATTGACAATTATCTTTTATCACTATGTCTGTTCGCCTGCCGGTTGCCGAAGTATAGATATTATATACTAATAGACAATTGTATTCGTAAAAAAATATAGTTCTTTTTTTATAAATATTACCTCATTTCACTATTTTACTGGAACCTGATACTGGTTGAAGAAAATCCTTGTATTTTTTTATTGTCAAATAAATTTCTTTGAATTTGGCGACCCACAAAAATTTTCAAGCGACCCCCAGAGGGGTCGCGACCCACGGTTTGCGCACCACTGGTCTAAAAGGCACTATGTTGAACATTTCTTCAGGCACTATACGGTCAAATCCAAGATGATGGCGGTTTGTTGACATTTGGAGGTATGTTTATATTTTGAAGGTGTATTGTCATGGTGAAGGAATGTTTACATTTTGGTGATGGCAGCACATCTCCAAAATGTTAAGAAACACACTACCGGGCTCTTATCGACCAATAAAATCATACTCCAAAAATAAAATCAGGCAATAGGGATGTAGAAAAAAAGAACAACCTGCTCTTTTTCATCTGTTCTTCAAAAAGAACGGGAACAGCCTGTTCCCACTTTTCACAAAAACCTGTGTTTCTCTCCTTTTGTAAACAGAAGCATTGATTTTTTTTCTACTTCGATTTTAATATTAAGGATTAAAATGGGAATTTTGCAAAGAAAGTAGTTTCTCTTTTCACGAATTTTCCTTTGCCATATTTTCCACCAGATGACTTTCGTTAAATTATGCTAAGTTCGAAACACAGCTGTTCATCCTACAGTTATAGACTCACTCTACTTCTTGTTCTTAATTTTTGCACCCGTTCTCTGTCGAAAAAGTGCTCCCTGTTCTGAAACTTATTATTCGGTAACTGCTTCCTGCTCTCAAACTGTTTCAACCCTGCTCTCCGTTCTTCAACTGTTCCCACGCTGTTCTCACTCTGTTCTCGGAACTGTTCTCACTCTGTTCTCGGAACTGTTCTCACTCTGTTCTCGGAACTGTTCTCACTCTGTTCTCGACTGAACCAAAGCCCCGACGTTTGACAACTTCGTGAGGATTAGCGTAATAATTGTGAAATTTCGTAATTGTTAGGTAATGACATGGTGATGAACTTCTAGTTTTAAAAAATTATGTGCACATTTTTAAATATTACTGATTAAGATTTTGTTGTCTAGCTTTCTCTCTGGTGATGTTGCCTCTACTCGCGTTCTTAGGATTTGCAATGCTTTTAACATTATTTTAAAACCAAATTTTACAAAATGGAAAGCAAAATTTAAAATATGTGGAGATATTTCGCTGAAAGATGAAAATTCGGATCGGGTGCCATGCTCTCTCTATAAGTCAGAAAGTGATATCATTTAAGTCATCTACTACGATTTTAAAGACATCTCGGAAACAAGTATCCCTCCATAAAATTAACGTGATGAAGAGCGAAAGTGATTTGTTGATTTATACCTTCCATGTTTTAAACGTGCTTAGATAGATTATATAATAATTCATCTAGTTTTTTTTCAAATAAACTAATATTTCTTTCCAAGTGCTAATCCCGATGTGTCTTAAAACCCTTTTTTTAAAGGACAACTCCCTATTGTTAAAGCTATATTTAGAAGTCTTCCAAGTGATTAACGGGTTCTGGATTTTGTTGACTTAAAAATGACATTAAAACCTAAAAATTTATTACCTTCGATTACGAATTTGTTTTGTCCTAGGCACCGCGTATCTGTTTGGGAAACCGTACTTGAGATGGTTCAGATTTGGGATGTTATTAGCTGCCAATGGGGACCTAGAGAAAATTTAAACGTTTCGATTAACAAGAATTTTTTCAAATCTACGGATATATTCTAATTTTCTTTACTTAATGATGCTTTGCCACAGCTTAGCCAGACTTGCTCCTTGCGCCGTAAAAAATCAATCAATCGATTTACAACTTGAAGACTCAAAATTATTTCATCTTTTATTTTCTTCCTGTCAAAAGTAGACAAAATCCCTCCAATAAAAAAGCTAGCAAAAGAGTTATTTGTATTTTGTTTATATGGGCAATTCCACGAAACATGGAACATGCAAGTAAAAAAAAATTTAGAAAATTAACTCACATTTTCATTAGCTTTTTTGTAGATAGTTTAAAGTTTTTAACTTGAATTTGACACCTTACGCATTTATTTTATAGGTACATGGTCAGCTTTTTTAAAACAATAGATGTGAAGATTTTTTTACAGTGAACTTGGCTGTCTTTGCAGGCAATTTTTCTATTATTATTGGGTATTTTTGTTTAATTTTCATGTATAATAGAAAGATCGATTTCAGTAGAGGAAATTATGTCTAATTTTGTAACAGATATCCATTACTATATTTAAGGAATAATTTCCGAAAAAGTACTTACTATAATGTAACGTGAGTCAAAAAAACTTAGGCTTTTTTATTCTTTTAAAATATTTTGTTTAAAATTAAAATTTTCACTATTCCTCTTACTTAGTATGAAGAGTAAAAGTAAATGAAACATTTTATTTTAATTCATGCTTTTTCTTAAGACCAGAACACATTTAATTTTGTAACGTGAGTCACACATAACTGTCATTAAGTTAAATATTGTACACAAATAATTGTCTTTGATTTTTCTATTGCATTTGCATTTCTTGCATTTCTATTGCATTAAAATTTGAAGTGCAAACGATTTTGTGATAGATTTATTTAAAACTTGTTCTCTTTTTCTGTATATTATGGCACCTACTGCAACTAGAGTCAAAGAAAGAAGAAAGCTCAGAGAAAAACTAAAGCAAGAAAGAAATGACGAATATAAAAAAGTACCATCTAACTATTAAATACTGTTGCAGAAGGGAAAAAATTATTGAAAATGCCAGTAACTGTGCAAAAGGATTTAAAATCAGAAGAAAAAAGTTAGAGTTAAAAAGTATCGCGTTTTAAGGAACAAAGAGAATTCAAAGAAAGAAACATCTCAATTGTACAAACATGGGAACACTTTTGGCAAAGCTATGACCCAAGCAAAACGAGGTTTACCTAGCACACCACATCATTGTGGTGAATAAATTGTTTAGTAGCAATTGTAATCTGACTTTAAATGCATGTTTTGATTCAATTAGCAATCATTCGAAGTCATCAGTTTTGAGTAGATGTAAAATAGACAAGATTCTATCATTTTATGAACGAGATATTAGCCGAATGGCTCCTGGATGTAAAGACGTTGCTACGATTTGGGAAAATGGCCTTAAAATAAAAAAACAAGCTCATCATCTTATGTGGTCACTGGAGGAAAAGTGTTTGAAATGTTCAAACTAGAAAATCCATCAGAGCTTGGTAAGAGCAACATTTTTTAATTGCGCCCAAAACATGTTCTTTTGAATGAGATCTGAGAAATAAGATTCCGCATAATGTTACTTATGTATATGCCATGAGAATTTCATATAGGTGCTGTAAATATATTATACTTCTATATTTAAAGTGTTCCCGCTTACTTCATTCATTCCCAGAAAAAGTATTGTGCAGTACTTTTAGAAATTGTTGTCTAAGCCAATGTAGCATTTGCAAAGATGCACAAGGTATTAAAAATTTTTATCCATCGCGTGGAACAGAAGAATTTGATCCGACATGGTAGTTTTGGAAACGAGATGCGGAAAACAATAGTCAAAAGATAGAAGGCACTGGGTCCTATTTGGATTTGTATCCACTTATTTTGGATCTCATTCCGCAATTTCTGAAGCATTGTTACTTTAAGCACCATTAAGCTAAGGCATATCAATGCGTGATGCAAGTAGACTTCTGAAAAATACACTTGTACCTTTCAGGATGAGATCCGAGGTGCACATTGGAAACAGAAACAAGTGAGCTTGTTTACAGCTGCTATTAATTATTTGAGTTCCATTCATCCTGTAGCAATAGCATCAGATTATTGGGATCATTCAAAGAGGTCATTATTGAATACATCTTTTTTATTACAAAATATTTTAACTTGTGTACAAATGTTGAAATTTGGTTTGAGTCCATATGGGGGCCCAGTTTAAAAACACACACAGCAGCCTTTCTTAACACACTGGAACAAAGGTACAAAGTATCCATTATGTGGAACTATTTTGCTACATCATATGGTAAGGGTCCAGTAGACGGAATTTGGGGCAGTGTGAAACAACATGTTTTCGACCAAGTGAAAAAAAAGGAAATGTTTAGTAAATAATGTGCTCGAATTCGTAGAAGCTATTAAAAATTAGTGAAGACAAATGTTTTTGATACAAGAAATAATAGTAAAATTCAAGTCCAAACACAAATTTTGAATCAAAATGATAGTTTACTTCGCAATTTTACTGCACATAAGTATGTTTATAGGACATTATTTAAATTTTTTAATTGCAATTTCTTTCAATAAGAAGCAATTATTCTCAAATATATATAAGAAAGTTAATTTTAGCACCGATTAAAATTTCAAAAACGTTATTTTTAAGCATTCATTTCTCAGAATTCACAAATGTAACGGGAATCATAAAAGTATGTAACGTGACTCATAAAAATGTCAATTTATTTTATTAATAAAGCAGTAATTTCATTTTTCTTAGATTTTTTATGACCTACTACTTTTAGTGAAGCATCCGAATTCTTTTTTTCTATTAACTTCAGTTAGAAGAGAAAAATTGTCATTTTTGAAAGTCTAAAAAATTTATGTTCCTTTTTTGTGAGTCAGTATGAAATGTTGCCATTGAGGAAACTAAATTTACGCTAAAGTTCTTAATTATGACATAGATGCTTTAGGAACATATAAATGAGTTTATAAATCAATTTTTATTCAGTAATCTTCATCCATTCTTTATTTATATTAAATTTAATATTGAAAATTGGCGTTTGAGTGTAACGTGAGTCACATGGAATTGCCAATATACAAATCACTCTTCTGCATACCTACAAAGTGCTAGTAAAAAAATGACATGTCAACAAAATTTGGGCCCTCTCTGTCTATCGTGAAAACTGCTGGCGCCACATCGTCTAAGAGGAGGAACAGGAGTAGTATACGGGCCCGTATAGTAGGCGGAAGTGACGTCATACCACGTGACCAGAAGTGGGCGGGGCCAAGTGACGTCATCGAAAAGCGGAAGTGACGTACTGACACGCTGTTGAGTTGTTTCAAGATGGGGTCGTTTTGTTGGAGTTGTGTTGCTATGGTAATGAACTCTGGTAGTGCCATCTGGTGGAGAAATTCGAAACCCTATTATTTTTAATTAAAAAGGAATTTCGTGGATTCGAACCCGGGACCATGGGATCCGAAGTCAAGTGCGCTACCACTACTCCATTGGGACTTCGGTGTCAATGGTGAATTAATGTAGTGTTTCTCTCTCTTTTGGACGTATTTTTTCTTAGTATTAGGAATGGGCTATTTTTAAAAAATAATTTGAATAATTGCATGGCGGTTTTAATAAATGCTTTTACAAAATGACTTGTAGCGCCATCTAGTGATTTTAAAAGTAATTAATCTAAGGAACGAATTGATTTCTTAATGTTTTTACTTTTATTCATAACCAGTGACGTCAGTGTGTTTACGTTTGGGACTTGGATTTTTTTTCTTTCTGAGATTTCGATGTGACGTCACGATTATGTCCATCGAGCAAGTCTGAACTTGAAAAAGCCTACTCACAATTCTTTATGTTATGAGTATGGTAAATTGTTTACAGATCGTGAAGGCTGGGCATATTTCCGTCGATTGGAAAACGAATTAACGTATTAAAAAAAGACGAAACTTAGAAATTTTAGGTCAAAAATATACTGTGCCTTCACTACTTGTAGCATACGAAGACGAAGGAATAAGCTATACTTTTAGCTGGTCTTCTATTGCAGCCAAACCTTGATCTCCTTTAGTATTGAAAATAAAGGGAGAAATCGGAACGAATAATTGGTGCAAGATTTAATTTTGAGTTGGTGAACCGTTATAAAGATGGTAAGGACTGCATGGGTGCCCATGAAAACAACGAGAAGGACTTGGAACTTTATGCACCCATAGCGTCTGTTTCATTTGGGCAGAAAAGACAATTTGTGTTTTCTAACTACAATTGTTTAAAAACTGTTCTGGAAAATGGAAGTTTGCTTGAGATCAAGTATCCAACAAACCAATTTTGGTTTCACAGCTTGCCCCATGGGAATGCATCATGCCCTAGAATTAATTTAACGTTTCGTAAAATTCTAGCGTAAATAAGTAATAAACCACTTATGGTGCTCCTAACTGGAATTCAGTGTCGATAGGAATGTGCACTGGACGGCATTTGGGAAATGCTACAATTAATCTTTGCCTTTCTGAATAGTAGTTTTATAAATGCTTACATCTTGTTGTTTTTAAATAAACTTTAGCGTGTCTTACCACATGTATTGTATTTTGGATTGTTTGTTTTTTATTACATAGTTTTATAAATTGTCTTTTAAAATGTAAGATCTGAAATAAAAATTTCTTTACTGTAAATATTTATGTTTTTTAAGTTAGATCTTTTTACTCAAAAATTAACTATACATTAGATACTATAAGACCTATTTTATAACAGAAATTTTGTTTTATATAATAATACACTTAGGTAAGAGTAAAATTTTTGAAACTTTACAAGACAAATACTATGAATATGTTTCCTTGTACATTTGAAGAAGTTACAATAGTATAAAAACCATTTATCCTATAAATCTAAATTAAATGCTATTTTTAATTCATCTTTCCTTGCATATTATTTTTTTACTTTGAATAAATCTTCATAAATTTTAGTGATTTAATTTATATTATATAGATTTACAAACCTGTTTTTGGATGAAATATAAGGATTTTATATTTTAAAAGTTAATGTTTTTACTCAAAAATTAATTATATATTAAATACTATTACACATATTTTTAATATTGAAGATTTTAGAAAACATTTTACAATTGAAACATATACATTAAATATTATGACAAACACTTAAATGCAGATCCATAAGGGAATATTGGAAATCTTTTTAATGCTTACACCTTTCTATTTTAAATAAACTTTTGCTTGTCTTACCATATACACTGTATTTTGGGTTATTTGTTTTATTATTACATGGTTTTATAAATTTTCTTTTAAAATGCAAGATCTGAAATGGAATTTTCCTTGATTTTAAGATTTATGTTTTACTCAAAAATTAATTATACATTAGATGCTATAGCACATATTTTATTGCAGAATTTTTTAATATTATACACTTAAGTGAGCGTAAAATTTTTGAAACTTTACAAGACTCATATTATGAACATGTTTCTTTATACATTTGAAGTAGTGAAAAGTAGTATTAAAACCCTTTATCCTGTAAAATCCAAATTAAATTTTATTTTTAATTAATTTTTTCCTTGCATATTATTGTTTACTTTAAATAAATCTTCATAAATTTTGGTGATTTTATTTATATTCTAAAGATTTACAAACTGTTTTTAGTGAAATTTTCTTTGATGTAAGGATTTATATTTTAAAAGTTAGATATTTTTACACAAAAATTAATTATATATCAAATACTATTACACGAATTATAACATTGAAGATTTTTAGAAAACGTTGAACAATTGAAATATATACTTTAAATGTTATTACAAACATTTAAATGACAATTTGCTTTTATTTTTTAATTTTACAATTGAGACATTTTTAAAAGTTTGATTCTTAAAGTGTGTTTTATGCATAGTAAAAAAACAATACTAAAAAACCTGTAAGAGTAAAAGAATTTTATACATTAATTTGAAACTTTACGAAACCCATACCATGTTTCTTGCACATTTGAAGTAGTGAAAATAGAATTAAAAACCATTTGTTCTTGAAGTTCTAAATTAAAAGTTCTTTTTATTTAATGCTTTTGCAAACCACACATTTTACTAAATATGATCTTCCTTTTACTTATTTGAAACCTTATGCATATTGTACAGTTTAAATTGCACAGCAAAATACCAATACTGTACGAAGCTATGAAGTATTTTACAAGATTCTTTGTACTGTTTTCTTAATTTTAAATGTTCTACATTGCTATGTTAAATGGATAGTAAGTGGGTTTTCTGTTTTGAAAATAATGTGTGCGCATCTGTGCTGCTAAGCAAATTAACTTTTGCCCTTTTCTTGATATTTAATGCATAACCTAAATATTTACTCACACCGCTGATAGTTTTACCTATGAGTAAAATTAAATAATAACTGAAAATGTTAAGTATTAATGGGAATTTTAAAATGAACAAATATTAAAATAATGGATTAAATCTGAATTCTGTGTATTCGTAAAACAATCTCTGCAAAAACCAGCACAGACAATTCTTAAACAGATTGAAGGAGGCCACATGGAAACAAAATAAATTAGAACACTTTTTAATAGTAAAAACATTATGATTAATATTTTTTACAAAAATAATGCATTGTAGTAAAAAAAAGAACTTATTTTTACGTACTTGCATTTTTTTAAGAGACACATATTTCCGACAAGCCAATTATTCAATGCCATCACCTCAGCTATGTGGCAATGCAAATTATTTTTGTGATGACCACATTATAGTTTTTGGATATCTTTGTTGCTACTTTGAGCACATAATGCATCGAATTTGGGACACCCATATTGTTCCAAGTTGATATTCGGACTATTCAATGCATCTAAGCGTTTCTTTTCCACACAACCACCTTTGTAAGCAATTAGGTACTGATTGGCCCTCTTGGTCTGCTTGTACAGTTCTAAAAGCTTAGAGTCTAGACTTTCTAAGGGAGCACAATTTGCTATGTCATGGGACAGAAATGAAGTGCACATACGTAATTTTTAACATATCACACAGTTGTACGATCTTTGGCATTAAGTTTATGCTTAGACGATAAGTTAAAACGAATACTTGAAGCTACTTGCGATTTTTACAGCGATGTATGCGTATTTACGTACTAAGAAACTTTTCTTGAGTCTGAAATCCATCAAAATTCGCAATTGCACAAATATTAAGCATTGCTATTGAAAAGCGTTAGCTGTTCTTGGAAAAATAATTGTAAACTGGAACTATATAACACCATACACTTACTAATCATACTAATCAATAAAGTTAAAATTTGTCTTTTGCGTTCCATAGTTACTCACAAAGATAAGACTAAGTGAAGAATGTACACACTCAGAAAACATGGGTGTTTGTGATAATGCGCGAAATAAAATTTTTTGTTATAATACAAGAAGATTTCAACGAAAGGATATACTTAAATGTGCGTGTGATTTTTTACTCTACCACGTTTATGCGCTGAATGCAATGCAATTCTCCGACTAAACTTGAGCAAGAAAAAAACATAACCAAATATAATTTATAAGAGAAACGTATTTTGACTTTCTTTAAAATAAGAACTTTAAAGTATACTGAATTCTCTTGATTCTGCAGTTTTATTTCTTGCTCAAGTTTAGCCCCGCCCACTTCTGGTCACGTGGTATGACGTCACTTCCGCCTACTATACGGGCCCGTATACTACTAACAGGGCTTGCACATTTTGATTAGATATTTGAGAACAGTGGGCGGAGAACAGGTTAAAGAGCAGTTCTTTTAAAAAGAGCAGGAACAGCAAAGAACTGTTTGCAGAAAAAAACGGTATTTTCCATCCCTAGTGGTGGTTGATTGGGTTTTATGGCACAAGGGCCATATTTGGCCAAGCAACGACAAACAGCGTCAAAAAATGTACATATACACAATGTTGGTTAGTAGTTGAATTTACAGTAGTATCACTCGGGTAACACAACTATGCTATTTTGTAAGACAGAACATAGCAATATAAAGTCGAATTTAGATTATTTGAAGCGGGCATGCTTCATTATAAATCTTATGTTACGAAGGTTTCAAATTTATTTCCAAGACGGAATGAAATAGCGATTATTTTAATTTTGAGTTCACGATTATTTTCAAAGCCGTAAATAAAATGACGTAACTTACCTCTTGTAAACATCAACCCATTATACAAACAAGTAACAGTGGGAGTCTGCAATGGCGAACTTACATCAATTTTCTTGAATTGATAAAATTATCTGGAATGATAGGATAGATTATTGTTTCTTTTGTCGTTTTCAAAAGTGATAATAAGGAGATCAATAAAAGAGCTGCAGAGTTTCCTATCTTTTCGAGATAGTATTCTTTCTTCTCTTAACCTGGTTCTTAAAGGTTATTCGAATGATTATTTCGATGATACCAAACTGTTTCAGTGAAAATAGATGACATGCAAGGAATATACATTAAATTTAACCCCAAAAATATAATTCTCACTACAGATAGTCCGCTAACAATCCAGACGAACTACCCCTTTTTCTTGTTTTCACCCGCTCTTGCTATAGTCATGTTCCCAGTAAATTTGTCGCCCACTTTCACCTTTCGAACTACGCCCACCTTGCCGACCATCGCTTCAAACGGACACGTTCACTCGATATGTTTATTTCGTCTTCCCTTCCTGATTTTGAGATGCAAGTGTGAATTTCGAAAGACAACCGACTTTCTGCCAACGATTTTTCTTGATAGATCACCTGCTCCAATAATCTTCAAAATCCTTAATTCCCTAGCGGACAAAATTTTAACTATTCTTTCACGAATGGAGTCCATAACCTTTCCAAACACACTAACACAGAACTCCTTCATGCAACTTGTCTACTGAAAGATTTAGTAAAATGTCTTATGGAGTTTTTTGCATCTTCACACAACCTACATTCAGTTCATATGGATCAATTCGCCAAATCCTAAAACCACTCACCCAGTTGGAAGAGTAACGGATTAGCAAGCGGACGATTTCGAGTTCGAAGCTCGGTCCAGCCAAAGACTATTGTGTACACGAAAGCTGGTGCACGCTAAATTTGTCATGGCCTCAAATGTCCTTACGTTGGCGCGACGTTGAAGTTTGGAGAGTGGGATGCCAGCTCAGGGAAAAAAATAATTTAGGGGTAACCCAGATTCCTCTGTTGATGCTAATTAAGAACTTGATTTCGTAAATTTTTCGTGTCTCGATTGTTTTCACCCGTGTCTCTGTTCTTTTAGGTAAGTGATTAGCGAAACTTTGTTTTTCGCTACCTAGCTTTATTACTCATATTGTATTGCTTCCCTTTTTTACTACAATTATTTTTTGGTGTGGTGACACTTGCCACGAGGGCTCATCATCTGTAGGGACGTGCAGAGGGGGACAGTTACAGGGGCATCTCAAGCCCCTGTCCTTCCTCTCTGATAGCCCGTTGTGTTGCTCCAGTGTGACGTTAATTAAAAATATATACATACCTTCCTCTCTGTATGTGAAAAGAGTCCTTTAATGACGCTTTCTTAAAATCTGTTGAAAAAGTGCACGATTTGCAAAAGCGTAGCAACCATTAAACAGTATGATGGACCGAAAAATCGAATTTCGCCGGAAAAAATTCTAATAGTGAAAGAAGTTTGTATCCTCCTCAGAATGAGCATCATGAATTGTTACGTGTGAACATTTTTGTACGTCATTTTAACACAGCTAATGTAAAAAACCTTGACAGAAGGGAATTCAGACGGTATCGAGCGGAAAATCAAATGTCAAAATTGGAGAACATCAACTTCGCATGCACAGTTGAGCGAGACCTTGTACCTGGAACTTCCACCCAATCCAGAGGACTTTTGCCATCCATACAGCAACAAGTACTTCTCAGACCTGTAAATAAGACGTGCATCAGTAAAATTTGAAATGGAATCTATTCGGTGACAAATAAAGATCTTACGACCAAAGCAATTTCGTGCAGTGAAGACTCTTCTACACTATTTTCAGTTCAGAGGGATATTTAAAATACGACTTATCCAGTCGCGAGTATTTAGTTCTGGGGGCATGGATGAGAAGTTGAGCGTTACAACTGCTTTGTCCCATGATTTAAAAACTAGACGAAACACCCAGAAGATAAATATAACATCGTGTAGACAAAGCATGTCCGTACCTATCAAGAACTTCGGACCGAGTGCGCAGGCGCATTGGGGCGAGGGTCCTCAATTTGTCGAAATTCTGGTGCCATTAGAAAGCTACTGAACTACGCTACAAACACAGGCCTTTAATCAATAAAATTAACCTTAAATACAGTGGTGTTCAAAATTAAGAGAATTTGCATATTTTGTCGAATTTATCGAAAAGTACTGAACGAAAGGTAAAATTAATGTTTCCAAAGATGCAAATCTTAAGCGTCGAATACATAAGCGTACATTAGGCGACATTTGGGGATATGGCGACTTTCTCAGATCGCCAACAGAGAGCGTGCCCGACGCATTACTATATTAAACTGAGTACTTCCTTGTTCCCATTTATGGTTTGGTCCCATAATGAACTTTCATTTTACTAATTGAAACGGCTCATGGGAGCATCTTTGTTAACTCTTTCGGGCCTAATGGGCATATACGTCCCAGAGATTAGATTGGGTAAATAAATCCCACTTTTGAATGGGTTTTTACGTTTTCAGTGTTCTTAAGGAATTAGGGAATAAAAATATGACTAAAGAAACCTGTCAATACTTTCAGATTGCAAATGGCGGACTTATGTTTTAGAGCACGCCCATTCATTCTGATGAATGAGTGACCGTGGTTCGGAAACAAAAAGATGATACAAAATAAGACGTTAGTTGCCCAGAAGCCATTTCCCACTACAATACGTACATGGATGTAGTTGACCGCTGTGATGAAATGGCTACTTTTTAGGGTCATGGCAGAAAATCAGACAAGTGGTGGAAAAAGATTTTTAGTTATGATTTCTGTTGTGAATGCATGGATTACGAAGTGCGATGTGGAACATAAAACAGAACCACTATTATCATTCACGGTCCCCTTAGCTGAGCAACTAATAAATGTTGGAAGGGAGAAAGTGAACACAAAAAGAACGAGAAAGTACGGTCGTCCGTCAAAAAGAGCAAAAACTACGAGCTAAACTACTAAATTAAACTACTTTTCAGAGTTAAATTTTAATCATGCAAAAGTCGGGGCGAAAGGGTTAAGTTTCTAAATAAATAGAAAAAACCAATTTGATCTTGTTGGCATTTAACATCATGTCTGCTTCATTTATCCCATAATCCAACATCACGCCCTAGTATTCACTTCGAAACTACGGTTCGTATCCCCGACACAGCCCACCACTTTTTTCAGATTAGTTTCTCCACTAATGCCAGTATTGAACGTCTTAGAAACAAACTTTAAATGTGCAAGTGTATCGAATTTGATAATTCTTAATCCGTAAACATTTCTCAAAAATGCTACATGATCAAATGCTAAATTGAAACCGCACCAGGTTAGTAATTTTAACATTCAATTTCAATTAAACCTCAGAGTTGGGGTTTAAAGTAAAAGAAAGGGTAATTTTTTCAGTTGAAGTTTCTGAAGTAATTTTCGCGCTATACTTTATGCTGTACTTTACAGCTGGCACCTGAGCCTGAGCTGGCACTCCACTCTCCCAACTACAACGCCACGCCAACTTGAGGACATCTGAGGTCACAGGTTTAACGTGCACGACGGTCTTTAGTTGGATTGAGTTTCGAATTCGCAACCCTCCGGTTGCTAATCCGTTGCTCTCCGAACCGGGTTACCGAGAACCCTCACGTAATGGACAAACACATGCAGTGAAAGTTACTGACACAGAAGATTGAAATACACCCAGGGAGGAATCGAACCTGCACAACTTGTAAACAAATGTTTCTGAAATACCATCCCTTGAGATACCCTGTCGACTTCGCTTAGCAACATGTCTGCCAGTTTGCAATGTATTACACTGTACATGTATTTTATTTTACAGAAACAAACAATATACAATTTCCATTAAGTACAGTATAGAACATATGTACATATTGTTACATGAACTTACCCTCTAGACGTACATATATATTGAAATTTTAAAAAAGTCTGTCATTTTCTTTGGTTTCTTCGAGGCTCGTGCTTTCTGAGAGGCAATGTTCAGTACTTTACGTAGGAGAAGTATAGTATGTATGTATGAGTACAGTATGTATGCATGTGTGTACGTACTAATAACTTTTAATATTTAATTAATTAACTTTTAATAAAACGGACTAACGGTTAACAGAAACTGACGGTTAAAAGATTGACTTAATCGAAGTTTCACTGTGTATTCTACTAAAGGCTATTAACGTATTGTAAATATTATCTCATTTGTGTATTCGGATTCTTACTCTGGGCCGCGGCAGCCCGGTTGGAAGAGTAACGGACAAGTAACCGGAGGGTTGCGAGTTCGAATCCAACATAGACAGTCGTGTAAACGGAGGCTGGTTGAAGTTAAATCTGTCGTGGCCTGAAATGTCCTAACGTTGGCGTGGTGTGGAAGTTTGGAGATTGGGGTGCCAGCTCAGGTGTTCAGGTCATCTGATCATGATTCAAAATTACGAGGCGTTGTCCTTGGATCTTTCCTTTCGGGATTAGTCCTGGACCGTCGCCAATAGCCCGTTGCGTTGCTCCAGTGCGACGTTAATTAGCTACATACTTACCTAGCTCAGTCTACTTATATTTCGAGTCTATGGCCGCCTTGGGGTATCGGGAGTACCAACCGTTTTAGTGTTAAGACCAGTGCTATCAACATGTTTATTAGATACTAGCTGAATTACCCGGCGTTGCTCGGGTTGAAATGGTTAAATTTTGCTTGAAAAGTGAATTATAATAAGCACTTTTCTTTCACAGAAAAATGCAATCATTTAAGTTGTACGGAAAATACGTTTTAACTTTTTCATAGCTTCTACAATATACTTCGGACGCAAATATATACATTTAATTCCTGAATATATTTCAATATGTAAAAGATTAAGACATAAAGACAAACAGAAACGAAATTCCGACGAAAAAATGCAGAATTCTAAAACACGAAAGATGCGTAAAGTGCAATTTCAACTGCTTCTGTTTAAATACTCTCGCAATCAAGTCGTTGTGCTCACTGGGTAATTGACCATTGGTAAGAACCTCCTTGATCTCCGTCCAAGTCGGATTGCAGGTGAAGGTGATAAATAAGTCTGGTCTAACTTACGTCCTCACATACGTCATAGCATCTTGCGTGTATTCGTGCATGTGTCTGGGATTCCTGTAAATGTAGCTGGTAGTGTGACCAAGGCACCGAGGTTTTCAACGTTCTCGTCATTTGCCACAGCATCTCTCAAGTGAATATATTCGTCAACTCTCAGTTTACTTTGATTTAGACGGATGTAAAGGAGACGCTCACTCTCGACTTTTGCGTACGTATCGACGATGAACTGATGAAACAATTGCCTGCAGTTCAATACGTGGTACTGCTCAGTATCTCGAACCATTAATCTGTACGCATAGAAATCCATCGCTTATACTTTCTTGCTGGTTGTTTGTGCTTTTCGGAATAACGGTGCTTGGGTTAGAAATAAATATAATCGGTGTAGACAAATTAAACTGAATAGATAAAATTTTTTCAAAAAGCAGAAGGTCGATTTTACAGAATTTTTCAGAAAGAAAATCACTGCTTTCAACGGAGGATTCACATGTATCTATTCCGGACATTTTAAAATAAGTTACACGCCTTACCTAAAAAGCCTCGTGAAACAGAATTCTACAAATCATTACGTATTCGATAAATTATTTAAGGAAAGTTGGTCGAAATATACACCAACTTTCCTTGAAAATAATCCTTGAACTCCTGAAAACCTTTCCTTGAATTTCCTTGCAAACATAAATATTTTAAAATATTCTTTCCCCCTTCATCAATAAAATATCTATAATTTATTTACATCATGGGAAGAACTAAAAAGTCAGTTCAAACATAAATACTGTAATTTAATTTGTTTCGGAAAAAATTGTTTTTCGATCAACAGTGGTAAAGCAACCATCGCTGCCTAAAGCAATCAATCTATGCTCAATGTTATTTCTATTGCGATTTCGAATAGTTTTTAGCCCCCCAGGGCCAATAGAACGGGGGTTAAGAGTTAGCCTATGCTGACCGCAGTGTTCTAAATTATAAGTGTACCAAATTTGGTGTGGATTGGTCAAACGGTGTAGATTTGTATAGAAAATATACCCACATACACACACACACACATCCTATTTTATATATATAGATTTTCTGACTAGAGCTTTTACATTATTGACCACCAAATTTATGCTGACTTGAATGGCATCTCCATCATAGCAAGAGCGCGTATTGTATTTAAAACTAGCTGTTTTACCCCGCGTTGCTCGGGTTGAAATGGTTAAATGTTGCTTGAAAAGTGAATTAGAATAAGCACTTTTCTTTCACAGAAAAATGCAATCCTTTAAGGGGGAGGGGAAATAGGTTTAGACGACTCAAAAAAATTGAATTTTTTCTATTCCATAAATTGTTAGTGAAACTATTCAAAAATATGTTCCCAAAGTTTCAAATACAAATTTCAATTCGTTCTGAAGTTATGAGCGGTTAAGTGAGCGTTTCTCGTTAAGTGCCGGAGCGCGTGGCAATAAAACGGTTCATTTGCTCTATAGAGACCTTGAGTGGAAGATATTTACTAAAAGCACTGGCGTTGTTTTGACAAAGCGTGTGTTTTAACGTTAGTTTAGCACCGACCTTCGTAACGTGTGTTTCAAGTTTGGAGACAAAATGTCAACGTATCCGAAAAAAGAGCATGGTACTTCTAATCGCACTAGTAGACCACGGAAATCAGTATTCTAATAGTGAATCAAGTAAATGTGGCGAAGGTAAAAAAAGTATCAGCGCAAAAAAACTTTCGGATGCCATTAGTGAAAATGTGATTGTTAATCCTCAACATTGTTATAGAATTATTGAATTTTTTACCGTATTCACAGCTTTGTCGGATATTCTTATTTGTCGAAATTTCAAGCAGGATGTTAAATTTGCAGAAACTGGAATACGGGCCTCGGGTTCAAGCTCGCTATCAATTGCAAGTGTGGATCGAAACAAATCCAATCAGGTCATCAATACTGGATTTGAGATAAATCGTAGGATTGTGTTTATCATGCCACTCTTAGGGGTTGGCAGAGAAGGATTAAATTTATTTTGCAATTACATGGACATTTGCAGTAGTATATCTGAAGATACTTATAATGCAATGTGCAATCATATCCACGCCGCTGTGAAGAAAGTGTATGATTTTTGCTGTAAGAAAGCTATAGAAGAAGAAAAAAGAGAAAATGAAAAACGCGAAAGACCTATTCTGAATTTAAAGTATATGGTGATGGAACTTGGAAGAAATGAGGATTCAAATCATTATACGGCGTAACAACTCTTATAGCACATTACTGTGGAAAAGTTATTGATTTCGATGTACGGAGTAGTTACTGTCATGCAATATGGAGGAACAAGTCGAAAACTTCACCAGAGTATCTAGCTTGGCAAGAGGATCATGACGAAGAAACTTGTACAAAAACGCATGAAGGATCTGCGGAAAGCATGGAAGTGGAATCTGTTAAAATGATGTTTTCAAGATCAGAGGAATTATATGGAGTGAAATACGGTAATTATATCGGCGATGGAGATTCCAAAACGTTTTCGGCAGTACTCAAATTAAATCCTTATGGTGACGATCTGACAGTTATCATTATATGGTGCTGGAATCGCTGATTAACCAGTAAGTAGTTCAAATAAATTTATTACTGTCTTGAATTTGTTGTTTTCGGTCATTTTTTTTCAAACGCGTTTTTCTCGAAACGACTTTTTTTGAATTTGTGTACACTCTAGCTCAAAAAGTTCTTAACCAATCATTTTGAAAATTCATAGTTAGTTTCTTTATACATTTAAGCTCTATATGAACCTAAATTCGGAGTAATATCATTGTTTAAAGTATTTTTCATTGTAAAAAAGTTTTAAAAAATGGCAAAAAATTATGCTCTTTTCTTTAAACGCCTCTAAAGAAATGCAATTTTCAATTTTTTGGGGAGAAGTTAGGTTCATATAGAAGAAAGACATGTCCTTAAAGTATATTTAGAACCCTATTGATTTCAGTTGAAAACGAGGCCTCCAGATTGTACACAAACAGCTACGTCTGATGGTGACCTCCGATGGGTGGCAGCTGATTTCTTCAATATTTTCCGAGGAAATACTTCAAAAAGATTAGTGTATTTACTTAAATATATGTATAAAATGTACTCAAAGTTTCAATAAATTATATGCATTCCTTCCTTGCCAAAAATATTCATAAAAATCAGTAAAAAAACGTTGTTCTAAACCTATTTCCCCCTTAAGTTGTACGGAAAATACGTTTTAACTTTTCCATGGCTTCTACACTATACTTCGGACGCAAATATATACATTTAATTCCTGCATATATTGCAATATGTAAAAGATTAAGACATAAATACAAACAGAAACGAAATTCCTACGAAAAAATGCAGAATTCTAAAAAACGAAAGATGCGCAGTGTCGAATTTCGACTGCCTGAGTGTATTATGAAATAGAGCAATTCGAAAAAAGACATTTGAAAAATATTGATAAAGACGATAATGATTTATGAAATTTAGTATTGTTCAAATATGACTGCAACATTTCACTGTGTTAATTCAAATAGACAAACACGGGATTCTAAATCAAATTTACAAAATAATAAAACATTAATTTTGGTTTGCCAAATCTAAAATAACAAAATTACGCTTTTATGATAAATGAGTTGAAGTTTTTCGTGTAACATTACAAAATGTAAATTATGAATAATGAAATATTTTAAATATCCTTTTTTTATCAATCAAATATTTATAATATTCATGTAAAAATATAAAACTCATCATAGAAATAAAATAATAATTCAATCGTATACATCCAGCATCTCGGTACTCCAAATACAAGGCCCTTTGTCATAACGTCAATCAGTTTCAACTGCTTCTGTTTAAATACTCTCGCAAGCAAGTCGTGGCGCTCACTGGGTAATTGACCATTGGTAAGAACCTCCTTGATCTCCGTCCAAGTCGGATTGCAGGTGAAGGTGATAAATAAGTCTGGTCTCCCGTACGTGCTCACGTACGTCATAGCATCTTGCGTGTATTCGTGCATGTGTCTGGGACTCTCCTGTAAATGTAGCTGGTAGTATGACCAAGGCACCGAGGTTTTCAACGTTCCCGTCATTTGCCACAGCATCTCTCAGGTAAATATATTCGTCAACTCTCAGTTTACGTTGATTTAGACGAATGTAAAGGAGACGCTCACTCTCGACTTTTGGGTACATATCGACCATGAACTGATGAAACAATTGCTTGCAGTTCAATACGTGGTACTGCTCAGTATCTCGAACCATTAATCTGTACGCATAGAAATCGCTGAAACTTTCTTGCTGGTTGTTTCACCTGTTCTTGGGTTGATCTGCCTCAGATTAAAATGATATCCATCTTCACCATGGGGGAAATATTACTGGGTACTGCAGAGCACCATAAGATCGATGTGTTTCCGAAATGCGCTGCAATGATTCACCTCGTCGTTGAATAACGATATCCCGTTGATGGAACTCATCGCTTGATATAACCACCGCGACTTCATCTGCTTGAGAGTTAAAGCGCCGCTCGTGTTCGCCTGCTGGTCTTCGGTCTGCTCTTATGACTACTATATATTCATCTGTTGGCATACGTTCCAATGCTGTTTCAAACGTTTTAATAAGATTATTATGCTCATGAAATATCCTCTGTAAGTTTAAAACAATCTGACGTCTTGTTCCCGAGATGTAGGCGCACCTCTGATCAGTTTCCATTTGTTCGTTTTGAATAAAATATTGTTGTAGAAATTTTGGTGGTTGATCTGGCAGCGGAAGCAACGATCCCGCTCTATAGCAAATCTGCCCTTGTACCTTGAATGTCGACGGAAATCCGGGCTGTCCAACAACTGATGTGGCGCCGAATGATGTCATTTGGAAACATGAGTTGTATTTTCTGATGTTACTAAGAAAATGCTTCGACTCTGACGTATCTCCTGATGTGTAAGTCAAAAGTTCTTGTGGTGGTGGTTCCAGTTGGCAGAGATTAGTTTTTCCATTTTTGAAGCAAATACCAGGTTGACACTGATTTAAACGTTTTGGCTTGACAGTAACTACAAAGCATTTCCATTTTCCCGATGGTAACACTTGCATGCAGCGAGTAGTCTTTATGTGAAACGCAGTGGAATCCTTCCAATGCTAAGCTAAAATGGTGCGCAGTCCGTGATCGTTTGAATCTATCTCTCTTACCCTGTAGTCGGACCTCACGCTCTTGTGCCATCTCTGTTGCTCTAAATGTAGTAGCTCTCTCTCTCGCAATCGCAAGTCGTCTATTCCTCTCCTCGGAAGTTTCTTGACTACGCTTATCCTTCATCATCTTAGCCGTTGATTGTACTTGGCCGACCGACTTCCGCTTCCTTGGAGCAGCTACAGCAAAGAAATCTGTAAAAGAATACAAAAAGGTATTTCATAAATTAAGCAAAAGGCACACACTCTCACTGAGCAATGAAATCTATCATAGAATACAATAAAAATAAAAAGCTAATATAAACTGAATGGTAAAAACAAATTTTAAATTGTGAAGTACTTACATCAGTTTAGGAATATCAAATTTTTAACACAAAAAAATATTAATGCCTTACTTAAAAGCTGTCAATCAAAATACTCAAACACAGAATTCTAAATCATACTAAAAAATAAACTTTTATTCTGGTATAAAAAAAGCACCAATTCTGATCCTCAATTAAACTTATTTAAAAAATTGAGCAAAAGGCACACTCTCACTGAGCAATGAAATCTATTATAGAATACAATAAAAAACTAAAATTAACGGAAAAACGAATTTAAAATTATGTAGTACTTACATCAGTTTAGAAACAAATCCAAAATGTACACTATCACTGTCGAATAAAGTAGGAAACACTTATACAATCAACTAAAAGAGCGAATTAAAACTGTCAAATTCACTGAAAGATGATAAACTGGAAGACTTACCGAGTTAGCTTCCTTTAAATACGACCAGCTAAGAATCGAGGTGTTGGAATGTTCTTCATCATGAGTCCAAGAAAGTTTCCGTTTCCCCAACTTTCTAGAAAGTTCTACAAAGTTTTATAAAAGAAAGTAAACATTAATTCTGGTGCTGCCAGATACCGAGTAGCAAAATTACGCTTTATGATCAATGAGTTTTTCGTTTGTGCTTTTCGGAATAACGGTGCTTGGGTTAGAAATAAATGTAATCGGTGTAAACAAATTAAACTGAATAGAAGAAGGTTGATTTTACAGAATTTTTAAGAAAGAAAATCACTGCTTTCAACGGAGGATTCACATGTATCTATTCCGGACATTTTAAAATAAGTTACACGCCTTTATGAAACAGAATTCTACAAATCATTACGTATTCAATAAATTATGTAAGGAAAGTTGGTCGAAATATATACACCAACTTTCTTTGAAAATCATCCTTGAATTCCTGAAAATCTTTCTTGAATTTACTTGTAAAAATAAATATTTTAAAATATTCTTTCTTCATCAACAAAAAATATCTATAATTTATTTACATCATGGGAAGAACTAAAAAGTCAGTTCAAACATAAATATTGTAATTTAATTTGTTTCGGAAAAAATTGTTTTTCGATCAACACTGGTAAAGCAACCATAGCTGTCTAAAGCAATCAATCTATGCTCAATGTTATTTCTATAGCGATTTCGAATAGTTTTTAGCCCCCCAGGGCCAATAGAACGGGGGTTAAGAGTTAGCCTATGCTGACCTCAGTGTTCTAAAGTATAAGTGTACCAAATTTGGTGTGGATTGGTCAAACGGTGTAGATTTGTATAGAAAATATACATATATACATACATATATACATACACACATCCTATTTTATATAAATAGATACCTATCTGATTCCAGTAAATTTCAAAACAAATTTCCATACCGTTTGTGCGCCCGCAAGACAATGTTTGAACTGATACAGAGATTTCTGGACAGGCTCCGGGGCTTATTCCGGCAGCAAGAGATGGAGGTCACGGTCCTCGGGCTGCAGCAGGCTGGAAAGACGACCTTCGTGCAAGTCCTGGCAAAGGACCCCTGCTTCGACACCATTCCGACGATCGGCTTCAACATGCGGCAAGTGTCCGTGGGTCGGACGGTGGTCAAGATCTGGGACCTTGGGGGGGAGCGGCGGTTCCGGGGCATGTGGGAACGGTACTGCAGGGGGGTTAGCGCCATCCTGTATATGGTGGACGCGGCTGACAGAGAGAAGCTGCCGGAAAACACGTGGACCCTTCACGATCTCCTGCAGAAGCCTCAGTTGAGACATGTTCCCGTTTTGGTGTTGGGTAACAAGAGGGATTTGCCGGACGCCCTCGGCGAACTGGAGTTCATAGACCAAATGAAGCTCAAGTACATGGACGACAGGGAAGTGTGCTGCTACATGATTTCTTGCAAGTACCAAGAAAATATAGAGGCTGTACTCAAATGTCTGATAAAGCATTCAAAATTGTCGAAATGAAGATGAAAGCTTAAGTATTCTTTTAATCTTGTTTTTACGGAAGTACATTGACATGAAACTTCCGTGCGTTGCTTGTGTATTTTAAGCGCATTTTTGTTTCTTATTGAAAAATATAGTAAAGGAAATTTAACTCACTCTCGATGCGATACTTCACTAAAATCATGGTGCACGTATGTATCTAGCGCCTCGTCTGGTGGCAACGCTCTTGACGCGTTTTATGGAGCACTTTTTATGTCGCCCAAGGAAAGAAATCTTAGAATTTTTTTACCTTTATAAATATTTATAAATAACATCTTTCCGCTCGCCGAGGTTGCCATAAAAACAGAAATAACCCTAATAAAGATGGGTTACCTTCACCTGCCATAACTCGCTACAAAAAGTGCGCCAAGAGCGTTTCCACCAGACGAGGCGCTAGATACATCTGTACCAAACATGGATGAATCTAAAGAACAACATTCAGGCCAACTATTATATTGGCGACTACAATTTTCGTCGCCAAATGGTTATTTGGATAGGCCTACGTAAGGTTACCATATTCCAAAACTTTCGCCGATTGATCATGGACAGTTTACTTAAAAGCACAGTAATGCCTTAAACAGCAATATATCCCATTAATTTTTCTATAGATTGAAGTTCTCTGTTACATCTAATTAACCTTTTTAAAGCAATAATCGCTGAATGATAAAAAATAACCATCTAAACTGGAAATCAACGGAATTTATTTACACTTACCCTCTGACAATGCTAGATGAATTGACAATTACATCAAATTCATTCCTCCCAATAAGTTTCAGGCAATTTTCAGTGCAGGGATTCCCAAACTTAAGTGGATAGCTATTCACCTTTTATAAAGAAATCGATACTCACCTCTTCGGTAGAAAGAGTTGAATACATATAATACAATTTCAATCACAAGTTAATTCATACATTGAAGGAAATCCATATATTTTCCCTTCACTTTTATATTTATACTAGCAGAATTACCCGGCGTTAATCGGGTTTAATTGGTTAAATGTTGATTGAATAATCAGTAAATCAGATCAGAATAATCGGTAAAGATGTAGAATCCGAGACATGTTTGTCGCCAAGCAATTTTTGTTGCCAAATCAAGATGGCGTCCTAAGCCAGTATGTTCGTTAAAAAAAAAACCGTTGACTTTCCTACGCGAAACACCTTTTGCATAGGGTTGCCATAAAGCTTAATAAAAACAACAAGGTTACCATGTTTGGCGATAAATCGCCACGGTCTCGGATTCGACATCTCACCCGAGTAATCGCTTCTATTTCAGAGTCGACAAAATACTTTTGAACAATTTCGATAGATAATAATGATTTATTTACAAAAAGAACACATTATAATACTTGGAAATTCTTAAATATGACCACATTTCTGTCTTAACTCAAATGCACAAACACGGAATTCTAAATCTAATTTATAAAATAAAACATTAATTCTGGCGTTGCCAGATACCGAATTGCAAAATTACGCTTTTATGATGAATGAGTATTTTTGTTTTGGCTCTTCGTGTTCCATTACAAAATGCAAGTTGTGTAAAATTAAGTATTTTAAATATCCATTTTTTTCATCATTCAAATATTCCTAAATTATTTATATTATGGGAAGAAATAAAAAATCAGTTTAAACGTAATTAGAATTTTAAATTGTTTAAATATAACGTTTCAGAAAAAAAATTCTCGAGCAATACTGGTAACATAATTTTATTAGAAAATTTGGTCTTCGATCAATACTGGTAAAACAAACTGAGTTGCGTACCGCAATCGTTTTATGCTCAATGTTTTTCCTATAGCAATTTCGAATTGATTTATCCCCCACCTAGGTTAAACAGAAGGGGTTAATATGCAGCTTGCTTTACTCGCAGGATTCCAAAGTATAAGTGTACCAAATTTGTTGTGGATTTGTCAAACGGCGTAGATTTGTATAGAGAACATACATACACACATCTATTTATATATATAGATAGATTTATGATTTGATTTCATATTTTATTTGTTGCAGTCTTTAATTTTTTGTAAATGGTTTAACATAATTTGTGTTCCTCATATGGCCAAATCTTTGAATTGAAATTGAAACAGTCGCATCTTTTTTCTTCAAATACTCTTCCATTTCCTTCCTTAAAAACTTAAATCATTAATTCTTTTTGTTCAAAATGTAGACATATATGTGGTGATAGGACAATACCAAAAGTTAAATTTATTTAAAGTTTTAAGTAATTTTTTGTACATCGAAGTGTCCTCAAATTAATGTCAGTCTGTATAACGAATAAAAAGATCGAAACGAATAAAAACGAAATCTTACATAGGTAACTCTTTTCTTATTTGGTTATTACATTTCCTGAAATTTTAGTCTGTTTTCCTATAGTTATCACATCAAATTTGTTCTATTTGTTATATTATCTATTTTGAAATATTGATGGTAAACTATTCACGGACTTACGAGATTTGAGTCACTTGACTATCCGTAACGCACTTCGTTTTAAATTATGTCGATTACAGAATTTTGAAATGTGTTTACCCTATCGAATTCATATATTATATTAATCATAAATTTTGTCTGTCTATTTATTTGTTCTTAATATTGATTCAATCGCAGTTTAATTTAAAAATCAATCCGCATCAGTTCGTCTCTGAAAACTGTTCGTTAACCTACATAAATTAGTCATACATTTGTACTTTAGATGGCAGCAGGAATCAGTGGCTTATTTTCTTAACCATTCCATTTTCAGAGCAATACGCCATTAGTCATACATAGATGGCAGCACCAATTTCATACTGCAATACCTTTTGAGGGCCTACTTTCGGGGCCATAGTGAAGGAAGGGGCCCGAGTGCAGCTCATCGACCTTAAAAGTAACTAGACCAGGCCTGGCCAACCCAAATGGTTTCACGAGCCACTTTGATGACGAGTAACAGTACAGCGGGCCGCACTTTAGGTAAACATGCTTTTAAAAATATAATACAAATACAAAATTAATAAAATTTTATTGTTATACTATGATTCAAATATAATGAACTCTTCGAGTCTTAATTAATGAGATATTTGTGTTTATCCTTTCCTTCACTTAATTTTTGTAAATCTATATTTATGTTCGACGTTGCACATCGTAGCTAGTTTTCTAAATTGGCATCAGTTAATGAAGCACGTGATGAACTCTTTGTAAATTTCATCTTCGAAAAAAATGTTTTATAAACATATGTGGATCCAAAAGCACTTACAACTCGTGCAAAATATCTTAAGTTGGAATATCTCTCGGACGAAATTATTATTTCTAAGTTGGCACTCAAATAACAATAATTTCTTATTAAAAGCTTTGATGAAATTACAAGTATCGATTATTAAATTATCTTGCCCTTGCAAGTCCTTATTTAGCTGATTAAGTATTTCTGTTATATCCACCAAAAATCAGGTCTAACAACCAATAATCATCACTTAATTCAGGAACAGATTCTTGTTTCTCGTTCATAAACATATCTATTTCCTCCCCTAAATTAAAAAATCTTTTTAAATATTTTCCACGACTTAGCCATCTAACATTGGTAAAATATACGATATCACCATATTCAGATAATTCGCTAAGGAATTCTTTGAATTGCCGATGCTAAAGAGCATGTGAACGAATGTAATTTACTATTTTTAGAACTACTTTCATAACGTGATTTATGGATAATAATCGAGCACATAAATTTTGTTGATGTATAAAACAGTGACTAATGAAAATATCATTGGTTTTAATGCCTCTGCAATCTAGCTTATCCACAAGTAATTTTACAGCTCCCTTATTTTTACCTACCAAAGCAGGTGCTCCATCTGTTGTTAATCCTGAAAGAGCCTCAAAATTTAAGCTATTTTCGGCTAAAAATTTTTCAATTGCCTGGAAAACATCTTCTCTAGTTGTGTCTTTTAAATGTGAAAGATTTGACATTTCTTCTGTCACTTGGAATGAACGATTCACACCGCGAATTTATAAATATCAAAGTTGAGATGTGTCTGATATATCTGTACTTTCATCAAATGCTAAAGAATATGCTTTGAATTGGTTAATTTTATCTCGCAAAGTTACTACGATTTCATCTGAAATGTCATCAATGCGACGACATATAGTTTGGCGTGAAAGACTGATACTTGAAAATAATTTGCTTTTATCAGGCAAAACATCTTTAAAATGCTTCCAAACAGTCCCTTACCAGTTCACCATCCGAAAATGGTTTCATTTTCTTTGCAATCAACATGGCAACAGAATAACTTGCTTTGACAATGGTGGATGGTTGTTGTAATAATGAATCAAACATCGTTTGCTGAGCTTTCAGATATGCGATTTAAGCGCAGTTAACTTAAAACCTTTTACTTCTTTACTGAAATTTACATATTCAATATGTTTTGTCTCATGATGCCTTTTAATGTTATTTCCTTAAATACAGCGACTCTACAAATTAAACACATTAATTTTGAATTCTGCATTGTGAAAAAATAATCTTTTTCCCAAAATTTTTGAAAAAATAATCTTTTTCCCAACGATCATTAAATTTCCTGTTTTCATCAACAACTTTTCTTTTCTTTGAATTCATCCTTGTTATGGACAAAAAAAAATCAAATAAATGTTAGTTGGAGAATATTGGTATATTACACAGAGCAAAAAAATTTACTTTTTAAGTAAATTTAGAATTCTTGTTTTCTAATTATGTAAAAATCAGGGCTTCGAACCGTATTATTTTCCGTTCTATTAACCAAAATTTTTGAAATTCGGTTCTGTTCCGGTTTGCGCCATCAATAGTACGTAAGCCGGTTTAAACCGGTTTACGTATATTCGAGCAGTTTTTTTTCTCTCCGATTGCAATTCGATTTACATTAAAATGTTGTCATCTAGGGTGTTTAGGGGTCATTAAAGTCTTTTAAAGAGATCTTTTTAAAATTTTCATAAAAATTTAATTTGTGAAATAAATTATCATGAATTAAATTTATAAAAATCCCCTGTACCTTAGATTTGCTTACCAAGCACTCAACCTATAGCGGAAAATATTTGCACTTAACCTGATAATCACTTTATGTAAATTACACTGCTGGCCACCGTAAATGCAACACCCTGAAGGAAGCATGCAAATAATATGAAATTTACAACATGCATTAGCGGAGGTGAGATATGCAAATGGTTAGAATTTCAGCGCAGACGTACATCACGCGCGCCTGTGGCGCCACTTCAAAGCGCTATTTAAGGCTTGGAGATTTCGACGATTTCAAGTACGGCAATTGTGTTTTTCTTGTGGTTTTTTCAAAAAAAACGATCAATTATGCCTCGTAGAAAACAGCGATCATCTTTTGATCAAGTATCCGAGTTCGACAGAGGAAGGATAGTGGCCTACCGAGATTGTGGATTATCTTTCAGGGAAATCGGTAGTCGTGTTGGACGAAACCAAACAACTGTAATGCGGATATGTGATCGTTGGATGCAGGAGGGTACGACGGACCGACGTGTTCGATCGCATCCACCTCAGTGCACCACTTCACGTGATGACAGGCATATTGTGCGTATGGCAGTGACGGATCGCTCAGCCACATCACGAACCATAGCACAGCACATTCAGTCTGTACCGCATCATCCAGTGTCTGCGCGTACCATTCGACGCCGTTTACAGCAGAGTGGTCTGTCCGCAAGACGTCCATTGTTTCGTTTACCCTTGACGCAGAACCACAGACGTTTCCGCCGCCAATGGTGCGATGAAAGAAGGATGTGGACGGCAGAATGGAATGAAATTGTCTTTACTGACGAGTCACGCTTCTGTCTGCAACACCACGATGGTCGGATTCGAGTCTGGAGACACCGTGGAGAGAGGATGCTGAACAGCCGCGTTATGCACCGCCACACTGGTCCTGCACCGGGTATTATGGTATGGGGTGGTATTGGATATCACTCTCGCACTCCTCTAGTACGCATTGCCGGTATTTTAAACAGCCAGCGCTACATCTCCGAGGTGTTGGAGCCAGTTGTCCTTCCTTACCTCCAGGGCTTGCCCACAGCCATATTTCAACAGGATAATGCGCGACCACACGTGGCACGCATTGTCCAAGGGTTCTTCGTCAATCGCCAGATTGAATTGCTTCCCTGGCCAGCTCGCTCTCCGGATCTTTCGCCGATAGAAAACATGTGGTCCATGGTTGCTCAACGATTGACCCAGAATACATCCCCAGCTGCCACACCAGATCAACTTTGGCAACGTGTGGAAGCTGCTTGGTCTGCTGTACCCCAAGAACACATCCAAAGTCTCTTTGAATCAATGCCGAGGCGTGTGGCAGCGGTGATCTCCAACAATGGCGGCTACTCTGGCTACTGATTTTGGCAGGAACCACACTTCACAGAAGTCTATAAATTTAATCATTTGATACTTGGTCAACATGTTATCTACAAAATAAATTTTGTTGTGATATCTCTTGTCTTTCTTGGTGTTGCAATTTGGGTGGCCAGCAGTGTATAAAGTACGTAATACTTTTATTATAAATTATTATCTATATATATAAAGTAGGATGTGTGTGTATGTAATATGTATATTTTCTATACAAATCTGCAACGTTTGACCAATCCACACCAAATTTGGTACGCTTATACTTTAGAACACTGCGGTCAGCATAGGCTAACTCTTGACCCCCCGTTCTATTGGCCCTAGGGGGCTAAAAACTATTCGAAATCGCCATAGAAATAACATTGAGCATAGATTGATTGCTTTAGGCAGCTATGGTTGTTTTACCAGTGTTGATCGAAAAACAATTTTTTCCGAAACAAATTAAATTACAATATTTATGTTTGAACTGACTTTTTAGTTCTTCCCATGATGTAAATAAATTATAGATATTTTATTGATGAAGAAAGAATATTTTAAAATATTTATTTTTGTAAGGAAATTCAAGGAAAGGTTTTCAGGAGTTCAAGAATGATTTTCAAGGAAAGTTTTTTTATTTCGACCAACTTTCCTTAAATAATTTATTGAATACGTAATGATTTGTAGAATTCTGTTTCATAAGCTTTTTAGGTAAGGCGTATAACTTATTTAAAAATGTCCGGAATAGATACATGTAAATCCTCCGCTGAAAGCTCGTCATCTGACCGTGGTTCAAAATTACGTGGTGTTGTCCTCGGATCTTTCCCTTTGGGATTGATCCCGGACCGTCACCAATAGCCCGTTGTGTTGCTCTAGTGTGACGTTAATTGAAATAACCCCCCTATTCAGTTTAATTTGTCTACACCGATTACATTTAATTCTAACACAAGCACCGTTATTCCGAAAAGCACAAACGAAAAACTCATTGATCATAAAAGCGTAATTTTGCTATTCGGTCTCTGGTAGCACCAGAATTAATGTTTACTTTTTTTATAAAACTTTGTAGAACGCATTTTTTCGCCGGAATTTCGTTTCTGTTTGTATTTATTTGTCTTAAACTTTTACATATTGCAACATATGCAGGAATTAAATGTATATATTTGCATCCGAAGTATATTGTAGAAGCTATGAAAAAGTCAAAAAGTATTTTCCGTACAACTTAAATGATTGCATTTTTCTGTGAAAGAAAAGTGATTATTCTAATTCACTTTTCAAGCAACATTTAACCATTTCAACCCGAGCAACGCCGGGTAATTCAGCTAGTTGATTATAAAGTTCATAATCCTTTTTGAATTCTCGCAGGGAACGTGTCGAAAGAAAGAACTGTCAATGTTTTATGCCAGTTAGTGGATTCTGCGGAATTTTGCTTACAATGCAATAAATAGTCCTTGAAAGCGCACGCAGTCAGCTACTCTGCTATATTTGAGCGGCAGATAAAAAAGAGAGTTTGAAAGTCTTTTAGTTAAAAATTTGTGTCTGAACCGAAATAAGTATAAATTAACTGAAAACCGGTAAAAAAAAATAACGTTTTCGATTTCGATTCGGGTTCAGAGGTGGACTATTTTTGGGGTTCGGTTTACGGTTAAAGAACAGCGATTTTTCAATTTTTTCGGTTCCGTTCCGGTTCGAAGCCCTGTTAAAAATACCAATATTTAATAACTTTTTTAAACTTAATGCAAATAGTGATCACTTGAAACTTTATTAAATTCTTATTAATTTTAAAATTTACCTGCATTAGTAAAAATATACTCACTTGAATAAATTTCAAACTTTCTTTGGATGTCTTCAGATGTCACTTTTATTCAGCTATCAGCACCACACACAAAAAACTTAGTAAACACGCCAGTAAGTCAAAAACAAACCTAACACATAAACTCAGATTCACTTGAAATAATAACTTCGTGCAGTGGATAACGAAACGATGACGAACTCAAACGTGTCTAGACTAGTGTCTCCAGTCAGCCTTGACTGCCGGCTTCCATACACAACCAAGATTACCCCTTGGCGAAATTAACACTTACTGGCGCAATTTATATTACATTTTTTTACGTGGTTTTTCTATCGTTAATTTAAAATTTAATTTTTTATCGTTATTTCAAATATTAATTTATTTAATATTTTTTGTATACATGCAATGAAAAACAAAGGTTTCAATAGAAATATAAAATCGCCCGGCGGGCCGCACAATTTAACGTGACGGGCCGCATGAGGCCCGCGTGTTGGCCAGGCCTGAACTAGACGGACCAAATGGGCGGAGTCACGGTCGTAAGATCTCAGAAGCTTAGGTCACGTGGGTAAGGGAATTAACTCAGACAGATCAGCTGTGTAAGCGCAGGATTTAGTGGTTTTAATCACATTCAATAATTGAATTTTACAAGGCTTTTAATGAGTCTCAATGGAAAAAACCTTTTCATAAGAAAAGGAAAAATAGTTTCTCGTGATATGGTGTTGAGCGAATAAAAATAACGATTGAAATGGTACAATTGCGAGTGATTAGGTCATGCCTGATTATTTGAAATACGTACCTTTTTATAAAGGGAAACACTAATAAAAGCGCGTTTTTTACTAGCAAATCATCTGTTAAAGATTTCAAATTGACACACACAGCATAATACTCTTTTCTTTTTATTTCATTACCAGATGAAAAATGACAATTCACTTTGATAAATCTAAAATATTTTGTAGCTACAAAATCACATTTCTAAAGTTTCTTGGTATTTTTCAATTTATAGTATTTTTTTATTTTATTACAATCAAAAATAAATCATGTTCTAATTTTAAATTCAAACTTTAAAAAATATATTAAAACATATATGAAGCTCTATTAATTTCGAATGCAATATATTTATTAGGGTAAGGTCTAGTCTTACAAATAATCTTATAAGTTATAATTACTTTTATAAAAATACTGTAATAATTGAACACTTCTGGAAACATTTTTTATTTACTCGAGACAAACATTTTTATTTACATCAAATCAAACAAAGATATTTTTATTTACAAGACATACTTTTGTTTACATGAAACAAACGTATTTTTATTTACAAGACACACTTTTATTTACAAGACACATTTTTATCTACATGAAACATATTTTTATTTACAAGAGACAAAACATGATTTTATTTACCATTCAGCTGGTTCAGAAGATTGTAACATTTTTTTCAGTTGATAATTTCCACAAGAACTTTTTTAAAGTTTCAGTAAATTTGATTGTCTTATGAATCGAAATATTCTTTTTGAAGAAATTTTCAAAATAATCATATTTTTTGTTATAAGCCCCATTACTTTTGTGTTTTCTAGTACACCTTTTTTGCAATTTTTTAATAAAACATGTTTGTTCATAGGTTTTAACCATTCCTAAATTGCAGCACAAATTTTGATTGTGAGCATTGCTTATAAGGAAAGCAATTTAATGCTCCAAATATGCTCTTAACAAATAGTTTATAGAAGTATACACACAATTATGAATATGCAAGTCTTTTTAATGGCCCTTTAAACCAAAAGAAAAAATAAAACTAGTGGAAATCCTGCACCACACATGCTTAGCTGATATAAAATTGAGTGTAACTAAATTTTTAAAGGTTCATTATCATATCATCCTATAAATAATTATCTTCCTGCATTTTTATGATCCTCAGGTTACCATAATCAAAAGTTTGAAACATTCTGACGATGAAAACAATATGATTGGAGGCTCTGAAACTAAAACTCTGATTCAATGCAACTTTTGAATTTTTATGACTACTATTTTTATTTATTAGTTTAAAGAATGTGACAATTTTAATTCATTACTTCTATATTATTGGTTTTTAAACAAAATCAATTTGGTGAATTTTTTACGTATATTTTTCAGCTTGTACGTTCTCATTATAGTATGATGCATTCTTATGTTGAAATATTTTGCAAGAATGGCTTTAATCAAAAGAACGAAGTGGTTGTTTTAGATTTTTTACATATATTTGTTTAAATGTTAATATATACTTCACATCATTGTTTTAAAAATAAATATGAGGCATTCAATAGGAATCATCAGTCTGTCCTACACCTGTGACAAAAGTATTTGTTTGTAATGCTCTATTTGCATATACAGCCCTTCATGAATCTAGAAATTTCTGAAATTTAAATCTTTAGAACCAAAAGTAATTATGCTTTTGAAAATTGTACCGAGTTATGTAATAAAACACAAGAATAATAAACTCTCACAAAATATAACTTTTACCTAAGCCAATATCTATGCAATAAGTTACCTGCACGATGAAATATCATCACTTATTCTTTCTAGTGGGGGCTTTCGTTCTTTACGACTGGATGGTCCTACATTTCTAGGAAGCTGAAAAATACTTGGAATGATACCTTCTTTTAATGTTCTGGGACCAAATCTACCTTTTATAAAGTCATCTTCCTTAAAATATCTTGAGCAAAGTCGTGAATGCTTCGAAGGATAAAAATTCTTTCTTCGAATTGCATGGCACCAAGCTTCACACAGAAGTTTGTCAATAGGAAACCTATACAAATAAAGTATTTTGTTCAACTAAAATGGCAAAACAAAAATATAGCGTGAACCAGTCATTTCATCATTTCTCAAAGCTAACTAGTCTACGTACAAGCACCAAATTAAACTGTTCTATTCTATTATATTCTAACAGTGAAACAACTGGAAACTAATGTTCAGTAATCTGCCTTTTTATACATAAAAATAAAACAAAAGTCAGATGTTACAAGATGATTAATTGTACTATGGCTGGTATTAATCACCTTCCTTTTTTGACAATTTCTTCGAGACATCTTTAAAGCACTTATTGTAAATTAGTTTGGGGTATTTTTTCATGAATAATGTACCCTAATTGATTAATTACTGAGTAGTTCACTTTAATACTAATATCTTTAATTCAAAGTAATTCTTGTGTGTGAACTAAGAATTTGAGTAACTGCTAACACAAGATACTTCTATGAACTATACGACGTTCGAGTACTACTTTTCATCAAACATTTGTGTAAAACAAAATAAATTGATACAAGATTTTTTTCGTTTCATGTCAAACATAATATGAATAACTATTAACGCAATTTGAAAAGAAAAACTTTTCAATCAAGAAAGGTATTATATTCCTATCTATAACTAGAAGTGTAAATGCAACTTTTGAAAGAGGTATTACTAATTGGTCAATTATTGATAAAATTGTATAGAAATGTCATTTCACAATTAAAATTTTACTTACTTATGAAATGAGTATCCTTCTCCGGCTTTCACCTTGCAATTATACGCAACGCAGTAGTTCACCATGCTGCAGCTATGGGAGAAATGGCGACGAGCTCCCACAACCACGTGACCTTCGCCCGGAGATCTTCGAACCAAGCAGTGAGGAGAAATAACATGAAGCTGCGCGCACACGGTCCGTCTAAAGGTCGATGGTGCAGCTTCTGTGACGTCACGATGGTGTGGCCATTGGAGAGAAGAGTCCACGATCAGACGGAAATAGACAGTAAAATCTCGGTATAAGCAAATCCATCAATCCATTTTTTCCAAGATTTGAAACAACACAGTTCAATCTTTTTGTTATTAATTTTGGATTAATTTTCACAAATAAAAATATTCGTTCCTTTGTATTTCCGGGATTAACCATAAAGTGTTTGGATCAATTTTCGTTAAGAGGTCCCAGTACCATATAATTCGTTAAAATGTTGAATATTTGTCTTACATTAGTTTTGACCTTTAGAAATAAGTGTGCCGAATTTTGGAACGAATAGAAACAATTTAAAAGACTTCAATGGCCATTCTTATGTGACAACTAGGGGGAATATTTTTCCTCTTTCTTGTTAATTCAAAATGAAGTAAATGTAGGCAAAAATACTTTCTATCCCTTTCCTTTTTAATAGTATTCATTGTCTTGATTTATGTAATACTTATTTTTAGGATAAATTATGACATTAAACAAATACATTTTTGGATAACACTTGACAGCTTAAAAATAGTTATAAACTCTAGTTCTATTTATATAAAGAATGAAACAAATCCGTTCTTATAATATGATTTGTAAGTAATCTTTTATAATAGTTAAAACTGGCATTTCTGATTGTTCGCTTTTTATTGATAGACTGTTCACTTATTAAATCCTAGGGTCTTCCTCTGTAAATAAATAGTGCTCTGAAATTTCTTTCGGACTAAAGACGTGTTTAACAAAATTGTTTGTCTGAGGCGAATGAAATTCAAGAATCAGATGTTATGGAATTTTCAGTTTATGAAGGTGTTAGCCTGTCAAAATATAATTCTTTTTCCTGTGAAAATATTTTAACTAAAGAAAATATTCCTACAAATTCTATTTTTACTTTGTAAGCAATTTTTAAATTTTCTTTCGCAACAATTAACATCTCCTTTTATTTAATTTCCTCTCTGAAGTAACATTTTAATTTAACAATTTTTACAATAAGAAATTGAAATATTTATTGTAGTGTATATGATTTATGAATATAAGGAAATAAAAAATGAGCAATTTTTCCATAGCTAATGCATGTGAATCGTTGAAATGAATACAAAATTTGTAGATCAAATTACACATAATTTTCAGTAAAACATTCTAACAGTGAAGAAAAAAATATTTATTGGATTTTAAATAGCTCAAAACCAATATTTGAAGTTAAATTTAAGCTGATAACGATCTTTTTTTAAATAATGGTTATACATATTGGTGGTGATAATGTAATACAGTAATTTAAATTATAAGCAAAAACATTGTTAGGTTATCATGACCTCTAAAAAAGTCGAACTTTTATTTTTCTTTAGTCAAAGGTTACAACCACACATGTGTTTAATTTTTAGATGTTGCAAGTTTTCTTCTATTTTGCATCATTTTCAGCAGGTCATTGTGTTTGCTTTACAATAATTGTTAAGTAAAATGTTTGCTATTATGCACACACGTTTTCTGATGATAAATTTTTGTGGCATTTTACAGATGTGGTCCTCTACAGTTATTTCATTGAAGTTACCTATTTTAAGTAGAATTAGTTTAGCTAACAATCTCTTCTAAAATTTGTGTGACAGAAAGTCTTCTCCATATTGCTCATTAATCAATTCATTAAAAACCTGGTAAGAACAAACAATAAGTTATACCGTAAATTCCTTAGGCCATTTAAGGCCACCTCTATCACCTAATTTTGAATATTGGTGAATAAACTCATCCGCGCGCGCGAACATTCATAAGTTAATTATTTTTCATTTGACAGGATCGAACAGCATATCTCACAATTCAATTCATGCTGCACTTTTTTGGCAACATAGCCAGATATATATACTAGAACAGGCAGAACATCATCTGTAACATTATTATTACAGCTGTATATGATCTCCTCAAATACATTTGGTATGTCAGTTAGTTTCTACAGCTGAATCTCTAAAATCAAAGTCTGTTATTTGGAAGCTACCACTGCTTTTTGATTGAAGCTTTATCATACTTAAAATTTTCAGTTAAAGTTCCACTTGGCGTATGGAAACATTGTAATTGCCCGCACACATTTGACGATATTGTCCGAAGCGAGCTACTAAGCTATCGGTCTGGAATTTGCCGAGTTACAAATATCGCGGTTTTCTGCTGAATGTGTAATGGATTAACTCGATCAGAGTGTCTGTTGTGTGCTTTAAACCGAACTGCGTTTCAGCAGACAACATCCCAACTTCAATTGGTATTTTTAAATTTGCTTTAACTTGTTTAGAAAGTTAAGATAGGTTGTTCCACTTACTTAGCCATCTACTAATTTTTTTAAAAAATTCACAATTTTCATCTTTGTTACTTATTGGGTTTTGCTAAATTTATCCCTGAGATGTTTCCCTTTTAAATGATGTTTAACATTTACAATTTTCCGCCAACATAAAATGTGGGACATAAAAAATTCTTGATTGCAGAAAGTCTGATTTAAATTTATCGCTATTTAATTGCAATGTTAGTCTCATGAAAGAGATTCAATGCATGAGTAACATTTTGCCTTTCAGTCGATGTAGGGAAAAGAACTTTCTGTGACAACTTTGGGGTTTGTTTAATGACCAGTGATTTCTCCTAATCATATATTGTTCGCAAATGAAGTAGGCTGGCAAGTTGAGTTGATTAACTTCAATAACTATAATGGTTTATACTTGGTATATACTAAATAATCATTAGTATACCTTTTAGATCGAATTCTCCTTTACAATGTATCTGTTACTAATGAATAACATCTTTGCACTTGTGTGGTAGTAAATTCATGCGGCCATTAAAGCAGTAGGAATCTTTAGGACTAGAAAATGAAACGAATCTGATAGCTTCCATTTTAGATTGAAATAATTAAGGTCATCCGGTACTTGCGTGCCCCTAATCAGTGCTCGGAAAGATGGGCTTGGGGACATTTCCACTTGAAAATGTTTTTTCTCTATTCAAACTCTTATCTAGATGGCATGTGATCTTTTCCGTATCATTTATACTTACTACATTAACAATGAAAAGCGCCTAATGAATCCCCATCAAAGTAAAATCCGAAGATAAACATTTGTAAGTTTCGAGCATCTTCTAAAGCATGCATGTCTACGAGAACGAACGGGAATGATAGCCCCATTATCGTGACGTCAAAGCGACCGCAGAGCCGCAGGTTCTGGCCCGATGCTTCGCGATGACCCCGCTACTTTTCAGTGTCGTGTCTTTAGGGAACGTGTCTTGAGCAGACATCGACTGGCATCCCTACAGAGGGGAATTATGAGGGGGTGATGCTAGTGGCGAAGTTCTCAAAAATGGGAAAGGAAGAACGGCTCTCTGGGCAGTGAATGTCCGGTGAGGGATAACTTAAAAATTGCGCTTTTCTCAGGTGTTCGTCTTTCCGATATTGCGATACAAAACGATACAACGATGCTTGCACTGACTGAAACTTTAAAGTAATAGGAACTTTAATCAAATATTTCAAGTTCCTTTCATCCGTACAATTCGGACTCTGTACTTAAAATAAAAGAAATTAGATTATGGATTAAACAGAAATGGAATGTTGTTCAATTGCAAATAAATTTCTAGGCTTTTCTGTTTAGCCTTTATTTTGATGGAATATTTATCACCTCAAATTGTGTGCTATTACTATATCGCATAAACAAAGTTTCATGTCAATTCATCTTTGATCACGGAAAAATAATCTTAAAATCTTTGTGAAATCTTTATGTCGTAACATGTTTCTTTTCATGCAAATAGGGTGGCGATGAAGTACAATGTTTTCAAATCCAGACTATCATAACTTTGACTAATTAAGACTATCATAACTTTGTACGGGATTTTGCAAAATTACAATGAGTTTGTCATATAGACTATGCACAATAATAGCCACTCTTACGAAAATTAGCTATCATTCAATTACTCGAATTACCCTCTACCGCTCGGGAGATTGAAAAGTAGTCACAGAATAAAATTCTTATTCCTTTCATAGAAAATATAAATATCACTTAAGTATTTGAGTAACTAAACTTGCATTTTTAGAAGTTCCAGTTTAATTTGTAGCCAAAAAAATTATCAAATTATCCATCAATTTTATGAATTGCATCATTGTTTTCAAAGAGGCAGATGACAAAGTAATTCTATACGACATTCATGATACCCTTAAAAAAACAAGTAACTATTTTTATTTGAAGTAGTGATACACGAAATGTGAAAAAAGCTTGGATTAAAATGGTCTCTCCAGCATAAACAAATTCGATCTGTCTTTTTTAACTATTGACAGATAACTGTTAATAGATTAAACGTTATTGACCGATAATTATTAATATACTACTAGCCATTAAAATTTCTACACCAGGAAGGACTGCAAATAACAATGATATTTATAGGACACATACATTATAGTGGGAAGAACAAACGATTAAATTTACAGGAAATTTGGAGGTATAGATCCTGAGAAATCAGTACCCAGAGCAGCCACCTCTGGCAGCAATAACAGCACTTATCCGCCTGGGCATGGAGTCAAACAGATTATGGCATGTACGGGTACTGCAGTCCATGCAACTTCAACACTATGCCACAGTTCATCGACTGCAGTGAATGGCGAGTGGTGACGTGTCAGTCGCTCGACAGCCATTGACCACACGTTTTCAATTGACGAGATCAGGAGACCGTGCTGGCCAGGGCAACAGTCGAACATGTTCTGTATCAAGGAAGCTCAGGACAGTACGGGCAACATGAGGTCGTGCATTGTCCTGCTGAAACCTAGCGTTACGGAGACCTCGAAGATAGGGCAGAGCCACGGGCCTTGACACATCAGAAATGTAACGGCTGCTGTTCAAAGTGCCGTCAATTCGAACTAGAAGTGATCGAGACGTGTATCCAATGGCACCCCATACCATCACTCCAGGTAATGGGCCAGTATGACGATGTCGAATGCAAGCTGGCAATGAGCGTTCTCCACGATGCCGCCAAACACGGATGCGGCCATCATGATGCTGTATACAGAACCTGAATTCGTCTGAAAAGACGACGTGACGCCATTCCTGCGTCCGGGTTCGTCGTTGATCACACCATTAGAGGTGCTCCTGTCTGATCCAGCGTCAAGGGTAGCCGAAGCCATGGTCGCCGTGCTGACAGTCCATTCTGCTGAAAACATCGTCGAACTGTTCGAGCAGACACTTGTCTTGCAAACGACTCCATTTCTCGACTCAGGGCTCGTGACATGACTGTACGATCCCTTGTGGCCATGCGGATAACACATGTCTGTCTTCTCGGCTGTTAGTGATGGGGTGCCACTGAGATCCTGCACGACGTTCCGTATGACTGTACTGAACCCATTGATTCCATATTCTGCTGACAGTCATGGGGTCTCGACCAACAATACTGTGGTTCGATAAACCGCAATCGCGGTAGGCTACAATCCTTCCTCGATCAAAGTCAGAAACGTGCTGGTAGGCATTTCTCCTTACCCGAGAACCACGTTCAAATGCAATTCCAGTATGAGAAACCTGCTGTCAAATCTCTTCTTTTATAGAGTTGTAGGTGTCGCTACCGCCACCTGCTTTGCATGAATGCGTTGAAAATCTAATCATTTGCATATCACAGTATGTTCTATCTGTCATGCAAATTTCACGTGTATGGCGTGCCGCCTTCCTGGTGTAGCAATTTTAATGGCCAGTAGTGTAGATAAGTGAAGTTACTCGGCTTGTTTTTGCCGAATACGATTTCGTTGTGTTGCTCCAGTGCGACGTTAATAAACTACCTACCTTCGAATACGATTTCAGCACTTCGCTAGTAAAAATTCCAAATTTATGGTTCGGGATTGATGCCGGACAGTCGCCAATAGCCCGTTGTATTTGGTTCAGTGCGACGTTAATTCAACTACCTACCTACCGAATTTATGGCGGCGCCGCAGTATCCCAATTCGAAGAGTAACGGATTGTCGACTGGAAGGTTGCGAATTCGAAACTAGGTCCAACCAAAGACCGTCGTGTCAAGATAAATCTGTCGTGGTGTCCTCACGTTGATGTGGAAGTTATGAGAGTGGAATGCCATCTCAGGTGTTAACCTCGTCATTTGACCATGGTTCAAAATGACGAGGTGCTGTCCTCGGATCTTACCTTTCGGGATTGATCCCGGAAGTCGTGAATAGTCCGTGGTGTTGCTCCAGTGCTACGTGAACTCAACTTCCTACCTTCTGCGTAACTTTAAGAGCGTTCTAGGCAAAACTGGAAAAAATTGAGGAACTTAAAAAACTGTTTTTTTAAAAACATTGCGCAAAACTTCTACAATTAAATAAATTCAATGCAATATTTAAAATTTGTTTTAAAAGTGAACAAAATTATTTTGATCATGCATAGGCTTATAAATTATTGTTGAATAAAATAGTAACTACAGCGGGTCACAAAAGTATTCAATCACCTCCACGTTTATAACTATTTTCATATTAGTCACGGAAGGAAAAACGAACCACCCCTCTTCATTCAAGCAATTTTAACAGTAGAGAAAATTCAAAGATCACGTTCGACAGGAAACAATGTCTTCTAAAAAAAGTCTGACAAACCTTAGGAATGTTTAAATTCTTGAAAAATGGTTGGAAATTTCATTTATGCAATCTAAAGTACATTGCCATTTACCAGTTATGTGTCGAATAGATGAACTCTACTAATCAATGATCAATTGAATGACGCATCCTATTCACCTTTTGGATGATCGGAATATCAGTTCGATTGTATTAAATAATTGCAGGTAGGCGTTTTGGTTGCATACAGGGAGACGAGCGCTAATTAAAAAAAATTAACATTTATTAAGAACACTAAAGACAATACAACATTATACAGAACATCGATCAACACTTTCTTCGTTTCGAAATATATTCTCAATTCCAATATCCTTTTATCACATTTTAATCATGTTTACAATTCACATTATCGCTTGAGCTCGTATAATAAATACAGTTCTCGGATCGTTTGCACCGCTGATAAATACATTTGAAATAGTGTTCAAATTTGAAATTCGGATAACTATAACTCCAGTTAATCTCGATCTACGAATAGTGATTTTCGATGTGGAGATGATGCCTGAAATTGACAGCAACTTTAACATTGAATATCACGGGATATAAAGATAGTAGTCTTGAAATTTCATATTTAGAATAATTTGATGGTGTAGAATCTGATTAAGGCATCAAAACGGTATTTGTATTGGAAATTTTGTTGTTTGTGCAAAATTTTATGAGGCCCCTTATCCAATTGTTTTGCATTTGAATTTGTAGAGGACGTTATTCCCTATTGAATTATATCTTTTAATTTGCTCTACTATGAAGAGGGTGGTTCGGGTTTTTTTTCTGCGACTGTACTTTATAAGGATGCAGCTAAAGTTACGTTTTAAAATTTTACGATATAAAACTTGTCTTCCTGTTTTAGTCACAAGCAAAATAATTAAAAGCTCTGCTAAAACTTTAATATAATCTAGATCAGGTATACAAAAATATTTGCCCACCTTCCGTGAAAAGTATACTGCAATAAAAGTGAAAATAAATGTCTAAGATTTTATTTTTAATTTTACTCGTTTGCACCAGATATTTGGTCAGATTGAAATCCCTCATTCAATCCTGCTTGAAAAGATTTTCAAAGGATTTCGCTGTTATGAAAATGATATTCAGATTTCATCAAATAGTTAATGATAGGATACAAATCTTTTAACAGATTTAAGCCGATTTGATCTTTTATATACCAACCAGATACCTTTTATATACCAATCTGGGTGCATCGCTATAGCTGTGGATACACCCAGATCACTAGAGTGGGCTCTGAAGTTGAAGGACGAAACTTCGATTTCAGCTTCCTTCTAATGAAAAATTAGCTTTCAATTCTGGATTGAAGAAATGTTAATTCCTTTTTCAACGCCGAGTTGAAGCTCGTGATATTTGATGGTAGGAAGGTAGGTATTTAATTAACGTTGCACTGGAGCAACACAACTGGCTATTGGCGACGGTCCGGGATCAATCCATAAGGGAAAGATCCGAGGACAACACCCCGTAATTTTCAACCAGATATATGATGGAAACAAAATTTTGTGAACTGTTGAAATCGGAATTTGGTCAGTATAATACCCGCATACTCTGGGTGTGTCAACAGCAATAGATGTATTTGAATTTATGCTAGTTCATAAGACTCAATGCACATTTATTGATATTTTTACAAATTCGAAAATTTTCGGCGTTTAATTCGAATTAAAATGTAGATTTTGTCCTACCCCATGACAGTAATCAAAAAGTGATTTTTTCATTCAAAGGTATATAGATTGGTATATAGATTAATATTATAAAATCTGTTTAAAGGTTTGAATCTTATTACTTTCTTTAGGAAATCTGAATTTATCACATTTTTTGTAAATACTAGTGAAATCCATTCAAAAACCGTTTTCAAGCCGAATAGAATGAAATTCGTTCCAGTTAACCAAATGCATGGTGATAGACTCAGCAAAAATGAAACATGAAAACACCCAAACACATTTAACATCTGTACTTTCTACATAAAGTGGCTGACTACTTTTGTGTGCTTAATTAAATTTATTTTTTAGATATTTCTAGCAAAACTTTAAAATGCCTCGGTTGTTTTGACGGGAGACTAAAAAAGAAATAGCTTTCGTGAAGTTACATTTTAAACACATCCTTGAAAATATTGAAAAACGTGAGGTGAACAAATGTGTTTTGACACAGTAGATCAAAACTTCGGTAGAATTGTAATGCATTTTTTAATTTTTAAATTAAATTATTTTTCGTGATATAAGCTCACAAACAGAATGTTTTCTTGGTATACATCATGAGACCGTACTAAACATAATAGACTCAAGCTTGTTTTAGTACTGTAGCCTTATTCTAAAAATTACTGAAAATGTGATAGTTATATCTTACGATGAAAAAGAACCTCCATCCTTATAGTAAAATATATTTATTTAACAAATACATAACGACATTAACAGTAGTAGATCCTAAACAGAGAACAGGATTATAGCAAGATAAATGTGACGTCATTTCGCACATCAATAGTAAAGAAATGCCGCCACAATAAGGAAGTTCAATTGAATCGTTTCATTTATGTGAATATTTATATCGATACATCACACTGATGAAACACGCATAAAAAATCGCTACTAAAATATGCAATAACACATATGTTTTAATGGGGTGATCTGATCTTATTTAAGTCTATATTTATGTAATGATAAATGACAATTCTGAACAATGTTTTTCTGAAGTAAACTCATGAAGTAAGGAACTCGAATACACTCAATAGGCAAGAGGAAATATTCATCTGTGACAGTTCAGTCTTGAAATGATCGACCAGTAAAATATTAACTTCTATTTTTCATTATCTTTTTGAGATAGATCAAAGTTTCATTTAAAGATGTTTTCAGGGAAGTTCTAAATTATGCTTTTAATGAATAACTTTAATGTAGTTCTTAGGTAGATATTGTAATTAACGTCACACTGGAGCAACACAACGGGCTATTGGTGACGGTCCGGGATCAATCCCAAAGGGAAAAAACCGAGGTAAACACCACGTAATTTTGAACCACGGTCAGATGACGATGTAATTGTTAGGATGGGGGTTCTGTTTAGATTGGCGACTGGCAACATTTCTGGTTGTAATATGAAATATCCAGACAATGACACACAAGAATTCCAATTGCTTTTCTATTTTCCAGACGCTTGCACTTCCTTACTTTTTGCAACAAGTTATACTTACGCTTCAATATCAGTGAGGTGGGTAGCTTAAGACATTATTAACCAAATATAGTTGATTAAAAGTTACATATTTTTAATTTTGTGTGAATGCAATTAGTCCATTTATAAAAACTCTTAGTATTTCCATCATCCATTTTATACAGCACCAGCATTGATGATCGATCAGAAGATGACAATGAAATGATCAGAGATGATAATGAACCAGAAAAGTTTGCTTTGAAATTTATATAAAATTATGATATAGCACATGAATGAAAATGGCTTGAAAATGTTTTCATGAAAGGAGTTCGGTATTTCGTATGGTTGATTTAATTTCTTAAGTGGCTGCTAAATCATCCCTCGCTGTTACAGGCTTTGCTTTACTACGATCTTCCATTGGCCAACTTCTCGTTGAAAGCATATTCAAATAGGATATCAATTTGTTCTTGGTTCGTAGAATCTAGACGAGCCTGTTTGATTTCCTCTTTAATCTGAATACCTAACTTTTTTTCTCAAAATATTGATCAGCAGTATATACGTGTTAAATGTAACTTTTTAATTCTGTTTAGGCTCCATGATCTTTTTCTTTTACTCTGCTCACCAACATAAAATTAGATACTAGATTACAGAAAATTCGCCTTCCCAGTGATATTTAAAAAAAATTATCATTTCTTGTTATATATATTTATATTATTTGTCACTAAACAACTTATTACTCCAGTATTAATAGCTATGGAACACAAACTAGCAATGGATTTTTTAAAAACTTTCAATAAATTTAATTATCAGAAAATATCTATAATTGAAAGGAAATTGTAGCTCAATTATATATACAGCAAGCGGTATGTTTCATTTTTTGACAGGACAAGTTATTTAAGAGGGATTTTCATTTAGATACTTAATAAATACAAAGAATTTCTTTAACCTTCACTTTTCCATAAACGAGGAAACATACCAAGCATGCTAGTCTCACATTTTTTGAATAGTAAAAAAACCCCATACTGCACATCGTGCGTAGATACATAATGCTTATCTTACATTTCTTTCAATAGTACACATTAATAGTACTGGAAGAATTTAATTACTCCCTTGATATTCACTACAAATTCTTTAATAGCACTACCTTATAGAGTGCAGGACAGTTCAATTCCTCCATACTTGCCATTGAGGAATTGTTTGCATAGAAAACACGATAAATGCAATACTTTTCTTTATGTTTGGGCAACTCTGTAGCTAATCGATTTATTTTTTCAATAAACTTACGATGACTCATGTTAAATGAACTATTACTCGCCACATCATAAGTTGATTTGACTTCAATCAGCCTTCTGACTTTACCCTCTTTTTTCAACAGCAAATCATATGGATGTCCTTTGTCTTCACTCGCATTTATCCAAACAATCTCTATCTGATGTGATCGCAGCGTGAATAGTCCATCCGACAAATTAAATAGCGAATTTGGATATTTATTTTTATAATGATTTTGGAGGAAGGTAAACACATACATTTCACTCAGCCTTTTTATATGAGGCTTTTCACTTGTAACCTCTAGGAGACATCTAAGAGGTCCAGTATGAAGACTTTCAGTTGAGGAATCACTACCAGTTGATGCTAACGGTTGTATTCCTTTTTTACGATCAATTTCTAATTCACTGCTAACTTCAATCTTTACACCTGCCGAAACAGTCGCGGTCTCAGGACGCGTAATAAATTCTGGTTCATCTACAAAGGTATGGACACCAACTTCATCTTCAATTGCATATTGCCGCGGTATACAAGGTTCGTCCTCATCAGAATCTACTAAGATTTCATCTGAGGTAGATTCAGCACCGATCAGCTTTTTATCGCATATTAACTCAATATCCACAAATAGTTTTTCTTTGTCACTAGAATGATGAAGTTGATCAACCTTCACGCTCTCTTTCCTTTCGTCAGACAAAACGTTTTGAAATGTTTCATCTATTGGATTATCAAACTCGATATCTTCATCTGAAGAACCAATTGTCATTTGATAACCTGAAATTTCTGGTTCACCTATAAAGGTATCGCAGTTTCCACTAACTTCATCTTCAATAGGATATTGCGATGGTACACAAGATTCATCCTCAACAGAATTTATAGAGCTGTCATCCGAGGAAGATTCGGCAGCGATAAGCTCTTTATTTTCAAATAACTCACTATCCACAAAGTGGTTTTCTTTAATCGTAGAATGAGGTTGACCAATCTTGAATCTCTCAAAAACCTCCTCTTTCCCTTCATTAGACAGTTTTCGTAACTCTTCCTCTATTAAATAAAATTTTTGTCGATCTTCATTTTGAAAGTGTAGCCAATTTTGCATGTCATCTTGGGTAATGGGTGCTCCCATGTCGATAATGTCTTCTATGTTAGTTGTAAGGTAAAGTTCCTCTCTCAGATGTTGGTGAATTTTGGTTTTTTTCTTTTTCCATTCGCCAATTGTGTAAAATGTTAAATCCTCAAAATAATGTGGGCGTTTAATGGGATTACCAAAAGGGTATTGCACATAAATATTGAGACATTTGAACAACTGTATAGTGCATATTTTATCATACAAACGTTTTAAAGTGGTACTAGGATTTTCATTCAGCTGTCTAGATTCCTGAATTACAATGAAGGGCAATCTTTGCAGGTAAAAGTCTTTTAAAGTATTGTCATAAGTTTCTTTTTCTCGTGTAACCTTTTGATCAAATGGTATTGTATGTACCCCGCATAATTCTGCTAGCTCCAAAGTTTCAGTATGTGACATACCGTGAATACTTTTCAAATAACATGAATCTAATTCACAAGTAGCGTCTTCTTCGATGAAGTAATACAGATCTTCAACCGGTTTTAATTTATTCTCTTTAGATAATAGGCGAAGTTGGTACTTTTTAATTTCACTTCTGTCTTTTAATCTCAGTTGCTCTAATAACGTTGTAAAAAACTTCCTTGTTCTTTCTTCTCCGAGTTGGGGCTTCTTTTCAAAAGCTCTAAGTAACTGTGTAATGCATTTTAAATCGATAGCCATTTTAAAACCGAGCCATCTTTCTAAGTCGTCCGGTAGCTTATCGTATTCTAAAAGAGGTACAGAATACGGATCTATATCATGCATAGTATCAAATCGTGAAGAATATAATTCACTTGAATAGTAAGTTTTACCATTTTTTGCTAATAAAAGAGATGAAGTATAAAATTTGTGCTGCAGAGAATTCAACAATTTGTCACTATCGGCTTTATTTTCTTTCCAATAATTAACCAACTGGGAGAAAAACCATTTCACGTTTTCACCATGAGTCAAATGATCACTGTACTTTTCATAGATATCCGTAAACCGAAGATTACGCACACCAAGACCTTCTAAAAGAATTGTTACCATTTTCAAATTATAATCCGAAGAAACGAATTCATCGGCAGAAACTATGTATTCCAGCATGGGAATTCCTTCGTAGTAATTGCCATCAGAATTTACTGGCCAGTAACAGGTACAAGCTGGTCTAAATTTCCTACTTCTTGTTAATATAGGAATTCTTTTTAAATCTGCTTTTTCTTTCGGTTCTAGTCCAGATGTACCACTGAGGGAACTCCAATTATCAGCAATATATTGAAGAATATTGTGATGATTGTCAACTGTTATTCTATTTGATATGTCACCTTCTCGAATCCACCTAAGAACACTTCTTCGTATCACATCGATCAAGAGTATTTTTTGGGAAACACCAATTTTTGTAAGGAATGCACGGACACTATCAGAAACGTTGTTAGTAGACACTAATTTGTTCTTTGCAATTACACCTCCTAACCCTTTAATACCAGGAATGGCATCGTCAAAATAACAAACTTGAGCCTTTTGGAATGATTGACCACACGTTAAAACAGGCATTTTTTTTAATTCTGTTTTTTCAGACACTGTTAACTGACGTTCTACCTCAGGATAATGTAATGCAACAAATTCTAAAATGGGCTTGTAGTTGCTTATTGTCAGTTTATCGTTTATTTGACCACTTTTAATCCACATAATAATACCTTTACGAAACACATCAGTGGGATTTAGCTTATAATGGACTCCAACGTGAATAAAAAAACTTCTTAAGTTACTCAGGTCGTAAGATGAAGAAATTTTTTCATCAACCGTGATAATATCTGCTAGTTCTTTGATAGAAACTGCATCGGGAAGATAACATAACTTGGCTGATTTAAACTGACTACCTTCTGTTAGAATAAGTAGCCTTTCCTTCAAGTTTTTAGTTTCCTTTGTTGTGAACTGCTCCATTCCTCTGACGAGATAATTCATGATCCCAATATGATTTTTCATACTTATTTTAAGGTCAAAGTTACCAGAATCGACCCATCGCAATATACTTTCTCGAAGCACCTGAATAGGGGTCGTTAACCGCTTAGCACCTAAAATGACCAACCAATTCTTTATTAAATCTGCATTATTTGTAGGTAAATAGTCATTATCAATAGGGTTTAACATTAAGAAATCTGGTGTAGGGTCTTCACTTTCTTCTAGAAGAGCACTCTTAGGAGACAGCAGATTTCCATCCTTTGCTTTCAGAAAATTTACATTTTTTAACTTCGTCGTAGCTTTAGTGTAATAGGGAGGGCCTTTTAATCTTTCATAGAGATAGGTGATAAAATTGATGTAAGCACCTCTTGTTAATTGAGGATAATATTTAGTAGGAAAATCCCTAAACAAATCAATGTAGGTAAAATGTTTCACTTCTCCTTCGGAAGAGCGTAGGCAATCTTGTTTTCTTACGTCGTATTTGATCAAGAATGGGAAGATCTTGTGATCTCGAATAGTTTGGAAATTTTGTTTAAAAAACTCTATTTCATCGATCCAAGCTTCCCCTAATTTAAGCAAACCTGGTCCGTGATGAGCCGGTAACCAACCAATTCGACCCCTAGTTTCCATGAATCCTTTTAGAAAAGCCTTGCAAAAAGTACCATAAGGATGGTCAATCTCACGAACAAAAAGCTCTATCACATAATTCTTTAAATAATTAACCTCAGCTAGATCTTTAAGCAAACACAACTGCAGTTGGCCTATTTGGTTCAGTAAAAATTCGTTCCATTCGTTTTCGTGCAATTGCGTTCTATCCAGATTTAGTATAAAAAGACTATTAATGTGGTAAGGAAGTGTTAAATGTAATTGCGTAGGTAATGTACTGTAGCAAAGACCTCTAACCTTTGAAATTTCTTGGAGGGTTTCGTCACTCCGTACAGCAAATGTAAAAGGAACTCTTTTGGCTTTTTTGATTTTGTCAGGATAGATAAATCGACTAGCTCCCTGTACAAATGTTTGCACCTCCTTAGGTACAGACCGTTTAAAAGTTCTCGAAAGCCAAGTGCCCGCTACAAGCTGATTTTTATAGAAATCTATTTTATTAAATACCCCACACTTTTCTACTCGTCTTTCTAGAAAATGTTCTTCTCCATTCAAATTCACATAAAACTTATTGATACGATACAAATATAAAAGCAGCTCAGGTTGGTCTACACACTCTCTCAGTTGGACTTCAAGCTGATTAATATCATTAACCTTCAATATAAAATTAACGGGTTGATCGTATGAGTATTTCTCATGTAGTGGCAGTTCGTCATATCCACACCAAATCGGGATAACTTGCCAAGGTTTACTTTCTGAATCAGGTAGATACGTTTTATCAAAACGAAATGAGTAACCATTGGAATAAATGTAGATGCAATCTGATAAATTAAATAAAGACTTAAAACCAAGCCCCTTGTACCCAGTTTTACTTAAATCAGTTGCTTTGACTTCTTCAATCTGAGATGCATAGTCGCAGATTCTTTCGACATCATTGAAGTCGAATCCCTTTCCATTATGGTGAACAATAAGGTAGTTGTCTTGTAAAATAAACTTCACCTCAATCTCTTTGTGTTGATTTTCAAAAGCGTCGTCTGCATTTTGTAGAATCTCGAACACAAACTTACTTTGACCACTCAAAGCGGTTTGAATAACGGTATTCGAAAGATTAGTGAATGATCGGAGCACACGCGATAGTGTAGTGTATTCCTTAAAAATGGCTGCTATATGTTCTTGCTGTGGTTTATTTTCTTTAGAAAGTTCCATTCTTGAACTTTTGTCCTGTAATTGCATAAGATCTTATCACCTTGCCCTTTTTTTTAATCTGCAATCGGTTGATAGTAGTGCGCACTGTTATTAAAAATCTTGCTCGCTGCTACACTTCCAGCCTTGTTAGAACCCAGCTTCTTCCACTTCTAAGGGGCAATCCACTTCTAAGGGGTGAGCAGCATGGGCAAGATCTTGAAGCAGAGAACTTTTACCAGCCAATCAATCCAGCCCTAACTTGTTATCAAACCTGTAAATAGGAAATATGCATTATGAAAGGCATCAGAGTCCTACCCGTAAGATAATCGAATTCTCCCTTATCACCAATAACATATCTGTCAGCAACATTCCAGAATGTGGGCCAACATTTGATTCCCATTCGGTCAAGGATTGAACTTTTCCTGATAGTAATACTGTTAACTACATTACGTCCTGGGGAGATCTTAGGTTCCCTTGGCTCAATTGAACAATTATGAAATTCCATAGACTTCGGAGTTCTTCCCTCAGGATCAAATATGGCCTAGGGAAGTTCATTCGCCAATTCAATCAAAATAAAAGCAAATAATTAGATCTAGCAGAAAATATCAGTTCCAATGGCGACATCGATACTTTCCTTGAACAACTCGTGACAAGCATTTTAATTATAGCGCAGACCAAAGTAAAAAAAGTCCAGAAAAAGGCTGAGGGGCCAACTTGCGTGGAGGGACCAGGCCTCCTCCAGAAATCGTAAGACAGCTCTCAATAAAATATTGAATTCAATAAGAAAAATAACGTAGAATCCCGAGATCCGAGAAGTGGAGTTACGCTTTAAGATTGAGAGAAATAAATAAGAATAAAATAAATTGAGCTACAAATGCAGCTCGGGGAAGAAGTTCTGCACAAACCATTCTGGAAAATACAATGTTCGCTTTAAAATAGTTTTTAAGGAGTTGAAGAAAAACAGCAATATTTTATTAACCTGTTCTTCGAAGACAACCCAAACCTGTCTCTAACTGACATAAAGAACAAATTATGGATCATTTTTCGGTTCAATTAATTAAAAAATGTCCAACTAGCCCACTAATGAATATTTTAATCAATCCAACAGAATTAGCTTAACAAACTTTAACCCTCCTGATGATTGTCTTGACGGGGTATCTCGTTATTAGCAAACACGGACGAGATATCTCGTCATAAGAATAAACAGACCAGAATTTGATCTCGTCATCAAATAATCGGCAATACCTTGAAGGCGAAGTATCTCGTTAGTAGAAAATTGACCAATTTTGCTAATAACGAAATATCTCGTTATTAGCAAAATTGGTCAGATTTGGATGGACGGGATACTTCGTCGAAACTACTTGGAGGGCTATACATGAAATCGATCCCCCGATTGAGTGGCTAATCAAAATAAAGAGTAAATGTAATTTGTGGAAGTTAAGAAACGTTTCTCATTGGAGGAATTCAGTTCAGCTTGTCTACTAACAAGCATCTTGAAAACAAAATTGAAAGGTAGAAGTGTTATAAATTTGGTTTCTGAATATTACTTAATAATGTGTCAATTTAAAATCCATGTTCAAATTAACGATTTTAAAAATCAAATGCTAAATTGAACATTTATCAGATTAGCTGCATAATTTTAGTATTTTCTACTGTCGCAACCTGACCAGCCTTTTTGCTGAGAAGCCTTTCGGAGTTGTTCCCGCATCGTTGCCAGTGGCCTGGTGTTTCTCTTCGGCGCACGATTCCGCTGCGCTTCGAGATGGATACGTTCTGCGGGAGGCGGTGGCAGACGCTCGTGTGATCGCTTCAAGTTTAGAACATTAAAAACTTCAGAGCATTTTCTACGCTTTTTCTTTTGACATGTCGGGAGTCACGGAAGTTTCTTCTATTAAATTATTTTTGATGTAAATTAGCTGTTCTTTATTCTCTCCAGAAAGTAGCTATAGGAAACCAATTCCAAGGATAAGAAGCAGATAAAAAAGACTGGAGGTATTTTTATGTTGACAATCTGCTATATCTGTCACAGCTCGAAATCTGGGGGTATCAAACAAAAAAAACGGAAGCTTGAAATAGAAAAAAGTGCTTATTCAGAAGCTTTATGTAGAAATTGCTTGTAATTTCCCGAAAACTATGCGGTATGTTAGAACTTCTAAAATGCTGACAAGACCATGGGGTAAATGGGATTGTTTAAAACCAGCTCTCGGTCTTCTTTTGAAGCCTGATTGTTAAGAGAGAGAGGATGTTGAACTATTAGTATAGGTATTGAGCTCTGTGGAGTAGATGACCAAATGCACAACATTTCACACTTGGAACATCAATCGATTAGGGTTCATTCAAAGCCCTCGAGTTCTACAACCAAGTATGAGCTAAAAAGGGGCACTTTATACCCCGAAGATGAAAAAGGACAGGGGCTTCAGCCCCTGTTAGCCGTATTTGTTTGCCCGGCCCTATTAGCTACACATTCATATGATTTGTTTGCATTTGAAATTGAGATTAAAGGAAAGTAGAGATATTGAAACTTGAATTGGACATAAACACACTGGCCAATGAATTTGAAACCCGTAAATATTTATGTAAATGTTGGTTACAGGCATGCAAATGAGTCTCTGACGTGTGTGACACGTCATCAAATGGTCAGTATAAGTATGCTGAGCATGTTCACTTCACGAGAAACGAAGCAGAATGGGCAAAACAACAGACCTTTCACCTTTCAAAAAGGACTAATTGTTGTGGCCCGTTTAGCAGGGATTGATGATGTGATTGCCAAGACAGAACTCACAGGGTTCTCGAAAGCTGCGATTTCGAAGGTGTTTAAAAGTTGGAAACAGAACCCACAATCCTAGTCCAAAAGAAGAAGCTGTCTAAAACAATTAATCAAGACCGTCATCGGCGGCGTCATGTTGCAAAAGCGCATCCGACAGCTATCTCCTGCCATCCATTTCCATTAGGATTTTATTGAAAAGACGTATATGAAAAAGAAATACAAAAAGAGAACATAAAATATGAAACTACTTGTTACAATAAGGAAGGAAAGAATTTTATTTTAAATTGCACTTAATTGTCTTTCCCACAAAAAAGTAAAACTTAAAAAGTCATGAAAAGGCCTTCATTAAAAATACATAAATGAAAAAAGAAAATATCAAATAATATCACGTCATTTGCGGGAGTATTTTATACTTTGCCGGTTTGTCTTTTAGCATTGCATCATAGAATGCCTAGGAAATGTGTGAAATTTTTATCGTTTCATAATTTGCTCCAAAACGCCGGGCATTCTATACAACGCCTGCTTTTTATACATTGCCGGTAACATTGATGTAAATGTTGAAAAGTGGGAGTACCGAGGAACTGGATCTCCGAGGTACCTCTGCATATGTGAGTTTAGATGACGAATAATCGTTTGATTTCAACATTAAATGATATATTATGAATATAAGAGTGATAATTTTGATAATGTAACAGGGCAGCTCAATGTTAATAAGTTTCTAAATTAGTCCACCTAGCCAAGCAATATGAAAGGCTTTAGCAGTATCAATAAAAAGAGAGGGTGGAGGATGCAGGTAGGTTCTTTACTGATGAAATGTTCTGATTCTTGTAAAAAAACGCACAAAAATTCGCTTTGGTTCATTCACAATAAGAATTTTTCTGACAACCATATTTCGGTTAACTCTTTCAGCTAACTTTAATCGAATTTTTCTCAAAATGGGAATAACACTGCGCGCATTTTTACTCTTAAGACTATTAAAACTTAAGACACAAGATTTGGAATGAAGTTGAATTATCAATAGAACTTCAAAACAACCATATTTCGGTTAACTCTTTCAGCTAACTTTAATCGAATTTTTCTCAAAATAGGAATAACACTGCGCGCATTTTTACTCTTAAGACTATTAAAACTTAAGACACAAGATTTGGAATGAAGCTGAATTATCAATAGAACAAAATAAAACCAAAATTTTACACAAAAGGGCTTTGCTAAATATCAATTGAGTGAAGTATTAATTATTTCATATTTTGTTTTAGTGTTAATCTAGAATTAAAGTTCTGTTACTCATTTCAGTCATTATTTTGGTAGAAAATTCATGGGTTGACTCAGAAAGTTGAGCGTGAATTGTCCTTGTCAATATTGTTCTTGTAGATTTGAGTTTTTTACGTAAAATCAAATAAACTATTACTTAATTTTAAAATATGAACCTAATTCTTCAGTAGTGTGTAGTACAGAGTGTACACTTAAACACTGCTTGAAGTTTTGTTGTGATTCAAAGCACACCTAAAGTGATAGTTTATCAAAATTAGACTGTTTTACCCCCTGAAGGTTCTGTGCCCCTTTAACTGTATGTGGAATTCTAAGGAGTGGCCACCAAAGAGCACTATGAGCCATTGATACACTAATGTATGGTCATGATGTAGTCATGAGTACGACTAGCAACGAGGTGTGTGTTAAACATACACTGAAGGACTCCTTGGACATTAGTCCAAGGAGTCCTTAAACGTATGTGGAAATCCAAGGAGTGGCCACCAGAGGGCACTATGAACCATTGATAAACATTTTTGTCGCGAATACGACTAGCGACGAGGTGAGCATGAGGATGTTCCATTCTCCAGGATTGCATTGTCTGTCTTATTTCTCAATTAATTAAATGCTTGTCCACGAATCTGCAATTAATGCCAAGACACCAACGCACATGTATTCCACCCAAAACCTCACGATTCTGTTCAAGCATTGCATTAAAATTGAATACATTAAAAGCTTACACTAGATTCGTTATAAATTAGGTTGAGACTCCACCTCATGGGCCAAGTTTGAACAAACTGAGACAGTGCACCAAGTGGATAGAATACCTTCGTCAGCTTCAAAATTCGTCTGTCATCGCTGCCGTCACACTCCAATATAATCCTAAAAGCAACAAAACAAAAACTATAATGTAAAATTCCGAATTAGTAAAATCATTATGATATTAAAACGTAAAATTGAAGCTAGATTTCTTTTAAAATTCACACACCAAATTAGAAGAATGAGTCAAAAAGAACAAAATTAACCTCAGAAGCATCGAAGTTTGAATTGTTTTAAGCCAAAATGAAGCTTAACTATCTGATTCTTATAGACCGCGCTTTACTGTCTAAGTAGCACAGTACAAACAATTCATTATAAGCGTGTTTGTATACAGTTAAGAATTAACGAACTGAAACTTACTAACATGTACTTTAATTTTATTACATTCAAAAGATAACTTAACTATGGACAGAACTAATACAGACAAATAAAACTAATGAATAATATATAATTCTAACACATAAATTTTTGGTTCAATCATGAGAATTTACAACTTAATAAATAACTAGATTTTGACTCGTCAAATAATTCTATACATCAATGACAATTGCTTTTACCGATTTCGATTAACAAATTGATTTGATTTGGGCTGCTTAAGTGATTTGATTTAATCAGATTTTTTTTTGCGGCTGATTTCAAGAAGCGAATGACATGGATCTTAATTCTCATTGGATGATCATCCAAATGAAATCGCACATGCATCATCTAGTGGTTAGAATGATAATGAACGTTCTTCGGGCCTGGAAGTAGCTGAGTCACCTTTGAGAAAGGGTCTCACCTCCCCTAGAAGTCTTCAGGTTAATCACGCGGACATGGCCAGGAAAGGTTTTGGACACAAGCTCCAAAATGTCATTTAAAAGGGGTAAAAGATACTCGTGAATTGGCTACAAGATCTCCAACCTTCAAACCACATGACGCAGCTTGTCCGCTTTTGGACCTTGAGCCATAAAAGCCAAAAATCCAATCCAATTCAGACCACGAATTGGAGTAACTCCATGACTTGGGTCTTTTTTGGAACTGATACAGTACAGTTTGGAACTGATACCAGCGGTCCCAAGATTGAGATCTCATTTTTTGAACGAGTTTCCACTGTTCACTCAGGGTGCAGGTGATATTACTCGGTGATTCTGGAATGTCTAACAATTTAGACCCTATCAAGAAATGCCTCGGATCTAGTGTTGCTCAATGCGATGGATAGAGGACTTGGGAACTAGATCTAAATTTCAATACAGCCTTTATTTGGCAGAAAAAGCTTAGTTTCTCCAAGTTCAAAAATGTTAAATTACAGTCCCTAAATAATGGTTTTGTAGATTTTTCTGCAAATTCCCAAGTACCTCCAAATTTTGGAGAATAGGGAGGAATGAAATGCCAATTAATCGATTGAGAAGAAGCAAAATGTTGAACTTTAGTTTATAGAAAAGACTGAACAGATTTTTAAGTTCGTTGAAATCCTACAAAGTTTTTTCCTTTAGTGCGAAGAAGAAAGACGGATAAGTACGTGAATGGACGAGAACAGTTTAAAATGCACTTAAAGAAATTAACTTCCCCAGTTCCTTTGTAAAAAATAAATTTACTGTACCTCAACAACTCGGTAAGGCAGTGAGGGTAATGAAAGAAGTGATATCTACCCCAACCCCAAAACGAGTCTGTAATTGGCTTCCTCTATAAAGCATCAGTTATTTCCCCGCAATAAAAATCCATAAGTAGATGGGGTTTTCAAGTTTCAAGGAGTATATATTGATTATAATCAAGGTCTATGTCTCATTTCAAGCAATGGAACCCATCCGGAGAAGAGCATTTTCTGTTCTTATTTTCATGGGAATCTCAGCATTCATATTTGGCCTTACAATGATACTCGAAAAAGGTTACATAACAATTTGTGATAGTGATGGAATAACAGATGATTACTCCTTAAATATGTGTAATGATACAATGGAATTGCATCTACCTGGAGAAAGAAAAATTACAATTCATTCTCCAAAAGAGCAGCAGCGTCAAAGATTTCTCTAGAAAGTTTTCAGAAAATCTTTGAAAGAGAAAAATGTCAATGTTACGGATCTATTCAATTTGTGAACTTGCAATCTGATAAATGTCAAATACACGGAAGCTTGTAAGGGAATGTTCATTTGTGTACATGTCTGTGCTTGAATAAACTTGTCTTTTACAGAAATATGTTACTTGTTCGCCATTTTTTTTAGTTCTAATAAACAAACTGTGCATAATATACAATTCTAAATGTGTCAAACGATACTGCAATAAGGAAAAATATGTATACAAATACAAAAAAAGTAATAAAATAAGCACATACAATAAAGAGAGACACATTTGAATTTGATTCATTTAAAATAAAGAGAGATACATTTCAAAAAGATAAACAAAGAATTTATTGATAATACATACACACAAAACATATTTATATTCTTTAACATGTAAAACTATTAGATTTATCATTAACATAAAGCTTCCGTACTGTTTCGTACAGAGTTGTATTTAGAAAACGTAGAACGTCAAAATTAAAGAATAAATACCTCAAGACATATTCTCCGAATCGATTTCATGTAAAGCGTTTAGGAAATACCGATCGTAACGTTCGCTTAAACTCATAGTCATACATTCATGCCCAAGTTGATTTTCAAAGTTGTTTTCACATCCAAAACAATTAAACAATTTCTTTATTTTTTCCGAAACGAATACTTTCAGATGTTTAGCCACTCTGTCGGTAAGTTCGTTCGCTTTCTCAGGTTTATAAGGATCGCCGTAATATTCCTCATGTTACGGTCAATGAGAATTTAAGCTAAAGAGGGCGCTGCGCGCGCCTCTGAAGAAGTTAAATGTGTAGTGATTTTCCGGCTCTGTTCTGAAAGAGAACATAGGATGATGAAATAAGTTAACTGTAAATATGTCTCAATGTCTGTTTTTGTTCTTGTCCTTGTTTTGTGAAAATAAATGTTGTGGCTGTAAAATTCGAATGCTGATCTTTCCAAATGAATCCACATCAAATAATAATTTGAGATGACGTTAATTTTGGAGCGTCATACCTCATCAGTTCCTGCTCCACGTTTCATGTTTTCCACTCAAATAAAAAACAGGAATGAACACGTTTGAAGATACAAGTGAATATCACTTCCAAGATTTCAGGGCAGCGACATGTCCTCCTCTGGGATATTTTGCAGTCAAATGAATCTTACTGGTCAGACCTGTAAGAATGGGTCCAGGTGTTGCCATTCTGCGAGTCCACAAATAACCTTATTACATACCATTGCCAGATTCGGTACTAAAACTTTTATACACGTTAACGTTTCCATGTCAGAAACGCGGAGGTTAACTTACAACTCAGCTCTATTGGAAGTAGAAGTCAAACAACAACAACTCAACTCTACTCTCGAGTGACTTCATTGTCCACCACGTGTGTTTGATTTCGCGTATCAACACGTCCGAATGACGTCATTTCTCCATCCTCACCACGTGTTTGATTTCACGTTTGAACACGTTAGAATGACGTAATTCTCCACCACATTCACCTTTCTGTATCAGAGACGCAGATAAAAACTTGAACCGAAACTCAGTTCCTGATGCTTCTGCATTGTATTCTCTCTTAATTACAAAGGTGTTACTAGGTATTCCCGGCCGAACGGTCAAAAGCGTTTGAAAACGGGCAGCCGGGAGTACTTTTGCTGTGGGTTCGATTTCAACTTGTGTAACTTTTTCTTTCTACGAGTAAATAAAGAATAGATTAAATGTACATTTTCTGTAAGAAGCATTTACTTTTCAATCTCATCAGTAGATACCAGTCATCATGCATGGTAAAACAAGTCCATTTCTCCGAGTTGATGAAGTCATGCTCCACCACATCGGTGATGACGTCATTCTCCACCACCGTGATTTTTTACGTTCGAACACGTTCATGTAAGAAAACCTTGCAAAAAGCCCAAACACAATTTTATAAAAGCAAGTCAAACTGAAACTAACAACTCAACTCCACTCAAAATTGAAACCGAAACTAACAGCTCAACTCGTTCTGACGTCACTTCCGGTAGCCGAATGCAAACAACTCAACTCAACTTCTGGTTATGACGTCACTTCCTACAGCAGGATTCAAACAATTCTACTCAACTCGATGTCTCCATCTTCTCCCCCACTGTTTTGGAGCCCGCATTTTTCCACTACTCAGATCTACACCGTTTGACCAATTCACAATAAATTTGGTACACTTATACTTTGGAACCCTGCGTGTAACGCAAGCTACATATTAACCCCGTTCTCTTTAACCTAGGTGTGAAGAGGGGCTAAATCAATTCGAAATTGCCATAGGAAAAGCATAAAACGATTGCGGTACTCAACTCAGTTTGTTTTACCAGTATTTCTCAAAAAACAATTTTTTCCGAAACGTTATATATAAACAATTTAAAATAATAATTATGTTTGAACTGATTTTTTATTTCTTTCCACAATATAAATAATTTAGGAATATTTGAATGATGAAAAATGGATATTTAAAATACTTAATTTTACACAACTTGCATTTTGTAATGGAACACGAAAAGCCTAAACAAAAAACTCATTGATGATAAAAGCGTAATTTTGCAATTCGTATCTGGCAACGCCAGAATTAATGTTTTATTTTATAAATTAGATTTATAATTCCGTATTTGTGTATTTGAGCACAGCCGTCTAAATACACAAGACAAATATTAAGATCGGCTGTGATTTGAGTTAGGACAGAAATGTAGTGGTCATATTTGAGCATTTCTAAGTTTTGTAAATTTGTGTGTAAGAAATTCATTATTGTCTATCAATATTTTTGAAGCGTCTTTTTCGAATTTTCCTATTTCAGAATATTCTCATGACATCGAAATTTGACACGCTTGCTCAGATCTTTCGTTTTTCAGAATTCTACATTTTTCAATGACCAGAATTTCGTTTATGTTTGTATTTATGTGTTCCACTACTTTTCACATTACGGATATATTATTTAGGAGTTAAATTGTAATGAATTATTTTTATTTTCTGCCAAATACCACTAGACATGGGTAATTTCTTGGTGGTATATGTATATTTTGGCGAACTTTCCTTAAGTCTTTCGTTAAATACGTTCTAGTTTGTAGAATTCTGTTTCACAGAAATAAATGAAAACCTTTTTAAGTAAGGTGTATAACTTCTTATTTTAAAATGACTGGTAAAATCAAAATAAAGTTATTCTAAAATAAGATATGTTACGCTAAATCAAAACGGGTAGCCATACGTTGTAGTTCAAAGATATTTCTAAATTTTGACATTTTCATTCGAGACGATTAAAATCAATTTAACTTATATTTGTTTTTCATGTTTCATGGGTATTATTGAAAGCTGTACTCCATTATCAAGTAACTACATCTATCAATCTAAATAGGTTCGTGGTTTCCATATAGAAACTGAGTCTTTCAATTGAAAAAGTATCTTAAGGATTCGATTTAAAACTAGATTTTTCTTTTGGAGGGAAGCGAATTTTAAATAAGACTTTGCTGATCTTTGAATAATATCATAGTAAGGAAGTATGTAAACTAGGACTATTGAAAAATAGAAATTTTTTGTTTTAAGTGGCAGAAGATCGAGGTTGCTTACTTGAAGTTGAAACTGTTCGTATACAACTTAGGTACCGGTGAAACATTCATTGAAAGCAGTGATTTTGTAAAAAGTGTAATCGATTGAGTTTGTTTTGTCTACACTGATGACATTTGTTTTAAAAACAAGCTCCTTTATTCCACGTGCGTCTGAATACAATTTTAAAGAAAAAAAATCTGTGCTTCAAAATAAATTAATCACGAATGCCCTTACAGTTTAATTTGCCATCCTCTCACAATGATAATGTAATTTGAAAACATCGAATCCATGGTGCAAGGGTACCACAAATAATAAATATTGATTGGAAAACTGAGTGCAAAACTACGCTGAAAGTTCCTCAGTTTTACTGAAAATGAACTTAATTGGCATTCGTAATCACTCCAAAACTCATAATCGACTTCTAAAGAAGTCATCTCAGAAAAAGCTTTTGTAGTTTGTCTTACAGCAAGAGTGTGATGAATAAGAAATGTATTATATGGATTGATATATTATGTATACATATTTGCGTCCGAAGTAAATTGTAGAAGCTATGAAAAAGTTAAAACGATGTTAAAAAATATTTTCTGTACACTTAAATGATGCTTGCATTTTTCTATATATAGTGTCAACATTTAACCAATTCAACCCGAGCATCGTCGGGTAATTCTGCTAGTGCTTTTATAAATAAAAAATTATTTTCAATTGTGTCTTTTTTCTTGTGTAATTTTATCCATAAAGCATTGATCAAGAACTTAACGAGCAAAAACTTTTAATGATTTTAAATTAATGTACATAATTTTTTAGGAACTTCAAAACCGAACAATATAACAAAGAATATTAACAGAAAATATTATCATCCTGATCGTAATAAATCCATAAAAACAGTACCAGTAATGATTGATATTTTTTAGATGGATTTTACCATTATAACGAACTTTCACACAGGATGCTAGATAAGATTGCATTTGCTTTTAAACGGAATAGCTTAAGACCTACTGCTCATAGCAGGATGGTTATGAATGTTGATACACGTGTTAAAAGTAGCGACACTCACCGTTCTTAGCACATCTCGAACAAGGGTGTACTTCAAAACAAAGCCTAAGTTTAGCTGATTGAAACTTATGATACATGCTAGCACATCACGAACAAAAGTGTAACGCACAACAGAGCTTAAGTTTTGATGATTGAAACTTATGCTACATGCTCCAGAAAATGACATGTTTTTGAAATGTGCTATAGTATAGGACATATTATGCTAACTGGTATCTCTGGATATAAAGATAGCAAAATCAGGAAATTTCATATTTTGACTAATTGAATGATGCAGAATCTGATTAAGGCATCAAAACATGGTGTTTCCATGGAAATTTTGTTGTTTGTGCGAAATTTGATATGAAGACATCCCCTTATGCAATATTTTTGCATTTGAATTTCTAGAGGGCTTTCCCTATTGAATGATATCTTTGAATTTGATCTGCTATGAATAGTGCTTGAAATAAAGGGGGTGGTTCGTTTTTTTCCCGCTACTTACATACACACAATGTTGGTTGGTAGTTGAGTAAATTAGAATTATAAATCTTATGTTACGAAGGTTTCAAATTTATTTCCAAGACGGAATGAAATTGCGATTATTTTAATTTTGAGTTTACGATTATTTCAAAGCCGTAAATAAAAGGACGTAACTTACCTCTTGTAAACATCAACCCATTATCCAAACGAGTAACAGTGATAGTCTGCAATTCCGGATACACATCCATTTTCTGGAATAATTACCTGGAATGTGATAGTATAGATTATTATTCCCTTTGTCGTTTTTTCAAAAGGTGATAAGGAGCTCGATAAGAGGAGTTTCAGTTTCGTTTCTCTTCGAGATAGTATTCTTTTGTTTCGTCCCGTGGTTCTAAAAGGTTATCCGAACGATTATTTCGATGATACCAAACTGTTTTAGTGAAAATAGATGACATATGAAACGATACTTTAAATTTAACCCCAAAAATATAATTCTCACTACAGATAAGTCTGCTAACGATTTTACTTAACTCCCCTTTTTCTTGTTTTCACCCGCTCTTGCTATAGCCATGTTCCCAGTAAATTTGTCACCCACTTTCACCTTTCGAACTACGCCCACCTTGCCGACCATCGCTTCAAACGGACCTTTTCACTCGATATGTATATTTCGCCTTCCCTTCCTGATTTTGAGATGCACGTGTGAATTTCGAAAGACACCGACTTTCTGCAAACGATCTTTCTTGATCGATCACCAGGTCCAAAAATCTTCAAAATCCTTAATTCCCTAGCGGACTAATTTTTAACTATTCTTTCACGATCTTCTTAGAATGGAATCCATAACCGTCCCAAACACACTAACACAGAACTCCTCCATGCAATATTTACAACTTGTCTACTGAAGGATTTAATAATGTGCTTCCTTGAAAAATTTTCTGCATCTTCACACAATCTACATTCAGCTCATATAGATCAATTCGCCAAATCCTAAAAACACTCACCCAGTTGGATGAGTAACGGATTAGCAATCGGATGATTGCGAGTTCGAAGCTCTGTCCAGCCAAAGACTTGTGTACATGAGGGCTGGTGCACGCTAGATTTGTCGTGGCCTCAAATGTCCTCACGTTGGCGTGGTGTGGACGTTTAGAGAGTGGGCTGCAAGCTCAGGTGGCGACCTCATCTGACCGTGGTTCAAAATGACGAGGCATTGTTCTTGGCTCTTTCCCTTAGGGATGGACCCCGGACCGTCGCCAATAGCCCGTTGTGTTGCTCCAGTGCGTCGTTAGTTATCTATCTACCTACCTACTTTGACTGTGACAGCCCTGCAAAATCTACGAGGCCTAGGTGGGTAGCTTAAAAATTTATTTTTCAAATCTCCGAGGTCTAAGGTGTCGGAACGCATATTTGGGGCCGCACTGGCTGCTGGCAAAACGCAGCGATACGCATCAGGTGCGTATTAATCGGGAAAAAATGAATTCAGGGGTAACCCAGGTTCCTTTGTTGATGCTAATTAAGAACTTTAGAGCTGAGTCCAATGACTAATGCAAGAATTGGCCAAAAGAACAATTTTAATTAACATTAAGCACAAGACAAAACAATTACAAGAATAAACAAACATAAAAAGTTACATCTCGGGGAACAAAACTTCAGCGCGTCAGTTCTACGCTCGCCTTGGGAAACAACTAGAGAAAAAGGGTTCATTCTCTTTCGCGAAGAGTGTGTCACGTGGTCCGCCATCGCCAATCAAGGCGCATATCGCTGAGACACACGTTAAGGGGCTGATGCGCTACAACCTCCCCCTCTGGCTCCGACGACGTCCCGACGAGGAGTCAGCATTACGTGCTTTAGGAGGGCGTCCTCTCTTTCTTAGTAGGACCACAGGAGTACTGTCAGTAGCTTTACATGCCTTGAGAGCTGAAGAGTGATAAACTCCTATAGGTGTGGTCGGAATTTTGGGATCTGCAATTTCATAAGTTGTAGGTGACCGTTGAGTGAGCACCACGTAAGGTCCGTCACGTCGAGGCATGAATTTGGCAGTCCTTTTATTTTCTGCGTTACTCACAGGGTGCATGGTGACCCAAACGTGATCACCAGGACTGATCCGATGTTCTATAAAAGGGGTAGGTTCTCCCCCTAGCTTGAAGGTAGACTCAAATTTTTCTAACAAACCATTCATCTTTCTGCGCTGATCAGACATTAAATGTTCTCCTTCATCAGAACGCAGTGAGCTTGGTGATATAGCTTGGCTGTATGAGAGTTGCTGGTTGCAACTTGAACGTTCATCTTCATGAAAATTTCCTTTGTTGCTACAGTTGTCGACAGGCTGTTGACTCTTTACTGGTGGGTCTTCAACAGATAGCAGATATTTTACAGGGATATCTTTCTTGAAACCAATCTTCCGACAGGGATTGTCAGAGAAATGCCAATTTTTGTTCTTCATGTCTAGAACAATTCCGGACTTTTCCAAAAAGTCGGTTCCTAGTAGAGTACGATTCTTTTTTGCATTTGGTAATGCCAGTAAATTCAGCGAGACTGATTTTCCTTCAATCTGTATTGTCACCATGGCGGTGCAAGCCTCTTCAGTTGTTTGACAACCATTTGCCAAAGTCATTGTTACTACTTCTCTTTGGAACTCTACTCCTCTCTTTTTTAATTGGTGGTACATGATCTCTCCAGCGACTGTTCTGCTGGCACCACTATCAACACAAACCCTGGCTCTTACTCCCGATATACAGATATCTATTAGCGCTAACGGGGATGCATCGGTGTGACAGGTATACATGCGGATAGAGTTCGCTTGGAATGGCTCCCTTCTTGTCGATGACGAACAGTTTTTGCATTTTGATTTGATGGTTCCTGGTGCTCCACATCCGTAGCACGATATTTCTTTCTTCTCTTCAATACCCCTTGGTGTAATTCTGCCTTGTGAAAAGGAGTCCCTCCTACTTTGACTGAGGACCCCGGGATCCCGCCTACTGTTACTGGGAATCCCTGGCAGACTTTGTCTATTATCTCTTTGTTCCAATTGTGATTGTTGGGTTCTATAGTAATTTCTTTTTTGGAACACGGGTTTTATTTCATGTTGCTTCGGTGGAAGCTTCGGGTTGACAGTACGTAAGTTGTCGTAACTGTCCATCTTCTCCACTAGGTCACTTGGGGTGACCCATTCGCTCCATAAGTCCAAGAAATGGTTTTTAACCTCTGAAGGAACACGTCTCTTCATTTGATCCAGGATCATGAGGTCTTTCAATTTCTCAAAATCCGTTATGTTCAATTCTGCTAGCCATGCTTCAAAATAGCTACGCAGTTCAAAATGGAAGTCCTTCCAAGTGCTCTCAGGACTTTTCTTGTGAGTTGCGAAGAGCTGTCGCATTCTCTCAGCACTTAATTTAAATCTCTGAAGCAGCATTGTTCTAATGTGATCAAAATCATGAGCCTTCTGTTCTGGTTCTCTGGCGATGAGTTGTGCCACGCTATTAGGTAATAGGCCCAGGAGATAGGCAACCCAGTTATGTCTCCCTACTTTAAGAACTTTCATCTGTCGTTCGAACAACTGAAGAAACAATGTCATATCACCATCATTCGGATCAAAATCAGGTAGCAACTTTTTCAAGTTAAAGTTGGGTTGATGGTCTGCAGACAGAGGATTAAAACCAGAGACCTGCTCCAATTTCTGTGATTCTACCTGCAGACGGAGTCTTTCCAACTCGTACGCTCTTTCCCGTTCTATTCTTTCATTTTCCCGTTCTATTCTTTCATTTTCCCGTTCTATTCTTTCCTTTTCCTCAGCCTTTTCCCGTTCTATTCTTTCCTTTTCCTCAGCCTTTTCCCGTTCTATTCTTTCATTTTCACGTGCTATTCTTTCTTTTTCTTCTGCTTTCTCTTTTGCACGGTTTTCGCTTATAGACAGAAGCAGATTTTTCGTGAAGTCTTCATCATAACTTTCATCTCCAGTGATAAATCTTTTTATATCAACTACTCTAGCATCAGCAGGTATTTCGATGCCGAGTTCATTCGCCAACTCTATCAGGTCACATTTAAGAGCTCTTGCCAAATAAGACATCTTTAGGTTACGAAGTGTACAAATAATTTTGAATACGAAAGTAAACAAGTTCAGTAAAAAAAATTTTTTAAAATAGATCCCACACAGTTTGGTTTCCAAGAAAAAAAAATTAAATTAATGACCACTTCTTATAGGTACTACTTGTTTAGCATTGTTAAACAAATTACTTTTAAAACATTATATATATAACATTTGTCCAATAACACTTAAACACATGTTATTTATGAATATTAAATTCCAAAACACTTTTAAATATTCAAAACCAAAACATTAGATAACATTCCACTCGTGAGTTAGTCTTATTTCAATAATACTTCAAAAGAAATGATAAATTCTCGTAATATTTCAAAATTCAAAAAGAAACACCAATGCTTAAACAGAATGAAATCCATATTTCCTAATATCTAATCCTTAAAGGCATAATATAAACACATTTCTGCGCACGTTGCACTTGATTCATACATATATTAACAAAACCAATAACTCTCAAAAGGAAATCCCAATGTAGCTCAAACACAAAATAAAGAAAAAAATCGCTTTAAACATCAAGAAAGGTTTTCTTTTTATCTAATGCAGCTGGCAGAAAACAGACCTTGAATCTATTGAGTTATGACTCATGAACATGACCGAATCAGAATGCGATCGGTTCTTGCACTTTTAAAACGAAATAACGCTGTAGCTTTCGTTTTTTGAACACAATTAATTCACACCACTTATTAATTTTACAAAGTAGCTTATTACAAAATGAATACACATAACGTATTTTCAAAAAACTTATTCTAGCAGTACACTTAATCAAAACAATACTACTTTGCACTTTTACTTTAAGAACAAAACTTTTCATAAAACACAAATACTTTTCACAAAACACAAATACTTTGCACTTGTGAACCAAAGGAATAATAACATTTAAAGAAGTGATTTCACACTATATTTTAAACAAGAATACTGTTTGAACACAAAACGAAACTTCAAAATTCTGTTGCTGGACACGGGTTGGCCAAATCGAAAGTACTGCTAGACAAGAATGATTTTAAACAAATTAAAATAAACTTATCTCATTCTTCATCACCACTTGGGGATACGAGCATAAGGATGATCCGTGGAAGGGATTTCCACCTATATTCAATAGGATACACCTGGGATGAGGCTTCCTAAAATAGTGAGTTCGACGCCGCTGCAGAACACTAAAACCATGGCTTTTCCTACCAGTATGCTAACTCGGGATGAGTTTCTAAACATCAATGAAACACAGGGTGTGTTTTTCTTTCAATACCAACAGTGTTGGACCTAGATTCCTGAACAAAAAAACGAGTTGTTCCCAAAGGCTTTAATTCGGGCCACAAGATTGGGCGTCAATTTTAGAGCTGAGTCCAATGACTAATGCAAGAATTGGCCAAAAGAACAATTTTAATTAACATTAAGCACAAGACAAAACAATTACAAGAATAAACAAACATAAAAAGTTACATCTCGGGGAACAAAACTTCAGCGCATCAGTTCTACGCTCGCCTTGGGAAACAACTAGAGAAAAAGGGTTCATTCTCTTTCGCGAAGAGTGTGTCACGTGGTCCGCCATCGCCAATCAAGGCGCATATCGCTGAGACACACGTTAAGGGGCTGATGCGCTACAGAACTTAATTTCGTAAATTTTTCGTGTCTCGATTGTTTTCACCCGTGTCTATGTTCTTTTAGGTAAGTGATTAGCGAAACTTTGTTTTTCGCTACCTAGCTTTATTGCTCATATTGTATTGCTTCCTTGTTTTTACTAAAATTTTTTTTTGGGGGGGGGGGGGTGACATTGGCCACGTGGGCTCACCATCTGTAGGGACGTACAGAGGGGGACAGTTACAGGGGCGTCTCAAGACCCTGTCCTTCCTCTCTGTGTGTCAAAAATGTCCTCTAATGACGCTGTCTTGAAATTTGGTGAAAAAGTGCACGATTTACAAAAGCGTAACAACCATTGAACAGTAGGGTGAGCAAAAAAAATAGAATTTCTCCGGAAAAAATGACAGTGAAAAAGTTTTTATCCACCTCAGATGAGCATCCTGAATTGTTACGAGTGAAAACCATTTTTGTACGTCATTTCAACACAGCTCATGTAGAAACACCTTGACTGGAGGGAGTTTAGACGGTGTCGAGCGGAAAATCAAACGCCAGAATTTGAGAGCATCAACCTCACATGCACTGTTGAGCGAGACCTTGAATCTGGAACAGAGAAACATTTCACCCAATCCAGAGGACTCTTGCCATCCATCCAGTACCAAGTACTTCTCAGACCTGTAAATAAGACACGTGCATCAATAAAATTTGAAATGGAATCTATTCGGTGGCAAGTAAAGATCTTACGACAAAAGCAAATTGGTGCAGTGAAGACACTTCTACACTATTTTCAGTTCAAACAGAGGGACATTTAAAATACTACTTACCCTTATTACGTCATGAGTTGTCCAGGTGATGAGTTTCTACTATATCAGATACGACGTGAATGCGTCTTTAAAATAGGAATAGTTCTGGGGGCATGGATGAGAAGTCCATCCTTACAACTGTTTTGTCTTGTGATTTCAAAACTAGACGAAACATTCAGAAGATAAATATAGCGTCTTGTAGACAAAGCATGTCCGTACCTGTCATGACCTTTGGACCAAGTGCGCAGGCGCTCTAAGCGCTGGGCGGGGGTCCGCAATTTGTCGAAATTCTAGGGTGCTGGACGAACTTTGGGCAATTACAACTGTATTGTGTAGAATGAGGACTGCTTAAGTGGTGCCATTCCAAAGCTCTACAATCACAGGTCTTTAATCAATAAAATTAACCTTAAATTTTTATATCAAACTGGACTTTTATCGTTCAAACCGTAAACTAATTGTTTGTTACTCACAAGGTGAACAATCGTCCAAACTTCCTATGTGTTGTGAACTAGCACCGATTTGTCGACATTTGGTGATTTGGTGACTTTCTCAAGTCGCCAACAGAGAGCTTGTCCGACGCATTACGATATTGAACTGAGTTCTTCCTTGTTCCCGCTCATGGTATGGTCCATAGTAAACTTCCTTGTTGTATCCCGTTTATGGTATGGTCCATAACGAACTTTCGTTTTACTAATTGAACCATCGCTCAAAAGTGAAAATTCTCTTAATTTTGAACACCAGTGTATTATATCAAACTGAACTTTAATCGTTCAAACCGTAAATTAGTTGTTGAGTATTCCCACAGTGAATAATCGCCAAACTTTCTGTGTTTTGAACTAGCAGCGATAAGGCGACATTTGGTGATTTGGCGACTTTCTCAGGTCGCCAATAGACAGTGTGCCCGACGCATTACGATATTGAACTGAGTACTTCCTTGTTCCCGCTCATGGTATGGTCCATAGCGAACTTCCTTGTTATATCCCGTTTATGGTATGGTCCCATAACGAACTTTCATTTTACAAATTGAACCGGCTCATGGGAGCATCTTTGTTAAGTTTCTAAATAAATAGAAAAACCAATTTGATCATGTTGGCATTTAACACTATGTCTGCTTCATTTATCCCACAATCCAACATCACGCCCTAGTATTCACTTCGAAACTACGGTTCGTATCCCCGACACAGCCCACCACTTTTTCAGATTAGTTTCTCCACCAATGCAAGTATTGAACGCCTTGGAAACAAACTTTAAATGTTCAAGTGTATCGAATTTGATAATTCTTAATCCGTAAACATTACTCAAAAATGCTACATGATCAAATGCTAAATTGAAACCGCACCAGGTTAGTAATTTTGACATTCAATTTCAATTAACCCTCAGAGCTGTTGTTTAAAGTAAAAGAAAGAGTAATTTTTCAATACTTTATGCTGTACTTTACAGCTGGCACCTGAGCCTGAGCTGGCACCCCACTCTCCAAACTACAACGCCACGCCAACGTGAGGACATTTGAGGTCACGACAGGTTTAACGTGCACGACGGTCTTTAGTTGGATTGAGTTTCGAAGTGAATACGTTACTCTCCGAACCGGGTTACCGAGAACCCTCACGTAATGGACAAACACATGCAGTGAAAGTTACTGACACAGAAGATTGAAATACACCCAGGGAGGAATCGAACCTGCACAACTTGTAAACAAATGTTTGTGAAATGCCATCCCTTGAGATACCCTGCCGACTTCACGCTTTGCAACATGTCTGCCAGTTCGCAATGTATTAAAATCTTCTTTGTAGAAATGCATATAATAAACACGACGTCTATAATTTCACTCCTGAAAAAAAAAAACAGATTTTAAGTTGGTGTTCATTATCAGAATAATTCCCGAGTAAATTTATTTGAACTCTTTCAGGAGTGGTGGGTTTGGTTGATCGATTGAAGGCCATCCTTTGCAACCCATGAGCTGATTAGACCTCAGGTTAGTTGGATTTCGATGGCGCAAGGGTCGAATTTGGTCAAGCTGCGCCAAACACAAGCCAGGCAAGGTCAAGCAATAGGCCTTAGGAGCGGTGGCGTCCCTCCTTTAAATGGTTAAGGCTGGGTATACATATACAGTGAAACCTCGATTAACCGTCAGGGACGGGACCGGGACGATTAATAGAATAGACGGATAACAGGAAAACCTTAAATAACAACCCACCCCCATCCATCGCATATGAACGAATGATAAAAAATGCAGGTTTACGAACTGGAAATACACTGTACATGTACACTGCTGGCCACCGTAAATGCAACACCCTGAAGGAAGCATGCAAATAATATGAAATTTACAACATGCATTAGCGGAGGTGAGATATGCAAATGATTAGAATTTCAGCGCAGACGCACATCACGCGCGCCTGTGGCGCCACTTCAAAGCGCTATTAAGGCTTGGAGATTTCGACGATTTCAAGTACGGTAATTGTGTTTTTCTTGTGGTTTTTTAAAAAAAAACCGATCAATTATGCCTCGTAGAAAACAGCGATCATCTTTTGATCAAGTATCCGAGTTCGACAGAGGAAGGATAGTGGCCTACCGAGATTGTGGATTATCTTTCAGGGAAATCGGTAGTCGTGTTGGACGAAACCAAACAACTGTAATGCGGATATGTGATCGTTGGATGCAGGAGGGTACGACGGACCGACATGTTCGATCGCATCCACCTCAGTGCACCACTTCACGTGATGACAGGCATATTGTGCGTATGGCAGTGACGGATCGCTCAGCCACATCACGATCCATAGCACATCACATTCAGTCTGTACCGCATCATCCAGTGTCTGCGCGTACCATTCGACGCCGTTTGCAGCAGAGTGGTCTGTCCGCAAGACGTCCATTGCTTCGTCTACCCTTGACGCAGAACCACAGACGTTTCCGCCGCCAATGGTGCGATGAAAGAAGGATGTGGACGGCAGAATGGAATGAAATTGTCTTTACTGACGAGTCACGCTTCTGTCTGCAACACCACGATGGTCGGATTCGAGTCTGGAGACACCGTGGAGAGAGGATGCTGAACAGCTGCGTTATGCACCGCCACACTGGTCCTGCACCGGGTATTATGGTATGGAGCGGTATTGGATATCACTCTCGCACTCATCTAGTACGCATTGCCGGTACTTTAAACAGCCAGCGCTACATCTCCGAGGTGTTGGAGCCAGTTGTCCTTCCTTACCTTCAGGGCTTGCCCACAGCCATATTTCAACAGGATAATGCGCGACCACACGTGGCACGCATTGTCCAAGGGTTCTTCGTCAATCGCCAGATTGAATTGCTTCCCTGGCCAGCTCGCTCTCCGGATCTTTCGCCGATAGAAAACATGTGGTCCATGGTTGCTCAACGATTGACCCAGAATACATCCCCAGCTGCCACACCAGATCAACTTTGGCAACGTGTGGAAGCTGCTTGGTCTGCTGTACCCCAAGAACACATCCAAAGTCTCTTTGAATCAATGCCGAGGCGTGTGGCAGCGGTGATCTCCAACAATGGCGGCTACTCTGGCTACTGATTTTGGCAGGAACCACACTTCACAGAAGTCTATAAATTTAATCATTTGATACTTGGTCAACATGTTATCTACAAAATAAATTTTGTTGTGATATCTCTTGTCTTTCTTGGTGTTGCAATTTGGGTGGCCAGCAGTGTATTTTATTTTACAGAAACAAATATATAATTTCCATTAAGTACAGTATAGTACATATGTACATATTGTTACATGAACTTACGCTCTAGACATACATATTCAAATTTTAAAATAGACTGTCATTTTCTTTCGTTTCTTCGAAGCTCGTGCTTTCTGAGCGGCAATGTTCCGTACTTTATGTAGAAGTATAGTATGTATGTATGAGTACAGTATGTATGCATGTGTGTACGTACTAATAACTTTTAATATTTAATTAATTAACTTTTAATAAAACGGACTGACGATTAACAGAAACTGACGGTTAAAAGAGTGACGGTGAATCGAAGTTTCACTGTGTATTCTACTAAAGGCTATTAACGTACATATATCTCATTTGTGTATTCGGATTCTTACTCTTGGCCGCGGCAGCCAGGTTGGAAGAGTAACGGACAAGTAACCGGAGGGTTACGAGTTCGAATCCAACATAGACAGTCGTGTATACGGGGGCTGGTTTAAGTTAAATCTGTCGGAGCCTCAAATGTCCTCACGTTGGCGTGGTGTGGAAGTTTGGAGAGTGGGGTGCCAGCTCAGGTGTGACCTCGTCATCTGAACGTGGTTCAAAATTACGTGGTGCTGTCTTCGGTTCTTTCCCTTAGGGTTTGAACCCGAACCGTCACCAATAGCCAACTCCAGTGCCATTAATTAATTAAAAAATCTACCTACATACATACCTGATCCTTGCTCTATATGGGAGGTGAGACTACAAAGGTCACACCACCCTTTGAAGAACTAAGTTTTCGTTAAGTGCATAATATACTCATAAGATTATATGCCTTCACTCATCAAGTTAGACAATCTTTTTTGGACCAGTACCCTTCAAAGGGTTAAGATATATTCAACAAGGGCAGCCATTAAGATGCAAACTATACAAGGTAAGTAGGTATTTTAATTAACGTCGCACGGAAGCAACACAACGGGCTATTGGCGATGGTCCGGGATCCATCCCGAAGGGAAAGATCCAAGGATAACGCCTCGTAATTTTGAACCATGGTCAGATGACCAGGTCAACATCTGAGCTGGCACCCCACTCTTCAAACTTCCACACCACGCCAACGTGAGGATATTTGAGGGCACGACAGATTTAATGTGCACCAGCCCCCATCTATGCGACTGCATTTGGCTGGACCGCGTTTCGAACTCACAACCCTCTTGTTGCTAATCCGTTCCTTGGTCTGGGCTACTGCGCCCCCTTTTCCATTGCAAAAAGAACACTTGGCATCATTTTGGTTTGCGCCAAAACAAAATTCGCCAATTTGGCGCAGTTTTAAAGATTCTATAAGACATTTCGTGTAGGTTGTGTTAATATTCTTTTACTACAAATGGAGTTGGTAGGTAGTTAATTAACGTCACACTGGATCAACACAACGGGCTATCGGTGACTGACCGGGATCTATCCCCAAGGAAAAGATACAGGGACAACGCCTCAGAATTTTGAATCACGGTCAGATGACGAGGTTTATGCCTGAGCAGGCACCCCACTCTCCAAATTTCCACACCATGCTTATTTGATAACATTTAAGGCCACGACAGATAACTTGCACCATCCCCCACATACACAACGGTCTTTGGTCGAGTTTCGAACTTGCAAACCTCCTGTTACTAATGCTCTACTCTTCCAACTGGACTACCGCGGCCTCTAAAGTATCACGCTAAGATGGATTGCTATACTTGGACAAAAGATCTGGGTTCCCCTTTCGTTCAAGGTACTTGCTATGTTTTGTGTGTGAGTTTGGAACATTGAATTTGTAATTATTAGTCTTCATATTTCAACGTTGGTCGTTTTGTGATTATTCTAAATAATTGTTTTCAGAAGAAATGTGTTCGGCAATATTGAATTTATTAGTTTTTGTACTTATGCAACGTTGGTCTTTTGTCAATAATTATGAATAAATTGTTTATTGAAAAATGTTCTTCCGTCTCTTGTAAATGCGTAAATAAATGCAGAAAATTTATTGGATTATGGTTTCGATTTGTTTAAAAGGCAATATGCTGGGTTTCGTTTAATATACACCGCGTTTAGAACTTTATCTTGATGACATGATGAACTTTATCTTGATGACTAAACATGATTTATACTCAAGATCGGTACCGTGGCCAATTGGTGAAAATTTTGAATATGGTAACCCGTCTTAGGCCTGTCCAAACATAGAGAAAATACAAAAGTAGAATGAGCACCTTTTTAGGTGCCCAGGATGTGATCAAAACTAGTAGTAATGTGACCCTCCCTTAGGCTACTTTCGTCTGCGGGTGGAAAAGAACATACATCAACTGATTGGTCCACGGGACGGGAGGAAACGCTCATACGCTCATCCATTGATTCATTATCTGATTGATCCACGTGAGATACACAGTAGAGTTTGGCGATTTCACCATTTTTGTCGCCACTCTATGGAAATTCGCATTCGCATATCTACCCTGTCAAAAGATGTTATATCGCCAAACGAGGCGATAAGATGCCAAATTAGCCAAGTCAAATTTTCAGAGTAGTCACGCAACTACTAGTCGACATGTTGGTCACATTTTTTGAAGCTCCTCTGAATAGCAATGCTCAGTCTAATTATATTTCACGTCTGTGTCACCGATACGGCCCAATCTAAACATGATTCAAATTAATGATTACGTTACCATGATCAATCGGCGAAATTTTTGGAATATGGTAACCTTACGTAGGCCTATCCAAATAACCATTTGGCGACGAAAATTGTAGTCGCCAATTTAACGGTTGGCCTGAACGTTGTTATTTAGATTCATCCATGATTGGTACAGATGTATCTAGCGCCTCGTCTGGTGGCAACGCTCTTGGCGCACTTTTAGTAGCGAGTTATGGCAGGTGAAGGTAACTCATCTTTATTAGGGTTATTCCCGTTTTTATGGCAACCTCGGCGAGCGGAAATATGTTATATTTACGAAGATTTATAAAGATAAAAAAATTACAAGATTTCTTTCCTTGGCGACATAAAAAATGCGCCATAAAACCCATCAAGAGCGCTGCCACCAGACGAGGCGCTAGATACATCTGTGCCCCATGATTTTAGTGAAGTATCGCATCGAGAGTGAGTTAAATTTCCTTTACTATATTTTTCAATAAGAAAAAAAATGCGCTTAAAATACACGAGTAACGCACGGAAATTTCATGTCAATGTACTTCCGTAAAAACAAGATTAAAAGAATACTTAAGCTGTCATCTTCATTTAGACAATTTTGAGTGCTTTATCAGCCATTTGAGTACAGCCTCTATATTTTCTTGGTACTTGCAAGAAATCATGTAGCAGCACACTTCCCTGTCGTCCATGTACTTGAGCTTCATTTGGTCTATGAACTCCAGTTCGCCGAGGGCGTCCGGCAAATCCCTCTTGTTACCCAACACCAAAACGGGAACATGTCTCAACTGAGGCTTCTGCAGGAGATCGTGAAGGGTCCACGTGGATTCCGGCAGCTTCTCTCTGTCAGCCGCGTCCACCATGTACAGGATGGCGCTAACCCCCCTGCAGTACCGTTCCCACATGCCCCGGAACCGCCGCTCCCCCCCAAGGTCCCAGATCTTGACCACCGTCCGACCCACGGACACTTGCCGCATGTTGAAGCCGATCGTCGGAATGGTGTCGAAGCAGGGGTCCTTTGCCAGGACTTGCACGAAGGTCGTCTTTCCAGCCTGCTGCAGCCCGAGGACCGTGACCTCCATCTCTTGCTGCCGGAATAAGCCCCGGAGCCAGTCCAGAAATCTCTGTATCAGTTCAAACATTGTCTTGCCGGCGTGCAAACGGTATGGAAATTTGTTTTAAAATTTACTGGAATCAGATAGGTATTTTAAATACAATACGTGCTCTTGTTATGATGGAGATGCCATTCAAGTCAACATAAATTTGGTGGTCAATAATGTAAAAGCTCTAGTCAAAAATCTATATATATAAAATAGGATATGTGTGTGTGTGTGTATTTTCTATACAAATCTACACCGTTTGACCAATCCACACCAAATTTAGTACACTTATACTTTAGAACACTGCGGTCAGCATAGACTAACTCTTAACCCCCGTTCTATTAGCCCTAGGGGCTAAAAACTATTCGAAATCGCCATAGAAATAACATTGAGCATAGATTGATTGCTTTAGGCAACGATGGTTGCTTTACCAGTGCTGATCGAAAAACAATTTTTTCCGAAACAAATTAAATTACAATATTTATGTTTGAACTGACTTTTTAGTTCTTCCCATGATGTAAATAAATTATAGATATTTTATTGATGAAGGGGGAAAGAATATTTTAAAATATTTATTTTTGCAAGGAAATTCAAGGAAAGGTTTTCAGGAGTTCAAGGATTATTTTCAAGGAAAGTTGGTTTATATTTCGACCAACATTCCTTAAATAATTTATTGAATACGTAATGATTTGTAGAATTCTGTTTCATAAACCTTTTAGGTAAGGCGTGTAACTTATTTTAAAATGTCCGGAATAGATACATGTGAATCCTCCGTTGAAAGCAGTGATTTTCTTTCTGAAAAATTCTGTAAAATCGACTTTCTGCTTTTTGAAAATTTTTTATCTATTCAGTTTAATTTGTCTACACCGATTACATTTATTTCTAACCCAAGCACCGATATTCCGAAAAGCACAAACGAAAAACTCATTGATCATAAAAGCGTAATTTTTCTACTCGGTATCTGGCAGCACCAGAATTAATGTTTACTTTTTTTTATAAAACTTCGTAGAACTTTCTAGAAAGTTGGGGAAACGGAAACTTCCTTGGACTCATGGTGGAGAACATTCCAGCACCCACTCGATTCTTAGCTGGTCGTATTTAAAGGAAGCTAACTCGGTAAGTCTTCCAGTTTATCATCTTTCAGTGAATTTGACAGTTTTAATTCGCTCTTTTAGTTGATTGTATAAGTGTTTCCTACTTTATTCGACAGTGATAGTGTACATTTTGGATTTATATTTCTAAACTGATGTAAGTACTACATAATTTTAAATTCGTTTTTTCGTTAATTTTAGCTTTTTATTGTATTCTATAATAGATTTCATTGCTCAGTGAGAGTGTGCCTTTTGCTTAATTTTTTAAATAAGTTTAATGGGATCAGAATTAATTTTTTTTTACACCAGAATAAAAGTTTATTTTTTAGTATGATTTAGAATTCTGTGTTTGAGTATTTTGATTGAGAGCTTTTAAGTAAGGCATTAATATTTTTCATTTGTGTTAAAAATTTGATATTCCTAAACTGATGTAAGTACTTCGCAATTTTAAATTTGTTTTACCATTCAATTTATGTTAGCTTTTTATTTTTATTGTATTCTATAATAGATTTCCTTGCTCAGTGAGAGTGTGCCTTTTGCTTATTTTATGAAATAGCATTTCTTTGTATTCTTTTACAGATTTCTTTGCTGTAGCAATGCCTCCAAGGAAGCGGAAGGCGATCGGCCAAGTACAATCAACGGCTAAGATGATGAAAGATGAGCGTAGTTAAGAAACTTCCGAGGAGAGGAATAGAAGACTTGCGATTGCGAGAGAGCTACAACATCTAGAGCAACAGAGACGGCACAGCAGCGTGAGGCCCGACTACAGGATATGAAAGAGTGCTACTACATCTTGAGCAACAGAGACGGCACAGCAGCGTGAGGCCCGACTGCAGGATAAGAGAGATAGAGCTACTACATCTAGAGCAACAGAGACGGCACAGCAGCGTGAGGCCCGACTATAAGATAAGAAAGATAGAGCCAAACGATAACGGACTGCGCACCATTTGAGCTTAGAATTGGTAGAATTCCACTACGATTCACATAAAGACTACTCGCTGCATGCAAGTGTTACCATCGGGAAAATGGAAATGGTTTGTAGTTACAGTCAAGCCAAAAAGTTTAAATCAGAGTCTACTGGTATTTCCTGTAAAAATGGAAAAGTTAAACTCTGCCAACTGGAACCACCACCACAAGAACTTTTGATTTACACATCAGGAGATACGTCAGAGTCGAAGCATTTTCTTAGTAACATCAGAAAATACAACTCATGTTTCCAAATGACATCATTCGGCGCCACATCAGTTGTTGGACAGCCAGGATTTCCGTCGACATTCAAGGTGCAAGGGCAGATTTACCATAGAGCGGGATCGTTGCTTCCGCTGCCAGATCAACCACCAAAATTTCTACAACTATATATTATTCAAAACAAACAAATGGAAACTGATCAGTGGTTCGCCTACATCTCGGGAACAAGACGTCAGATTGTGTTAAACTTGCAGAGGATGTTTCATGAGCACAATAATCTTATTAAAACGTTTGAAACAGCATTGGAACGTATGCCAACAGATGAATATAAAGTAGTCATAAGAGCAGACCGAAGACCAGCAGGCGAACGCGAGCGGTGCTTTAACTCTCCTCAAGCAGATGAAGTCGGGGTGGTTATATCAGGAGATGAGTTCCATCAACGGGATATCGTTATTCAACGACGAGGTGAATCATTGCAGCGTATTTCGGAAACACATCGATCTTATGATGCTCTGCAATACCCAGTGATATTCTCCCATGGTGAAGATGGATATCATTTTAATCTGAGGCAGATCAACCCAAGAACAGGTGAAACAACCAGCAAGAAAGTTTCAGCGATGGATTTCTATGTGTACAGATTAATGGTTCGAGATACTGAGCAGAACCACGTACTGAACTGCAGGCAATTGTTTCATCAGTTCATCGTCGATATGTACGCAAAAGTCGAGAGTGAGCGTCTCCTTTACATTCATCTAAATCAAAGTAAACTGAAAGTTGATATATTCACCTGAGAGATGCAATGTCAAATGACGGGAACGTTGAAAACCTCGGTGCCTTAGTCGTACTACCAGCTACATTTACAGGCAGTCCCAGACACATGCACGAATACACGCAAGATGCTATGACGTACGTGAGGACGTAAAGGAGACCAGATTTATTTATCACCTTCACCTGCAATTCGACTTGGACGGAGATCAAGGAGGTTCTTACCAATGGTCAATTGCCCAGTGAGCGCCATGACTTGATTGCGAGAGTATTTAAACAGAAGCAATTGAAACTGCACTTTGCGCATCTTTCGTTTTTTAGAATTCTGCATTTTTTCGTAGGAATTTCGTTTCTGTTTGCCTTTATGTCTTAATCTTTTACATAGTGCAATATATTCAGGAATTAAATGTATATATTTGCGTCCGAAGTATATTGTAGAAGCTTTGAAAAAGTTAAAACGTATTTTCCGTACAACTTAAATGATTGCATTTTTCTGTGAAAGAAAAGTGCTTATTCTAATTCACTTTTCAAGCAACATTTAACCATTTCAACCCGAGCAACGCCGGGTAATTCAGCTAGTATCTAATAAAGATAAACATGTTGACGTACTGGTCTTAACCACTAAAACGGTTGGCACTACCGTTACCCCAACGCGGCCATAGACTTGAAATATAAGTAGACTGAGCTAGGTAAGTATGTAGCTAATTAACGTCACATTGGAGCAACGCAACGGGCTACTGGCGACGGTCCGGGATCAATCCCTAAAGGAAAGATCCAAGAGCAACTCCTCGTAAATTTGAATCAAGGTCAGATGACGAGGTCACACCTGAGCTGGCACCCCACTTTCCAAACTTCCACACCACGCCAACGTGAGGACATTTGAGGCCACGACAGATTTAACGTACACCAACCCCCTTTGTGTACGACTGTCTTTAGTTGGATTCAAACTCGTAACACTCCAGTTGCTAATTCGTTACTCTTCCAACAGGTCTACCGCGGCCCAGAAGTAGACTGAGCATTGCTATTGAGAGGAGCTTCAAAAAGTATGAGCAGCATGTCGACTAATAGTCACGTGACTGCTCTGTGAAAAATTGACTTGGTTGGTCGATTTGGTATCTTATCACCAAGTTTTGTAATATAACCATATAATGTATGTAATAAACCATATAATAATAACCATATAATATATGTAATAAACCATATAACCATATAACCACCGTCTTATGACAGGGTAGACGTGCGAATGCGCATTTCTATAGAATGGTGACAAAAGTTGTGAAATTGACAAAGTGGTCTACTGTTATCGGATGATCAATCAGTGGACCAATCAGATGATGAATCAATGGATGGGCGTTCTCCTGCCGTTCCGTGCACCAATCAGATGATGAATCTTAGGTTCCACCCAACAGACGAAAACAGTCTAAGGGACATGTTACTACCAGCCTTTGTCATATGTCCATGGCACATTAAAGGTTACCATTGCTCGCTCTAATTTTATATTTCCTCTATAGAAGCGGATGCCGGTGTCGTTTCAACACCACTATATAAATTGTGTAATACTGGTAATATCTTTATATGGTATCCTAGCTTTCTTTCTCTGCTAACTTTATTGTATTAACATTTTAACTACCCTTAGGCTTATTTTATAATATTTTTATATAAGCTTATGATTATTTATGCAACAAGAAATCAAAATAAATCGATTGTCAAACTCGTGGTATACACATAAAGCAACCGGCAATATTTGCACTGATTTTTACCATTAATTTATCATATATGACATACATACCTCGTTTACAATTGATATAGTAATGAGCAATCTTTTGACGTGATTACGTCTTTAAAATCAGTATTGGGGGGATGCATGAAAAGTCGAGTGTTACAAAAAACACTTCTGGCTTCGTCTTATGACTTCTGAACAAGAAGAAACATCCAGAAGATAAACATAGCGTCGTGTTGATAGAGGATGTCCGTACCTGACATGACCTTTGGACCGGGTGCGCAGGCGCACTGAGCACGAGGAGGGGGTCCTCAACAGGTGTAAATTCTACGGTGCTGTGCGAGCTTTGATCCTATGTAACTTTAGATTGCGTGGAGTGAGGACTGCGTAAGTGGTGTCATTCTAAAGCTATCGATCTACGCTACAATCACATTCCTTTTTTCAATAAAATTTTCCTTCAATATCAAACTGCACTTTAATCGTTGAAACTGTAAATTAATTGTTGCATATTCACAATAAACAATTGTTCAAACTTCCTAAGTATGCTTCTTTCATTCCACAATCCAATATCAGTCCGAGTATTCACTTCAAAACTACGGTTTGTGTCCTCGATACAACCTACCAATATTTTCGGCAGTTTACATGCTACATTTACATACTGAGCATCATGTTTTGTGTGCGCATTGATTGTATAGAAATTACTCTTTTTAATTTCACATTTCCTGAGTATCAGATACATTTCTGCCTATGATTCTGATAAAAACGTTGGTGCTTTTACTTATTGACTCTTAAACTCAGAACGGGATCATTGGCATTTCGTTTGGCAAAATTAGAGGAATTTATTTTCACGTAAAATATTTCCTGCTGCAAAGCAATCATTCGCCAATGGGTGAATGATTGCTTTGCAGCTGGAATATCATCTGCAGCTGGAATATCTTTGCAGAAGCATTATCTATTTTCAATTCAATGTCATCCCAAGTGATGTAAATCCAAATTTTTCTATGTATTGCCAGCAGCATCTGTGTAACTTTCTTCAGATTCTGATTTATTTTCTCGTATTCCAGATTCTTTATCCGAATTTAATTCGGAAAAGGAGAGCTCAGCATCACCAGATTCATTTTCAGATAGTTCTCGCAGCGGATTTCCAATTTCTACAGAACCTTTTCTACGAAAAATCTCACCTGTGAATCATCTGTCTCACGGACGATGCACGAACTCAGACGTAGAAACGAGATTCAGACTGACCCATTTCCGCTTTTGAAGGGGGGTTGCGGTAGCTCGTTTGAAAGAGTAGCCGATTAGCAACCGCAGGAGTGCGAGTTCGAAGCTCGATCCAACCAAAGACCATCTTGAACGTGGTGGCTGGTGCACGTTAAATTGGTCGTGGTCACCAATGTCCCCACGTTGGCGTGGTGTGGAAATTTGGAGAGTGGTGTGCCAGCTTGGATGTTACCTCGTAATCTAACAGTAGTTCAAAACGACGAGGCGTTATCCTTGGATCTTTCCCTTCGAGATGGATCGCGGACTCTTATGTTCAAAAAAAAAAACGAATAGAAAAGCATTGTTAAATGAATAGTGGTTAGAAATGTACCTGGTTGAAATCTATGGTCAATTTTTGCTGAACTAAAGCTATTTAGACCGAGAAATGACCGAGAGACTTCAGTGGTAGTTCTAGGTAAATTTAGTTATAGAATTTTTCTAAATCGAGATACACGCAATTAAATTCTGTGTATTTTAAAAGTCGCAAGAAAGCGTCAGAATCCGCCAAAAGTTGCTAAAGGAAGAAAGCGACAAACGTGCTTCATTGCCAAAATGACAAATGGTCGTTCTAGTGTTTTACTTGTTCCAGTCCAACCAGACGTTCACCATCAACAAGGGGTGGGAAGTTGAAATAACGTTGCACTGGAACAACGTAAAGGGCTGTTAGTCCGGGATCAACTCCGAAGGGAAATATCCAAGGACAACACCGTGCCATTTTGAAACATGTTCAAATGACGAGGTCACACCTGAACTAGTACTCCACTCTTTAAACCTCTACACCACGCTAACGTGAGGACATTTGAGGCCACGCAGATTTAACGTGCACCATCCTAAACGACGGTCTATGGTTGGATCGAGTTTCGAACTCGCAACCATCGGTTGCTAATCCGCTACTCTTCCAACCGGGCTAATGTTGCCCAGATTTGTCTAGGATAAATAAATCAGAAATACACAAAAACTTCATTCAAAGTAAAATTTATCCATTGAAATAAAACTTGCTTAAAAATATACTTGCTTCGGCCTTTCTTCAGGTATGTAGGGCCGCGGTGGTTCCGTTGGAAAAGTAACGAACTAGCAACCGGAGAGTTACGAGTTCGAATCGAGTCAAACACCGTCGTGTACAAAGGGGGCTGGTGCACGTCAAATCTGTCGTGGTCTCAAACGTTCTCACGTTGGCATGGTGTGGGAGATTGGGGTGCCAACTCAGGTGTTGCCTCGTCATCTGACCGTGGTTCAAAATTACGTGGTGTTGTCTTCCGTTCTTTCCCTTTGGGATTGATCCCGGACCGTCACCAATAGCCCGTTGTGTTGCTTCAGTGTGACGTTAATTAAAAATACCCTACCCCTTCAGGTAGGTAGGTATTTTAATTAACGTCGCCCTGGAGCAACACAATGATCCATTGGCGACTGTCCGGGATGAAACCGATGGGAAATATCCGACGGCCTTTCTTCAGAACAGCAAACAGAAAAAACAAATAACATTTAAATGATCACTCTTTTTGAGCAAAATGAAACATAAGGGACGGTAGGTATTTTAATTAAAGTCACACTGGAGCAACACAACGGGCTATTGGTGACGGTCCGGGATCAATCCCAAAGGGAAAGAACGGAAGACAACACCACGTAATTTTGAATCATGGTCAAATGACGAGGCAACACCTGAGTCCAAATTTCCACACCACGCCATCGTGAAAACATAAGGGACATTTGGAATGTAGGTAGTTAATTAACGTCACACTGAAGCAATACAACGAGCTATTTGACATTTGGAAGGAAAGACACTCGAAGAGCGAAATTCTGAAATGAAGATTTCGGTACCATCGCCTAATTGGTGCCAAAAGGTTTCGCAATGATCTATTTTTTTCCAGTTTGGCTACCGCTACGAATTTGTTTTGCCGGGATATTTCTTCGTCAGAGTTTCTCTGTGGCTTTTGCATAATTTACTTTTGTGAAAAAAAAATGTTCGGGCCCCAAGTGAAAACTGTACTTTATTTTCTGAATCTAACTACCTTGTAGCTCAGGTGTTGCCTCGTTATCTGACCGTGGTTCAAAATTAGGTGGTGTTGTCCTCCGTTCTTTCCCTTTGGAATTGATCCCGGACCATCACCAATAGCCCGTTGTGTTGCTCCAGTGTGACGTTAATTGAAATACCTACCTACCTTGTGTGAAAGTGTAAGAAAAAGACACGCGCGTTAAACATTGCATAAACGAGTCTCCTTCTGAATGGTCCGATTTAATGTTCAATATGACGTCACAATTTTAAGGCGTGGCAGAGTTGTTATCTTAAATTGTGTTGCGAACAATAGTTTTTCTCCTTGCACAACCTGGAAATGATAAAAAATACAAATGAATGACATTCGTAAAATTATTCTGCTGTTTTTAACAACGCTACTTTTAGTACATACTTTTCTTCAACCTTTGTTCACAGCTGACAATGTTCGAATAATATTTTTCCTGGTGCAATTTTTGTTTATAATAAAATATTTGCCACTTTTGAAATTTCCACTGAATAACAAAAAAATGTGTTATGGGAACATTTTCCGCTTTGTTCAACTCGAAAGCAAGCCCTAAATTTCATTTCGAAACTAAACAGATCGCTTTTGCAACCAACTGCGCATCTGGCAGGAAGGGCAAGATAAGTAAGCGCCATCTCTTGAGTAGTTTACGCGATCTGCTTAACATTTAGGAAAACTTAAATAGATCATGAACATAAATAAACAAATGTGTCCTTTTTATCCCATTGACATTTGAAAAATTACTCACGTTTCGATTACCACAGAAAGACAAAAAGTCTTCGCCGAAGTCTGGAGTTTTGTTGTTTGCATTGTTGTCTGTAATAAATTATTTTCCAAACAACTCGTTTTGGTACTCAATACTTTCGGCGGTACTCGATTTGTTAAAATCCGAATGTGTTCATTATTTATAAATAAATAATTCGAAAATCTGCAATGGGATTAGGAATTTTTAGTCGTGAAAATGCTAGAATTGAAGAACTGGATTCCATGTCAACCAATGCGTATCGCTATCCGCCAAAACATGGTTTGTATAAACTGTAAAATTGTATTGTATAAATCTAAAAAAATACTTTTTCATTATATTCTCTAAAAATGAAAGTACTATTGTTGCTGTGTGCAATATTAGAAACCCAACAGAATAAATGTTTATTTGTAGCACAGTCAGATGACATTTTCTGTCAAAATCAGCTGTTATGTATCTGGTGATAAACTGAGTATCCAAATGTATTCGCTCTAGAATTTAGTTCTAAAAAGAACGGAAATGGTTTAATTTGGCTGTAATTCATGTTTTAAAATTTCTATATGAATTGATTCTTTTTGTTGTATTTCTTGAATCAAAGTTATTAAATTTAGTTAATATTTTCATAACTTTTGATACAATAGGTAACTAATTTGAGTGTCATATGGCCAGTTTTGTGGAAGATGAGGAAAATTACACATCAAGTACTGGTTGAATTAAAATAAATTATTTTTGTGAGAATCACAGAATAAATTAAGAGCCCAAATGATTCACACATGGGTTAAATTCTTGTAATTTCTTCTGGGGAAAATTTATCATGTACAATTAATTTTGATACACTAATTTCTTTTACAATTATATCATCAGATTTATGTTATCGTGGCTCAGTTTGTATGCCCACTGCACTAGGAACCTTCGAGTTGTAGGTAGTGCAGGTTCGATTCCTGTCAGGTACATTCCTCCCTGAATGTATTTCTCTCTTCTGTGTCTGTAAAACTTTCATTGTGTGTGTCTATTACTCGATATTGTATGTCTTATGTCTGGCGCAGCATGGCCTAATATGGCCCTTGCACCTTAAAAACACAACCTAAAAACCCCTATCAGATTTATTTATACAGAGCTTAAATTTTTATGTCAGTTTTATCTTTTTCCATTTCAAAGTCACCATACTAAGATGAACAAATGATACAGCAGTGATTGTTTTTCTCACCATTGGCATCTGTTTGTTTCTTATTGTTTTTAAATACTACTTGCGATAAACTCTTGTAGCATAACCTCAATAAAGAATCAACTGAATTGCATGCATTCTCAGCAATTTGGAATCCCCTCTGTGTAGAATAGATATATTATAAAGAATCTGGTGTTTTGATATTTGAATTCCTAAACTAAACTAGGCTCTCCTTTCTCTTATCAGGGGCTGTCATAGCTCAGTGGGTATGTCCACTTCGCTAGCAACCTTCAAATTGTAGGCGGCGCAGTTACGATTCCTGTTCAGTGCATTCCTCCCTGGGTGTATTTCTCTCTTCATTGTCAGTAAAAACTTTCATGCGTGTGTATCTCTTAATCGATATTGTACATCTTCTGTCTGGTGCAGCATGGCCATTGTGCCATAAAACCCCAAAACAATCTTAATCTTACTAAATAGCTACAATTATATATTTTCTTTCATTTGATGGCAAATTCAAAGCATGCAATTGTGTCCTTTATCACTAAATTTGATTCCACATTAAATTAGTTGAGTTGTAAATGTTTTCACTTGAACATTGTATGTCAAACTACTTGTACATCATGTCTTGAAATTTCAAATCAAATATTTAGTTTACATTTTATGTATTGTTTCTGCATAGTTACTGTATTTCTGTGGATTCCGTATCAATTGAAACAGCAGAAAAATTGCATGCTGTAAGTACTGCCATATGAATCATGATTTCATCGATTCCAGTGAAATTGTTTATTTCAAACTGGGAAGAGTACTGTTATGAAATTGCCTTTAGACTACAGGTGTACAACAACATACCGTGATATTTTTCCTTCCTAGAGCAGACAAGATCTTTGGTACAGATGCGACTGGCCCTTAGGAGGGATGGTCTTTTTGTTCAAAGCCCTACAGTGTCAATCACTCTGTGAACTCTTTGGGAAACACAGAATGTCACGTCAGTGATATCTCTAGCATGCCAAACACTGAAAGGAAAGCTTGCTTGGTGGTCAGTCGTAAAAGTCATTCACAACTCTCGCCCAAGTTCTGTAGGGGAAGGAAGTCTAGAGAAATGCGCCGTTCTGAGACATGGGTAACAAAATTTGGACGCTGTAGTCCAAAGGTTAGAGAAGTATTTGGTTTGGAATATTTTCCAATAATTTACTGTAGTCCTAGGGGTCCAAGTTGCTTATTTTTATGCCACCAAATTTTTATGGTTAGGGCATGATCTTAAATGTTAGGAATGATTATTGCATAGATACAAATAACATGGGTACTCAAATATGCAGAATCTCTTGGTTTCACTGTTTAGGTTGTATGGCTACTTTGTCACGAGATGGGCTCCATTCTTAGGAGTTTCCTAAGTTGGTGCCACTGGTGTAAACTAGAGGTTTGTTTTTATTACTGTATTACTTTATTCTCATGTCATGTTTTAATTCATTTTATTTTGCAGGGAATTATTTTGCTTCTCATTTCATCATGGGAGGTGAGCGTTTTGAAACCACCCAACCAGAAGCATATCTCTTTGGTGAAAACATGGATCTCAACTTCTTAGGAGGACGACCTACTCCTGTGAGCTTGATTTTTAAGTATTATTGACCAAATAAAATATTGATTAGTAAGAGTAATGATGGCAATCAATTTGAAAACGATTCTATTTATTTTAAAATAAACATCTTTTAAGCACATTTGCATGGCTAAAGGAGAGTGGTAGGGGTGATGGCTCTGAACGTCAGTGTTGAATGGGGCGGCAGAAATATTTATTAAAAAGTGGTGTTTCGTCGTGGGAATATAGTTTTTAAAAAATGTTATAATTTTGAGCATTTGTCCTTGTTCTGAAGTATTTTTCAGTGTTCAGCATGCGAAGTGCATTTGCTTTCACACACTTCATTTTTAGAAAATAACAAAGCTCAAACACTTAGACGCTCAAAAATGAATTCCTTTGATGTTCCCCTGCAATGGTATTGCAATATTAGAAAAGAGAGGAGCGACAAATTATTAAAATTATCTTCTCACAAATGTTTGGAAAGTACAAAGCGTGACAATGGGTGCCTTTTCTTACTTTGTCATGGAGACCCATTAACAAAGCTCAGCCTTTTGTTTGTCTATGCTTACTCAGTCCTAATTTGTAAAAAATAGTATTGGAAACCTTAGTATATTATCCTAATTATCTTCATATTAAGTAAATTTTATTTTGGACTGAGGGTGGCATCAGTCCTATTTGCTTCAGGTCCCGAAAAGTCTAGCCTTGCCTCTGTTTAAGCTAATTCATAAATAAAAATCTCTTTTCCATCAGTATAGTTAATACTTAATATGTAGATGATTAACCACTTTTTAGTCATGGGTCTTGAACAAATGAGATCGTGGTGCATCTGAGGTGCTCAATGTTTTCTTAGTTCAATTATTCATTTAAAAAATACAGTATATATTTAGGACGTACTAAAAACAAATAACTGAAAAATGTGTTGCTTAAATTCATAAATTATACATATTTTATAATTATTCTGATTGCATAACATTGAAAACATTAACTTTGCACCTGTGAGGGAAGGTGCGACTGACAGAGGGTTAAGAAACAAGCTTAACCCTTTCTAAACTAACTTTATAAAGTAGAGCACTTCTGATTTTTTTCCAACTGCTGCAGACCACCTTATATTTATTCCAGTGAATTAAAAATATTAATGCCATATAATCAAATAATGTATTAATTTCACAAAAATTACAAGTTTCTGTCAAAAAAAAATTACTAAAAAGTAGATACTTCAGTGAAAGTAGTCAATTATTTCTTATGGCTGTAATTATGAATTTTTAACTTTTAAGTTCGATAAAAACATGTTTTGAAAATTGCATTGTGATTTTCATAGTTCAGGTTGTCATCCAACAGTTTCCAAGGTACTATGATCCTCATCCTATCTGGGCTTATCAGAAAGCAATAATGATAAAATTGTAACTTTCAAATTGAATAAATATTATAAAGATATGATGAGTCAAAAAAAATTTTATGCTCCAATCAATATTTTGTACCTGTGTGATTTAATCTCAAAGGATTAATGCGTAAATTGATTTGCATTTTATTTCTTCAAACACATTTATTACTTCAGATTTTCATTAAGTGTTATCGACATTAGTGTTTGTACACCACATGAAAAATCTCAAGAAAAATACCTTCAACTGATATAGTTGGTCTGAGGTTGCACACCAATATCTTTAGTTGAGTGGCTCTATAATAGTACAAAAACTAATCTGCATGCACAATTAAAACATTTCAATAAGAATAAGTTTTGTTTGTGGAAGCCATAAAGGTAATCATTATCTATACATATAAAGCAAGAGTTGGCATCTGTATTCTCTATAAATCTATACCGTTTGACTAATTCATACCAAATATGATACGCTTATTCTTTGGAATCCTGCGGGTAATGTAGGCTACATATTAACCCCCATTCTCTTTGTCTTGGGTGTGCATAGGGGTGTAATGCCCTGTTATTCTGAACAGAGCACTCGCTAGGGGGTGCTCTCTCGTTGCCTGGCCGTGCAGATGACGTCAGAGTTAACAACTACAGGAGTCGCCTCTCAAGATAACCTTGGAGTGCGGTTGCGCTGAAAATCTCGGTATCATCGTTTATGTATCCCATCTGTAAGTTCTTAAACTAGCTTTATTGGAATGTCAATTTTTATGATATAAGATTATTTTTATAGAAAGTGGTCTTTTTTTGTCGATATGGTACAGGGGGCTAAAGATAATTCAAAATCTTCATAGGAATAACAGTGTATTTTACAATCAATGTCAGACCAATTCACACTAAATTTGGTGCATTCATCCTGTAGGACACATAGGCTATATATTAACCCCGTTCGATTTGTCCTGGGTCTGCACGGGGGCTAAAAACAATTCGAAGTCTCCATTGGAATAATATGGAGTGATATTACGTTGAATTATAAACAATTCAACCCAAGCAACGCCTGGTAATTTAGATAGTTAATTATATTTCTTAGAAGTTACAAATACTTTTGTATTAAACATTTTGAAATCTTTTCCAGTTCCCTTATCCTGCACCTCCTCAGCCAAATGCACCTACAAGAACCTTACGAAGCTTAATTAATGTACGAAAAGAATCATTGAGATTTGTTAAGTAAGTATTTCCTCCAGCTTTATGCAATTTTGAATTATTTATATAAGTGTATTACAAGTGATCACTTGAATACCTTCGTGTATTACAAGTGACGTACTCAAGAATAAATTGGCTTAGTTAAACAGTTTCCAAATATTCATGATATAGTGTTTCATGAAATTTTTATCAAAAGTTGTCTCTTCCTATTGGGATAAATTAATGGAAATTTTGTGAAAAAGTCTTGTATAAATTAATTGATTGAAAAGGTTATAAATATATCCATTTTAAGCTCATTTACTGAGTTTCTATTTTCTAATGTACCTTCTTGATGTCCTATGCTGACATATAAATAATTATTTATAAACTTGTGAATTGTTTATATTTTGATCTGTAAGTTATTGTAATATTTTATTTTGGTTACAAGTTTTATAAATATAATGATAAATCTATTAATATATGAAAATACCAGCTAAAAGATTTTCTCAAATATGTCTGAACTCCTTTTCTTTATGTCTTATCCCTCTTCTATTTCTCAAACAAAAAACTTGTCTGGATATATTTGAATATGTCTACCAGATATATCGATGCCTCTATCTATTGACCCATACTCTAGCTTTTAGATACCATTTCCACCTAAGTTTGTGCGATTTGTAGGCGATGCAGGTCGATTCCTCCCCTGTTGTATTTCTCTCGTGTGTCAGTGTGCATGTTTATTTATTTGACATTGTCTGTCTTGTGTTCAGCACAGCTTAACCAAATATGGTTCTAACACCTTAAAACCAAAACCCAACCTCAAGTTTATTACCCATTGGAATTGTTTTTCATATTATACATATGTATATTCAATAACAGGGTATTAAATAATCATGACTTTTTGTCTGGGTTATTTGATTTAAATCAGTTCTTTTTATTTAAATCAGATTTTAATTTTAATTAATTCCTTGCCGCTATATGTTTAAACTCGTTGAATATGATACATGCAAATCAGTATAGTTTCCAAATAGAATTTATTTATGTTAAATATTTAAAAATTAGAAAGATTATAAAAATAGCAGGACAAATTTTTAATAGATTAAAATAATTGAAATCATTCTTGGGTTTTAATGTTGCTTTTATTCTTTCATTTGAATTCTATTCCATGGTACAAATCTATAATACTAAAAATTCAAAATTAAAAATAAACATTTTAATAAGGAAAGATAAAATTTAATTCAAAATTTTGTAAATCATAATTACACTTTTCTGATTTTTTCATTAAACAATTTGTTTCAAGTGTAAAACTGAAGTTAAAATGTTTTGTTGAAACTATTCTTTCTACGAATATAGAAGTAGCTGTGGGGGTGGAATTGCTTTATGAATGACTGTTTTGTCTTTGACAAACAATGAAATTGAAATGAATTCCCCCATTCCTGGGATACAATGCTTTCACAAAGAGGAAATAAAAAGCTTATTTGCTTTCACTTAAATTCATAACTACTGACATGATACTAATGAATATTTTGCGTTTGCAAATAGTAGGGTTCTTTCTATTTAAGTTCAATTGATTTTCTTGAGGAAGGTTTATTAAATAAGCTAGGAAATGAGGGGCACCCATTGCTCATTTGGAACATACTGAAAATAAATGTTAAACAGTGCTGATTCCTTTATCAGAAACAGTAAATTCTCTCTTGAAAGGGCATCAGTTCAAGTATATCTAACCTTTCCATGAGGAAGAGTATGTCAAAATTAACTGGAAACACTGCAATGTATGGACTGGCCCATTAATATAAAATTCAGCCTCTGCTGATCAAGATTTGAGTGACCCTTATTTTCAGTGAGCAAAAGGAGAAATATTTTTTGGTCAATTGTCATTGTCATCCTGATATGGCCCCATGAAACAGGAGAGTTAAATATTTCTAATGAGAAATCCCAATTAAGTGAAAAATACGTATGTGAAGTATGCTGTAGGACCCTGGGACTCCTTGGAACCCTTTGAAATTTTGTTCTAGGACCAGGGACCTCAGAATATTAGGAATAAAAACTCAAATATAGGAATAATACAATAAAGCAAATAAGCAGAGTAATTCTATCTCTTATTAGGTCAGTTTATCTTGAGTTCTAGAAACCTGAACTCCTAATATTTCTATGGGAAAGACCCAGCCCTCCTTCAACATTACAAATGTACCAATAATATCAGTAATGATGTATGTAAACAAAATAAAGAGTTCTGAAACACTTATATCGTTGGCATAGAGCAGAAATTCATTAACCGACATTTTATGGAAGACACTAAATGCTTATTTTCATGATAAGAAATAGTCATTGCAATCTTTTTAAGATCTACATAACACTATCAAAATGTTTACAATTTTTTATTTTGTGACTTGAAAACTAATAGCTAGTTTTTAAATGCTATTTAACGTCTTTTTAAACTCATTAAGGAAAAAATTCTTTTTGATGCTTAATGACTTTCTGCTCTAAGCCGACTATATATCTCGTGTCCTCAAAGTAGGGAAGCCAACTATTTTCAGTTTAGAAAAGGGTCATTCTTCCGGTGTTACTGAGTAGAAATTTTTAAAATTTATTTGTAGAAAATAACATCCATTCTGTCCCAGGTTATTTCATCTTTAGTATAATTATTAAGCATTAATTAAGAAAATTTAAAGTTTGACTTAAATCCATGATTTTTTTTCCAAAAAAAATCACCTGATTTAAATTTATCGTCATACTCTATTCAATAATATAAATACAAACATTTTCGAATTAAATTTTACATATCTATGACATTTTTCTGCTTTTGCTAGTGTCTTTAGCAATTCTGTTTCGTTGCATTAACTGTTGATTTTTTTTAATTGCAGAGTGGCAGATACTTCAGAAAGGTCTGCTGAAAACCCACCTGTAAACACCTCATACAACATAGAATTTACTTTTGACTCTGACGTGCGATGCGGTATCACCATTTATTACTTTTGTACTGAAGATATTACTGCAACTGGGGCTGTGTGAGTAGAAATGGATGGTTGATTATGTAAATGACTAGACTGAACTTAAGTAGTTATAAAAAAGATTTGGCTCAATTTCTCTCTTTTCTGTTTTAAAGATATACTCCTCGGGACCCTTCAATGAATTCTGAAACATATCATTACAAGAAAGGAGTTAATCAGCTATTCAGTCAAGTAACACATATATTTGATCCCAGCAAATATTCTGAAGACATGGTAATTAGATTCATTTTTTATTAAACCTGACATCAAAATATTGAGTGTGAGTGTGTTATAGGATCTTACAATTAAAGTACCTTTACTTAGAGGGTTATGGAGCAAGCTCTAATGCTCATTAGAAAAGGAACTTATGTAGCAAAATGTGGCCTTAGAGTAGACCATATTTCTTTAGATGAAAACAGGACAGTGGGATTGCAGAAACAGGACAGAAATTCTGTAATATTCTGTTTGCATGAAAAAGTAAGATGATAAGAAGTTTTATTACATAACCAGTTTGAGCTTACCATTATTCTCCTGTGTCATACACAAATTTATGTTGACACAGATGGGGATTGTACTTCACGATCGTATCATGAATATTTCTCTGATGAAACAATCATATTCAGCAAATTATGGTTTTTTAAACCTAATAATAAAACTTCTCTTTCTCCACGACTTGGTTCTGTCTTACAGCTGATATAGCCCTCATTGTCTTAGCATTTAATTTAGGAATATAGGTTCTGAATAATGATGTTTAATTGATCAATATAAACCCCCCTTGTGATTTATCTTCACGTCAAAGACTGCTATGTAGTGGCCAGCCTATGATACAATACCTGTTCCAAACTCGCCAGTTCTAGGCAAGAAACAATACGTTTTTCCTTCTTGGATCTTCATTCCCCTTGGTGTAATAGGGCAGTTTGGTCTCGGTGAGGTATCTCGTTATTAGCAAAATTGACAAGATCTTGGTGGATAAGATATCCCTTCATTAACAAAATTGACCAGGTCTTGGACAAGATATCTCGTCAAAATCACTTGGAGGTTTAAAGTAATTTCATAGTTATTAAAAACACGACAAAATTGATATTTTCATTGAAATGACAGAACAGCTGAGGAACATGAAAAAACTACTGTCCTGTTTGAAATGGTATATATGGCCAGCTTACCGAGGAACTACAAACCAAATCATAAGGAAAAGAAATTAGGACTCCATATACATACTTAAAATAATAATGTATCTGCTTCAAAGAATTGAGCTCCCCATGTATTAAGAAATGTTACGTAATTTGTCACAATGTAGAACAGGACACTTTTAGTGAAGTTCTGCTAGCAGAAGAAACAAAACCAGTGTAGCCGTCTATTGTATAATCATCCTAACCTGGCATTGCTTATTTTACTGTAGCATTTTTACACCTTTGTCAACAAGGTTTATCAATTGATCACGATTCTAGAATTTGGTGGAAACTAAATTCATATGGTGTTTTCAGCCTTGATGGTGACAGCTAGTTTTATTAACTTTTTTATGTAGTTAGGAAAACAAATTTTCAATCAAAATATTTTTCTCTTCAATTCAAGAGCTTTTAAATCTGAATAAATTAACCTAAAAATGTATTTTCTTTTTTTTAATATTATGGAAAAGAAATTGTATTAAACAATTTTTAATAATTAACCAATTTTTTTTTACTTAAAATCAGTTAATTCATCCTAATTTATCAGGCTCACCATAGCATTAAATGTAATTCTCACGAAAGCTGATTTTGTTTACCTTGAGGTTGCTAGGAGATTTATCACTCCAGAAAAGCAGGCCAAAGTGAAATTTCACACAGATTAAAAACATTAATACTAAACTTTAAAAAATATTTTTTTAATATCCACTTATTTTGAATATACTTTTTGATTAAACTCCAATTATACAAACATTTTAAGAGTTTATGGATACATGGGTATTAATTCTCAAAATTTATCACATCAAAAATAAAATAAACAATAAGCTGACTAGTCTACTAATGTCTTCTCAAAAATGGCATAATGTCTTCTCAAAAATAAAAAGGCTTCACATTGATTCTAATATCTCAATCTTCTTTGATCACCATTTTTAAAGGGTTTCTATATTCGCAGTCAGTACGTGCAGCATGGGGCCACAGTAGCCCGGTTGGTAGAGTAACGGATTAGTAACTGGAGGGTTTCGAGTTTGAATCCAACCAAAGACTGTCGTGTACAAAGGGGCTAGTGCATGTTAAATATGTTGTGGACTCAAAAATGTCCTCATGTTAGCGTGGCATGGATGTTTGGAGAATGGGGTGCCACCTCAGGTTGTGACCTCGTCATCTCATTACTGTTCAAAGTTACATGGTGTTGTGCTTGGATCTTTCCTTTAGGGATGGATCTCGGACCGTCGCCAATAGCCTGTTGTGTTGCTCCAGTGCAATGTTAATTAAAAATACATACGTGCAGCATGATTGAAAGAAAAATCTAATTTTATTTGATACATTACCATTTGATCCATATGACTTATTTTCATACAGACCAGTTTCTGGATCATCAAAATTAAGCATTGGAAAAAAATTTCCACTCTAGTCGTGGAGGATGCTTGCCTTTCAGGTTCTCCAACATTGCCAGGTTAGAGTTGATTCAAGTGTAGTGGAAAGTTTTGTAATTACGTTTCAATAAATGGAAAGCACATCCTTTGAAGTTGCCCAAATTTCTCTTCATTATAATCTTTGGATGTCTCTTTAGAGCCCTCTAAGGTTATTTCATTTTTATTGTCACCCTATATATACTACATTCCTTCTGAAATTTGTAAAAATTGTATTATTTCTATTGATGTAGCATCTAAAATTGACGTGAAACTACACTGCATTACAAATTGCCCCAAATGTAACCTTTTAATTTACTTTCTGCCATTGTTTTCCCAGCAAAAAAAATGGTTGAGTGAGAAATTAAACCCAATCACACAAAAATGTTCTGCTCTATTTGATATCTTTGTTTTATATCTACTCTTGTATTCACACAATGTCACTTAAACCCAATGCACATGATCTCATGCTTAATTGACGTTGTGTATTCTGTTCCAGCTAAATTACAAATTTGAAGATGAAATAGTTCCAGTCTTAATTCAATGTGTTGCTGAAGAAGGTGAAGGTGAGAAAAATGCTTAAAATTAGTACTTCTCAGCATGAAAATTGGGTCTTGAAATTTATTCAGAATTTTACCTTTTAGCTATTTAAAATACATTTATGTCTCTTGCATTTTATATATTAGTTAATAAAATTCTAGTCTGAGTGTACTTGTTTGCCTTGCTTTCACGATTCTAAAATTCAGTTCATTAAGTATATTTTTCTTATGTTTTGGAGGTTTCTTAATATTGAGGTATTAGTATTTATCAACATCATATCTGGATTTATTTTTAAGTTAGTTTTTAACTTCAACCACTCATGTGCAATATTCTAACCCATTGAGTTGGTCAGGTATGTACAACAGGTGCCATTAATTTAGAAAAATTATTTTAGCTATACTTGTATGCAAAGTTCAGCAGATTTATCGTTAAATTATGAACTTTTAAAAGTCCTAAAAGTAAGTTTTAAATTACTATAAAAGAAATTTTGTCTTTTTGTGCTTCTTTTCATTAATCTTTTCCAAGATAAACAACTGTATATATGTTTGGAACATTTTTATTTAACAGAAGTGTTATTTTTAGTTTTATTCCCATTTTAGAAATAGACAAAATACTATTTCATCTCTAAATAAAACTTGATTTTATTTTCAGAGCCAAGACAGTCACATATGGTCATAGCGGTGGTTGAAAAAAATCCTGATGAGACTTTTACTTTGAAGCCACTAAAACAGAAACTTTTTGTTGATGGTCTTTGTTACCTTTTGCAAGAAATTTATGGCATAGAAAATAAATCAAATTATCAGTCTAAGGTAATACTTTTATATCAATCTAGAGCAGCGATTTTATACCTTTTTAATCTTATGTGGCTCACCGAAAAGCTTTTTTTTGCCAATTTGCCAAAATATAGGTATAATTTTGATTGATTAAAAAATAGTAATTACCTATCCCTTTTACTTTCAAGTAGCCTTTTATTTATCCTGAATGTATTTCTCACATCTGTCAGTAAAACTTTCCTTGCATGTGTATATGTCCATTACTTGACATTGTCTTCTGTTTGGTGCAGCTGGGCCAAATATGACACTTGTTCCATGAAACCCAACCAACCAAGCGGCTTTTTAAAAACCCATTTTGAAACAATTTACTTATGAAACGGAATAAAATATAACCCTTGCAATTATTTATGCAAGTTTTTCTTTAAATTATTTGCAAACACATTTGTCAAAAGTTGAAATGAAATAAATCTCACACAATTTAAACTGTTTCACCATCTGCAAGGCTTCCTCTGGGGAACATCTTTTCTCAGATCTTCACGAACCCGAGGTACCCAAGTGATCTATTCTTTTCCCATGGGGTTTACTGCCTCTGGTAAACAGGCTGCAGTAGCCCAGTTGGGAGAGTAACGGATAAGCAACCGGAGGGTTGTGAGTTTGAATCCAACCAAAGACCGTCGTGTACAAAGGAGGCTGGTGCATGTTAAATCTCTTGTGGCCTCATATATTCTCATATTGGTGTGGAAGTTTGGAGAGTGGGGTGCCAGCTCAGGTGTGATCTCAACATCTGACCATGGTTCAAAATTATGCGGTATTATTCTCAGATCTTTCCTTTTGATCCCAGATCGTCGCCAATAGCTCATTGTGTTGCTCCAGTGCGACGTTTATTAAAATACCTGCCTTTGATAAACATGGTGTCATGACCCCAGGATTTCCAAGCAATCTTTCTCTACTTTTTTCTCACCATCCTTTCTTTTCATAATTACGTGACGTTATCTTGTGTTCCGCACAGCTTAGCCAAATATGGCCCTTGTGCCATAAAACCCGAAACCAACCATCTGTAAGGCATACCATTGCCATGGTTGCAGCACACTGATTGGAAATTGCTGATTTAGAGCTATGGTTCTCAACATTTTATGCTTCATGTATCTCCTGAAAATGTTCATGTGACCTTTGATATCGTGAAACAAAAATGAAATAAACAGTGTAACAAATCTTATTAAATTATAAACATTCTACCCTACTCAAAATGAAAAACCATGTTCCCATAGCACCTGCCACCATCCAGACTTTGTGGCAAGAGCAATTCCCATAATAGGCAGATATAACTAGATCTAATGACTTTTGAGCTTTCATGGCATATCCTCAAATTTGTTACCTCTTTAAAATTTCCCACCTGTTCAGAACCTCTGATCTAGACTATTAGGAACTAGAATTATGATGTGAAATCTTTAACTTAGTTTTTATACATCAAAATTATTTAACACACTAGATATTGGGGAAGAATATAATGTTTTAATGAACTCTGTTCTTTAAGTGTAATTATAGCATTGTATTTCTTAAAATGTTTCACCACAGTGTGGGATATACTGACACTTCATCCATATTTCACTTATAGTATCTTTGTATGTAAAGATAATTTTTTATTTGCAAAACCTAGTTATTCAGTTTGATCATAAAAAATTTTACTTTCGTAATTTAATGTGCTTGACTCTTAATTTAAACTTGTTTGTCTTTAAAGAGTGTATTGCATATTTTTAGTGTATTGAATGTTTGGTATGATTTGAATATAATATTCTTTTCACACACTATAAATTAAGTACCCGTTTGATTCCTATAGGACGTAACAGATGAAGACGTTGAAGACAGTGGCTCTGAATGTGTTATTTGCATGAGCGATGCGAGAGACACATTAATTCTACCTTGTCGACATCTTTGCCTATGCTTTCACTGTTCTGATTCTCTACGATATCAGTCAAATAATTGCCCGATTTGCCGTGCACCCTTTCGTGCGTTGTTGCAGATCAGAGCTGTACGAAAAACAAATGCTGCTTTGCCTCCAATTGGTCACAATGCTGAAAACCAGGTCAGCTATACATTAACAATTGAAAGATTTAAATTCGTAGTAATATATATCTAGATACTGATGATAAACTAGTTTTTCATTAAAAATCAATGTGATTGCTATGTTCCGTATTTACTTGGGTGTCATTTTATTTTCAGACATCTCAAGATATTCCACCTGGTTATGAACCCGTGTCTTTAATTGAAGCTCTGAATGGCCCAGTTCAACCATCTGCCCCCCTTGTCCCCTCTTTTGGTAGGTTGATTGTTCTCTTTTTAACATGAATGAATTTTTATCTATCTACTTTGATAAATTGCTTATTGTATCCATAAATATTAGAACCCTCAGGGGCACATCTCCTTTAGGTGTGTACAAGCTTCACAGACAAGACTTACCTGAGTGATCTTTTCTTTTCCCATGAGGTTTATTTACTGTCTTGAGTAAACACGGGGTCATGTTCCTGGGATACCCGAGCGATCTTTCTCTGCATTCATCACACTACTTTGTTCCCCAATTCCTCTTTCATGACGGAAGCCATGCTGGCTTGAAGTTTGGAGAGTGGGATGCAGCTCAGTTTGGCCTCGTCATCTGGCCATGGTTGAAAATTACGTGGTGTTGTCCTTGGGTCTTTCCTTTAGGGACGGATCTCGGACCGTCTCCAATAGCCTGTTGTGTTGCCATAATATTGGATTGTTTATTACTTTCATGAGGTTTTCTAAGCATTTGGCTGTAAGCCTTTGAAGCACTGAATGTAGCAGATTTTGTTATTCCCATGAAAGTCCTACTATATTACACCTTCAGAGATTTAGTATCCATTTTGGATTGAGACCAACCAAGCGATGTAGCTATTTTGTCATTCAATATGTTGTAGGGTAAAGTCACTTGAAATTTTGAGACGGTTGCACTTTGTTTGATCAAAAGATTGAGTAATGAACACACAAAAGTGTGGATTAGCTAAACTGCTAATGACAAGTGTTAAAGTCACTTGGACATCCACCTTCCCTCAGAGACCTAAACATCTGATCCTGAACTATCGCCATCTGATCCAGAACAACGTAAATTCAACTACCTAGATAAAAAACCTTACTTTCATTGACATGTGTTACTTTAGAAACATCAATAAATTATATGCTCAGAAGTGGGCAGGAAAAGGGAGGCATGTAAACCCAAACTCTATTAATCATTTTATTAAATGTTATTGAAAAGGGCATATACTATATAAGGGTTAATAGGTTGACTATTTTAAAATGGCCTGCATGTCCAACCTTAGCACTCCTGAAAATTTCATCTATACATTCATGAGTTGATTCACTTCCATCTATGTTAATTGTACCCTTAAAAATAGCCTTAAAAGGTCCTAATTTTTCTATTTAAAGACAAATAAAGCATTTTCATCATTACCTAGCTTCTCCTTTGTTCTATATACTACATTTAAAACAGCTCATGGTTAACTTGGAGAGAAACAAATAACCTGTGCTGTGAAACTCAGTAACTGTATAATTTTTTATGCATTAATTTTATACATGTTTATGCATTTTACATTTAGCTACTTTTAAATTCTGATTGTTTTAAACATACTTTTGTGGTCATTGTCCTAGTTTCTTTTTTGGTGTAAAGATTTTAAACTTGGACAACAGAGTTAATATTTTAAATCTGTTATGTTTATTGCTTGTTACCATTAAGATAATTACAAGTTGCAGGATCACACATAAATGAACAACTAGAACATAACATACATAATTTAGAAAAAGAAGAGTGCCCAAAATGACACATCTTCACAGATCCAGTACTCTATATCATCTCACTAGTGGGTTTCCTTTCTGCCCACAAAGATATTTTTTGTCATATGATCACTGGTAAACTGTGAATCCCCAAAAGGTAACCATGGTAATGTAGTTAAAGTTTGGTATATCATGGTTACCTCTAGGGGATAGAATTCAAGTTATTTGTTGTATGTTTTAATCATGTTATTTAGAGACAAATCTAAACTAAAAGTGTTGAAAAACCTTTAAATTAAATTTTATGCTTAAAACAAAGCTAACCATTTACTGGAAGGGAAATTATGTACTATCATATTTATTTGAGTTATTATTGGTTAATGTTATTTCTTATTTAAATTTTGCTTTGTAGTAGTCCTTTGTCACTAGAAATAAAACCTAGCAGTGTGGGTAAATGGTTATTTAATGTTCTATGTTTGCCTTATTCAATAACTTGTTTATTGTGTATCTTAAATTTATTCAATTTTAAATATAATTTAATTTCTAATTACTTTTGTGCATTACTTAAAATGATATAACAAACTAAATACAGTATCAATCATAAAAGGCTTGGGATATACTGTAGATCCCCAAAAAAATTACTGAGAATGTAAGACATTAACAGTGTTCAGCGTATTTACAGTAAAATCATATTGTGAAATATTTTTTAAATACTTAAGCATTGCAAATTTAAATTCATAAAATTATAAATTTCAGCATGTGACTTACATTCTTGAAAATAGTATACGTCTTTTCATTTATAGTTCCTGCTCCTATTCCCCCATTTTCCAATAGCCCAGATATTCGACCAAAACATCGTCATCTTGAAAGGTACCAGTTATAATTATCCTTTATCTTTTAGCCTCAAGTTCTCTGGACATGAATTATTTGTGTGTGAATAAATTCTTTTACATTTAGGCATCATTCAAGCAGTGCATCGAGATTGGGCGATGCTGTCAATTCTGAAAAGGACGATTGTGCTACCAGCAAGTTGCAAGATAATATAGAGGGCTCGTCTGTACCTGAAGTGGTGATAGCATCAACTATGATGCCTTCGGAAAAGATTGTGCTCAAAACTGAATCCCTCTCTTTGACAAGAGGAGAGGCTAGGAAGCACAGGAAAGGTTTCCGCACATCATCTGCTCCAGAGAAAATGAGACTGCTTGCCAACTCCATGGAAATAGTAAATGAATTTAGTAGTGGAAAGCACTCCAAATTGGTACGTAAGACTTCATTTTGCTATTGGAATTCATTTAAAAATTGCGCTTTATAGGCAGCGTGCATCTCCTTTAGGTGTGTATGGGCTTCACAAACCCTAGGTACTCGAGTAATCTTTTCTGCTCCCATGGAGTTTACAGGGCTGCTGTAGCCCAGTTGGAAGAGCAACGGATTTGCAACCGGAGGGTTGGGAGTTCAAAACTCGGTCCAGCCAAAGACCATCGTGCACACGAGGACTAATGCACATTAAATCTGACATGACCTCAAATATCCTCACGTTGGTATGGTGTGGAAATTTGGAGTGGAGTGCCAGCTCAGGTGTTCTCGTCATTTGACCATGATTCAAAATGACGGGGCTTTCCCTTCGGGATTGATCCCAGACTGTCCGCAGTAGCCTGCTGTGCTGCTCCAGTGTGACATTAATTAACTATCAACCTACCTATGGAGTTCACTGTCTTTAGTAAACACTGGAGTCAGGCTCCCAGGAAACCAAAGCTATCTTTTTCTGCTTTCATCACACTATTCCCGATCTCTTTTTCCCTTTCATGATATTTGTTACTCAACATTGTCTTGTGTTTGGTGCAGGTTGGCCAAATTTGACCCTTAAAACCTAAAAACAACAAACCATTTAAAAGTTGTAGCACATTGATGTAATTAGTAAATGACAAATTTAATTTATTGCAACAAAAATTATAGACCTGAAATTATATTCAGTATTTTAAGATTCTCTATGTAATTCATAAGATTTTAAGGGATACGTTTTAGAAAAAAATATTGATGTTTAATTGATGGGAAGTTAGATTTAATAATTTAAAATAATTAATAAAATTTTTATAGTTATCAGGATTAAAAATTTTTTTATCTACTTAACAGTTCTAATTGCAGTATGATATGCTAATCTATTTAGGTTTTAAAAGTAATAAAAATAGGTGCTACTAGCTTTAGCTAAAAATAAGTTTATATTTGTTTAATAAAATCTTTCTCTCTTCATTACACTAAAACCCAATTGAGTAAACAAAAACAATCTAATTTCTTTCAGTATTAACTTTGAAAAATTACTTGGATTAACTTTCCCAATCTAATCACCTGCTTTAAATAAAAGCAATCTTTTCAATTTTAAATTGGAATAAGTGATCTAAAATATACATTTTCTCTGCAGTGCACAAAATATGCATTTCAATAGTTACGAATTAGTCTTGCAAAAATAATCTAATTTCTCACATTAATTAGATTATCCTTTCGATATGGAAGAAAAATTTATAACTTATTGACACACAGTGGTATTAAAAATAATCTCTATTTTTAGCTCTAAAGGGTGAGGTTTTAAACCTACCTCACTTTTAGAAAATATATTATTTCTTGGAAGTTTAAAATTTTATACTTTCTGAATAAGATGTTTGAAGCCATACTTTTAATGGGAATATAAATCTGGGGATTTTAAATTGTTTTGATTTTTTTTAATCTTTCTGGAAAGAAAACTAGTTAAGTTTTGTAAATGTAATGAAATTACTTTGTTTTTGAATTGCCCTATAATCTGTCAAGTTACCTGTTTACCTCGAGTTTTGTTGCAATGTGCAAAAAAAATAGTTTTTGCCAAATTTGAATATTTAGAGGTAGCTCAATTCAGCATTTGTTTCTCATATAACCATACAAGTAAATTGCTTGCTTTTAACCATTATGTTTCAATGTGTATTTATTCCACAATGCCTATCATGTTAGGCTTAAGCACATGTAACCTTTGTTACAGTTAACAAAGCACTTAAAATTGAATACAGAAAAACTTTAATTGAATACTCTGGTTTTAGATTATGCAAGGTGTCAGATTGCAGAAAGAATGACTAATTTAGAACATAATTTGGTGACCTTACTATAAATAGAATTTTATTCCATAAGAAACAGAAGATTCCTGTTTGTCCTATTTGATGAGCTTAGAAAAGGGTAGGATGATTTGGATAGTAAACTTCTACAGGACTTAACTGGCCTGGAGAAAGTTTACTGACATCTTTTGTAGTATATAGGAAAAGATAACATGGTACAACTGCTTACAATTGCAAGGCTTCCATCTGGAACACCGTAAGCACCTGCAGAACATTGTGAGATTGATATCTTGAGAATAAAGTTTGTAACTTTGATAAAAGTTCAAAACAATCTATGAATGGAAAAGGAAGTTTTTTCATGACATATTGAGTTAATTAAAGACACTGCTTTTAATAATGGCTTAGAATTTCTTCAGCTTTAAAGGATGTACTTTATAAATGCTTTCAAGCATGCTAAGAGTTTTATTAACAAAGAAAAATATATATTTGTAAGTTTATTGTAAAATATATCTTAGTACTCCTATTTCAAAAATTAGATTTATAGTACCTGGTATTGTGCAAGTTGTGCTCATTGAATGTCAGTAGTCTTTTACTCATTTAATAATTCATTCCCGATAACCCCAGATTATCAGGAATGTAATCTGAAATCAATCACAATTTTGTCACATCCACCACTAATCTATATTGTACCATAAGATGTAGTTCTGGGTCAAAAGATCTTTATTTAAACAATTGGATTAATCGATTTGTATGTCAACCCCAAAAATATAAAAAGATCAGGTAGATTAGTGTGAAGCATTAAAAATTGTGTGTTAGACCTTGGAGTAGTTAGCGACTAAGCTGAGAAGAATATAGTCAATTGATATCAACAAGAAATCGACCTTGACTGATTTTTCGCTGTAGATGGTCAAGGAATTTCAACAAACATTGGAAAACAAAATTTGATTGGCATCCTCTGCCAAAATAAAACTTAATATTTATTTTAAGGCTTCTATTATGTTGTTCCAGCTATATTACATTAAATTTTAATTAAAAACTCTTAATTTTTATGGGGGCCGTCGTGGCTCAGTGGGTATGCCCACTGCTAGCAACCTCCGAATTGTAGGCGGCACAGGTTCAATTCCTGTCAGTGCATTCCTCCCTGGGTGTGTTTGTCTTCTGTGTCAGTAAAACTTTCATTGTATGTGTTATCTATTACTTGATATTGTGTGTCTTGTGTCTGGCGCAGCGTGATCAAATATGGCCGTTGCACTATAATTTTTGCCCAAAACCAACCAACTCAATTTTTATGTGCCATATAATGATTTATAATGTCAATCACTAGAAACTTTCATTCTCTTAACCTACCTCTAAATATTAAACGTTTTAGTTCAAACTTCACATCCTTTTGTTTTTATCTTAAAGGAACCATTTAAAAAGGTAAGAATAATAAAAATATTTTGGGGGCTACCACGGACCACCCTAGTATATATATATTACAAATTGCTCATTTTAGTCATCTATCATATTTATTTATTTCAGTGTTTTATCATCAGATTCAGTTAAGCTTTTATCTCTTTTATTTATAAGGATAAAGATGCTGAGTTAGCAGAGACCAGATCTCTCCTAGAAAGTAATATTGCATTGGAAGAATCTTCACCCAAGACAAGCAGACCATGCAGTCGAAGTAGCCCTATTTCACTCTCAACTCCACATTCCTTACATCTGTGTGAGAAATCTAGTAAAGGTATTTTAAATCGTCTTTTCAGTTGGAGTGTCTGGCAGTGCTTTAACAACATTCTGCACTGCTTTTAAATTTTGTATGCAAACATGTGCTTTACCTAACCAGCTTCCTCATGAACTGATCTGGATTATCTGATCTTAAATTCATACTGAAAATTATTTGTCACATGTTCATTCCAAAGAAATGTTTTACTTTATTAAATTGTTAAACATGTAGATGGATTCTATGAACGGTTTAGAGCCGAAACTCATTAACTGCCAAAAAGTTTTTTTACTGTTCAGCCGTTTAAAGTATAACTATTGGCTTTTTAGGTCATGAAAGTTATAAGTATTTTGATAATGTTATAAATCATTCAAACGTTTATCATTTTATTACAATATGACTTTTCTCATGGAAATGTTATTGTATCCTGATTTTGATATGCGAAATTTCACATTTGTTTTAATAGTTTGCAGGGGAAAGCATTGTATTTCCACAATCCTAATCTTAAATACCTCCATTAAACCCAAGAGCATATTGACCATGCATATGAATGAAAATTAATCAGTCTTCTGGTACATATTCTAATTATAATTTATAACTATTTCAGAGGTTTAATATTTCTCATCTATTTTTATATTAAGTGTAATTTAATTTAAATTATTTCATCCTATAAAATCTTCAGACTAAAATCTGAACAATTTATACAGATAAAGGAGAAATTAAAAAAGCATAAATTAATGTTTTCTTTGTACCATATATATCTAGCTGAATGTACCAGGTGTTGCTCGGGTTGTTAATATGTAGCCTACGTTACCCTATAAACGATATGATATGGAGCGATTTTCAGTGCAACTGCACCATACTCTAAGATTCTAAAAAACCTCCAAGGTCATCTTGAGAGGCAACTCCTGTAGATGTTAACTCTGATGTCATTTGCGCAGCCAAACCAGGAGAGAGCGCCCCCTAGCAAGTGCTCTGTCAGGGTGACAGGACGTTACACCCCTCTGCACACTCAAACAAATAGAATGGGGGTTAATATGTAGCCTACGTTACCCACAGGGTTCCAAAGAATAAGTGTAACAAATTTTGTGTGGATTGATCAAACAGTATAGATTTGTATAGAGAACAGACAGATGCCAATTCTGCTTTATATGTATAGATTCTACGATGCTAAAATTGCTAGTTGAATTGTAGTTATTTTTTATTGATTAATGTGTACTTTTAGATGTATGCTATGTGCATTTTATTCCTTAGTGTACTCCAAAAGTATTATTTTTATGAAAAAGTGTAATGATTATTTATTGAATACTCTATTTTTCAGATACCTCACCATGTGGTGAAGATTCTGATTATTTCACTCCAGAAGATCCAAGCACGACGATTCTCGTTGATCAGGGAACAGATACGAGCCTGGACACACCACAAGGTATGGAGCCCAGCAGTATTAACAGCGCACTGGGAAAAGCTAAGGGTGATAGCACTGTAACTGGGAAACATAAAGTTAACAGAGAGCGGCAGTCTACAGTCGTAGAGGAAGGTGATTCTGCGCACGATAAGAGAAAAAGAAATTCTGATCCGCTAAATAAGCCTGAAAATGCTTCTGATTTAATATCTCCCAATTCCCGCTCCCTTGTGGTAAACTTGGAAAATCCTACTTCCTTACCGGGAACACCTGCCAGTAATGTCAGTAACCATAGCAGTGGAGACAGTTTCAGCAGTACCTCTAGTACACGTTTATTACTTCGTCCCCAGAGCTATGAAACATTACCCGAGTAAAACGAGTGGTTTATAGTACTGGCCTGAATCTTGTTTTATCTTTTAATGGTTATATTACCTCTATGACTTTATATGGGTTTTAATTTTACAAATGCAGGGTAATTTGAAATTATATTGCCAAACTTAAAAGGGTGGTGGGATGCATTGAAATAAAAAAAAATGTCAAAGAATGTGTCTGCAATGTTGTGCATAGGTGATAAGGGTACTACTGTTTGGTATGTTTGCTAATCATTCTTTTATAAAAAAATATTGTTTTGTTATGTGTGGAAGCTTGGAGTGGGGTGCCAGCTGAGGTGTTGACCTCGTCGTCTGACCGTGATTCAAAATTATGAGGTGACGTCCTCTGATCTTTCCCTTCGGAATGGATATCGGACCATTGGCAATAGCCCGTTGTGTTGCTCCAGTGCGACGTTAATTCAATTACCTACCTTAAAACATTGTCCTTCATAATACAGATTTTGCCTGTGATGGAGCATTACTCAAATTCCAAGGTGGCTGTGAGGCTGCCAATGGAAACGGAAGACCTGCTCAAAGATTGTTCTTCCTCAATAAGCAAGTGCCCAATCGGCTCTTCCATTGACAGCCCCATGCATGAATGCATGTTAGAGCCATCTTGGAATTTGTATAATACTCCATCACATGCAAAATCCTTGTAGCCAATGATGAAGTTTTAAAAAACTATTCATGTGTCTAGCACACATGCTACATTTGCAGACATTCTTTAACAAAAAATTTTTTATTTTGATGCATTCTATACCACCCTTTAAAGTTTGGCCAATGAATTTTGAATCATCCTGGGTTACCTCTATAACCTTATATGGGTTTTTTTTAACTTATACTGAAAATCTGCTCATTTTATCAGATTTCTGTTTATAAGTAAAAATGAATGATACCAAGAATCTCTGTTGTAAGCATACAAGAGAAATATTTTTAATAATTCATTCTCCATTCATATCTAGAATTTCCAAATTTTATCTCAACTCTTTTTAGTAAAGTAAATTGCTGTATGTTCTAATTAATTTTAATTTCATTCTTGATGGCTCGTTATAAAAACCCTTTTTCTGGCAATGTCGTTGAATATTTTTATTGAGTTGTCTGTGTTGATAGCTTTCAACTGTTAAGCCATCTATCTTCTAAGGCAATTGTAGTGAAAGCATATTGGGCCACTGACTAAAAATGTTGTCATAAAGAGCTTTGACTGTTTCATGTTTTTCGATTTAAAAATAGTTTGCTTTCTGTATTGTCAACAAAAATATTTTTTCAAAAACTATGTATACCTTATTTTAATCAGCTCAGTTTAGGAAACATTTTTCTTAAGATCAAAATTATGTGAGCATTTTTTAATATGCTTTGACTTTTCATTGTATTTTTCTTTGTTTAATGTTACCTGATAGAAAAAAATTTCCCATGTTTGAAAACTGCCAACAATATTATGAGTAGTAAAAAAGTAAGTTAATTAGTAGCTTCCCTTTAGTTTCAGCTGGAAATTTACCTTCACCTTTAATGGAAAACTGAATTGGATAAAGTTCTGCAAAAGTAGAAATATTTTATAGAGTGAAATGAAGTTGCACTTTGGATGTGCTGCAATGTGAACTTTCAAAACACCACATCAACTCACTTTGATATTTAAAAGTACATTTTTGTAAAAGATAACATCTCACTCTTTGGTTTTGCACCATTTTGCAATGTTGGCTTACTTGGGTATTTCTTATCTTTTGTAACATGATTAATTTTTACTTATTTGTAGAAATAGTGAATTAATAATTTTGGTTATATTATCCTCATGAAGAAATGCTAAAATACTAGTAACAGTTGGAATATATTTTTGAATAAGTATCTTCAAAAATTTGCTGACTGGCTTTGAATATTTAAAAACTTTCATAATACCTTTGTGTTTTAATTTTTAGTGTTTTTGTATAGAGTCAATTATTAATTTAATATTTGTTAAATTTTCATCAACTAAATCATCCAGCAGTGTGTCTTCCATCTTTACAAAGAAATACAAAAGCGTTATCTAAAAGTGCTCTAAATGTTCATTTTTTGTATTTTTACAATTATATATAAAAGTGCCCAAAGCTTAATTTCCTGCTTTGATGTAGTTACAAATTGCTCTAAGTATTTCTAAGTACACCATATTCTATCTTTCTTGACCTCGTTAAATGAGAAACTATTTTTCCGACTTTAGAAAAGTATTCATTTCATAAAATAAGACTTGTTCAAATTTTCAGTTAACGTTCAACAATTAGTTCTGAGTATCAATAAATATGTATTCAATAGATTTTGTTTGGAATTGTTCAAATTCAAAATTTCTTTGTATAAGCAAGTAAAAACTGAAATACTGTATTTTTAAATTTTTGCGAGACATTGAGGAAATTTTTATCTGTGTTCTGAATTTTTCTTACATTTAACATAAATCATGTTAGAATTAATTTGTTTCAACTTTCCTGTTATTTTAAAGAAAAATAATTATTTTGTTATATAAATTTGATACTTTATGTGTAGGTATAAAATATTTCTTATTTATTTTAGCCTGTTGTATTAGTGTATATAAAGTCTTATGGTATCATTAAATTTTATATTCCGTTATAAATAAATATGGAGGCATTGTGTTTACATTTAACTGTGAAAGATTAAAACAAAATATTTTTCAAATAGTTGATAATTATTGTCTAATCAGATAAGTTGTTTCTTATGATTAAACATAAAGCTTAATTTTGAAACCCCATTTGTTTTAAAATGGCAGGAAAATTTATCAAGTTTGTTGTCCTCGTTATTTGTAAGAATTGTGTTTGTCAATATTATTATTGACACCTTATTTAAGAAAACATGAATTTTTCAGTTTTTATTTATGCAGTGTAAATTATTTTTCTGTACTGAATTCACATTTTAAGAACAAGTATAATTTTATATTACACTTCAACTTATAAAACCTGATACAGTGATCACAAATTTGACACAATAGCATTTCAAATTTATTATGAATTTAGTTTTATGTACACTTGAGGGGTTTAGAACGAAATTGGAGGGCCACTATACTTTTACGAAATCGACTTGCATATGTACTGCTTGTCATCTGTTCAAGTGTGAAGTGAAATCAATTACCTAGAATAGTTTAATGATTTTAAAAATACTTGTTTGTAATTTCAGAAAAATTCACAGGTGTGACTTACTCCTTTTTCATTATAAACACCTCATTATTGTCTTAAATTTCTGTAAAATTGTGTATACAATATGCTAGAATGGTTTCAATATCAGGTTTAATTTAGTTTTTAATGATTTGTGGATGTGTTTGTATTTTAAAAACAAGTATGCACACACAAAAAATTATATACAGTTTTGTCTAAGGATTCTTGACTAAACACATTTCAGGAAAACATTGTATTGCGTTTATTAGATAACCATTTTTTCAAATCAAAAGTTCTATATAAAATGAAAATGTCTACAATTTTATCTTGATTTTTATTGTTATGTTTTATTTGAAAATGTAAAAATATGTACTAAAAAAGTGAAGAGAATTAAAATGTATTATTTATTCATCAATTAGAATATTGATTCATATAAATATGCTTTTTTTAAGATTAAAACTTGAATACTTTAATTCACCCAGTTTCAGATCTCAAGGGTAGTTTTGAATTGATCTTGTAAGTCTTTTGATGGAAAAGATCATGTTTATTAGATTTAGTGTATTCACCCTAATTATTTTAATAAACTGCAACCCTGAGTAAATTTGCATTGATCCTATACTATTTTTATAGGGAGATTTAGTTTAGTAAAATGTTTTGGGTACCAATTGTTACCACCAACCAAAGGTATTGATGAGAAAATTATAACATTACATGTAGTAATAAATTAAATTTATTACTATATATCATATTTACAGAAATTCTTCAGTGTAAAGCACAACTTCCTTCACCTCTGTTATTGAGCTTTCTACCCACCCAATACAAATGAGTTATTAATACTTCTGGTAATTGAATGTTCAAAGAAATAATGTACAAAAACAACAAAGAACCATATCCCTTTAATGATATTAACATACTGCAACTTATTATTTGTTTTATTGTTGAGTGAGTTTGGGGACCAAGATATGGTCCCCAATTTTTTTCAAAACAAATTAGAAAAAACAGCAGGTAGGCAGTCCCCGCTGTACCGTAAGGTTTGGTTCGTGAATACCTTTGGACGGAATACCTGGTAAGTGGTTCACTGATGAAATGAAGACGGTGGATATTTGTTTGATATTTATTTATTTAGCTAGTTTTGGAGGATACATAACAGTGTTAGTGTGGGCAATGCTTAGTATTCTATGGTGACCTTATGGATGATGGGTCTGTGATAATTAAAGTACAAGACAAATGTCATGTTGTCGATGTTCCTGACAAAGGTAAGGTCGATAGTGGTGTTTCCAAGCATGGTGGCAGCTTGTTAGATGGTCCAGCAATATAGCCGCGTACATGCACCTGCTCCTTGCATCTTCGGTAAGCTCTAGATCTCTCCGCACTTGTCATAGGTTGACTTCTTGTTATCATTTTGTTCGTCTTGAACTGTTCTTTCAACCTGTTTACGTTTCCTATGCCGCAATTGAAATTTAGTGATATTTTGGCTTCATAGTGAAATCTGCGACAAATCGTCACTTTCCACTGCACACAATTTTCACACAAATGGTTTAAATTCAATTGGAATTGTAGAACTCGTTCTCTTCAATTTAGGTACGTACTTTTTACGACCCGTCAATTACAATTGAAGTTACAGCAGTTAAACAGGCCAGCGTATGCCCGAAATGCGACTCATTTCCTCATCACGCGGCATAAAGGTCAGATGGGGAGTGAATTAATGGTCGACGCGGCCCACCTTCCTCTACATGATGGTAGGTCATTTATCCCCATAGGTTAGTTCCCTTGGAGTTATGGGGCTTTGAGATATCAACACTTTTCATGACATGTAAGTTTCTGCTGATGACCTTCATACCGATTTTAAAGATATATTTGCGTCAAAAGTGGAATATTTGAATGAATTCAGTAAAACAATTTTATTGCTGATGGGGAGTTATTTATATGACAGAATGATACTTGCAAGGAAATGCTAAATTTTATTGTAATGTTTCGTTATTGAGTTGCAATTTTTATCTAGATATATAGAATTATTCTACTTTTATTTCATAAAACATTTTGTCTTAATTAATGCACAGTGAGCTTTTTAGCTCATGACCTATTGAATCAAACTTGAATTTTGATAAAGCCTAAAAACGGCAATTAAGACGAACATGCACAAATATTTTACGAACTTTTTATGCTGATGGGAAAAACACAATTTTACTGCTACGAAGCCAGCCTTTAATGTCAGCATGTTTATTAGTTTTTATTCCTCTAAATTTTGACAATCTTGTATGTAGTTTATGTAAATTATATTTATAAATGTTCAGTTTGTTTTTATTTTCTTCATAATTATGTTATGTCAATATATTTAAATTTGTTTTCTTTCATTTTGATTTGACTAAATTTTATTTAATAAAGGATTCTGTGTGATTTTATATATACTTGAGAACTTTTCTCCTGGTGATTCATATTTTTATCAAATATCATTTTATAGTGTCCAGCTTGAGCTCTAAAAAACCATCTTAAACCGTCACCAGTTGTGAGAAAAGATAAGTTTTCTCTACTAGTACTTTGAGTTTTTCATTGTCTTTTAGGGGATAGTTTACGAGCTGGCAAGTTACCAGGTTAGTTACTGGGAAGTAGGCACTGCTGTGCTTTCAGACAATGGAAACTCACTTTACATTGCTGCAAAATGTAAATTTCGGGGACAGTCATGTGTTGCTATGTTGTTTTCTCTGTAAAGTAGAAATGCTTAAGAAAAAACGTTTGATGTCACTTTATTAACGCTATGATAGCAATCATGTATTGAACATGAAATTTGCTTCAAATTTTTGAAGGCAGGTCTGATTAGAACAAACCACCTAGACTTTTCCTCAACCGTGAGTAAATAAACTCATAAATAAGCTAGCTAGGACAGACGCCAAGTTGAATCAAGCTTTTCCGCGTTTGGCATCTAAGGCATATTTCTATGGTCGAAAAGAATCGTCCATGAGCATGCACAACACCGATCGGTATAACCAGCTATTGCTAAATTGATACACTAGTGAGTAAAAAGGTGTTGCCACTGGGTTCTTCATGTCAGCTTGCAGATCACGTGACCAGTCACAAGATAGCAAAGTAGCCCAGTCATGAAGTCTAGGTGACACTATCTGAGCAAGTAGATAGTGTAGTCGCTCTGGGGCAACATCACTTAGAAGCTCACTAAAGGCTTGTAAACTATTCTCATGGAAACGCACTTATAATTAACGAAGCAATGCTAGTAAACTCATCATTTCCTTTCACCCAAGTTCCACAACAATGCCCCCTCAGTCCATTTCCCTTCAGCTCAAAACCATTGACCAACCAAATGACCATTGACCTGTTGAAATATTTGTTAACTACTTATTGCTCATTACTTAATGGTCACTTGACAGACTTTAGAATTAATTTCCATTTTCACTTAATACAGGTGCAATGGTTACTTAAAAAAGTAAAGCTGTTTTTTTGTAAATTAATATAAAGAATAAAATAAGAAATAGAATGTGAATACATACATAAATTGAACAGTTACTGAATAAGTGTTGTATGGAATTCAATGAAAAAAACTTGCAAATTACAAATTATTTATTGCAAACTTAGTTTGCATATTTACACAAACCTTTACATTATTTTATACAAGCACCTAATTTAAAAACACCTAAGACTATCCTTGTAGAAATGTCAGTGAATTATTTGTTCAATGAAATGTATACACTCAAACATGACCTAGAAAGAAAATGAAACAATTGGATGAGGTAATTCTAAATTTTTGACAAACATTCATTATTCTAATATTAAGTTTTAGGTAATTTTAATGAACAAAAATTATTGGAATTGATAATTACGAAGAAATTTTTTGAGTAATGTTTCACAAAAAAATAAGTAACATGATTTATAGGTTGACATATGAGGCAAATAAATTGCTAAAATAAAATGTTTCATTTACCTCAACCATAATGAGAATAATAATCATCCATTCCAAGCGAACATGATGCTTGTCGTTCATGTGATTGCCCAAAAGGTCGATCAGCTCTGAACAGTAACTCAACCTTTCGTTCATCACCTAAAACATTAATGTTCAAAGTTATCTTTGAGTATCAATGATATCTTTGTATGCAAATTTATTTTTTAAGACAGGATTTTAAAAACTCAGAACACAACAAAAATAATCAAATTTAAACATCTGCAAAATTCTATAAGCTGAGGAACTAATCTGGTTTCATTTTCAGTTTTGCTCACTGGACTTAATTTTAAGGAACTACTACACATTTGATGACAATTTTTGGAAATATTACATCAATTTAAAAGCACATAACTTATACCTAAAATTTTCAGTCATAGTTTAAGTATCAAAATAAAAAATTAAGTTATTTTTAAAATGCCATTTTTACTTTAATTTTACAAACATTTTATTTCAATAAATTTGCATAGTGTGAGATTTATGTATCAATCTCTTTTCCATAGCCATAAACTTGAATAAATAAGTGTTCTATGAGAACTTAAACATGAAAACATTTTGTAACATCCATGAAAATTTTACAGTTCGCATTTTTAAACTTTTGAACAAATAAAGTATATACAGTCTAATTTTTACTTATAAGATGAAGAATTAGTAATAATCACTAAACATGTGTAATTATACTGTTTAACTACAAGATATCACTAACTCCAAATGCATATGATGGAAAAAGATACTTTAGGCACAACAGTAAAATGGACTAGGGACAGTAGTGGACATTTCTAAGCTTTTGTTTCTTTTTATTTTGATATCTTATATCTAATTTGATTGTTTCAAATTTACATCCCTTAACCCTTTAAAGCACGAGTTTTTTTTCGGAAAAACTGGTAAAAAATGATCGAGGGGTTTTTTTTGACAGAAAATGTGAATATATAGGTATAGTGTAAGTTATTTTTTGCAATTTCATTTGCGGGGCATGGGGTAAAAGTTATATAAAAAAATTATTATACAAACAAAGTGTAAACGATTTGATTACATGTTTATTTTGAATTTCAAAATATTAAAATATTAACTTCAGATTCACTTCCATCACTCAAGAGATCATCGCTGAAACTTTCTGATAAATTGGCATATTCAAAATCGTCAGTCGCTCATTATCAGATAACTTTTTCTAAACAAGTTACAAAAACACTTAGTAAAAATTAATTTATGGTTAACTGTTTACTTTTATGATATTTAACATAATAAAAATGGATATATTACCTTTTCCACACCAAACAACTGCTTTATAACTAAGAATTCCTAACAAACTTATTGCTAATCATCAAAATGCACCAAGTGGTTTAAACAAGAAAAATGCTGCATAGTGGTGCCATCTAAGGTAAATAAGTTTAATATCCATCTATAAATAAGTGGTAAATCATCTGATAAATAAGTTTATGCCATCTATGGTATAAGTTTAATCTAGCCTATCTATTTTTACTAGAACGGATCTCAGACGGGCATTAGAAATAAAATAACGCGAGATACAAGAGCGCCCGTGTGAGACACGGGCATGTGTAAATTTGCCGGTAACTTTCACCCGTGTCAAACACGGGCAAATGCGTTAAGTGGTTAATGTCTGAAATGCTTCAACTTTATTGGACACATGCAACTGATTGCTGATGTATTACTGATCAATAATGTTAATTTGTGCCGAGTAATATTTTGCGGCATTAAAACAAATTATTCAAACTAATTTACAAGCAGATCTATTATGTTATACACATTTTCCCACTGTACTTAAAGAGAACAATTTAGTCATTAAATAAGCTACAAAAGCCTATTTTTTAAGTGTTAAATCAATATCCTTTTATGGTAACCCTCTGGGCACATCTTTAGGTGTGTTCTGGCTTCACAGACCTGATGTACTCTAGTCATATTTTCTTTTCCCATGGGTTTATTGTGTTTAATAAACACAGGGGTCATGCTCCCGGATACCCAAGCAATTTTTCTGCTCTCATTCCACTGTGTTCCCCAATCCCTCTTTTTTGTTTTAAATTTTTTACTTGCCGCCTTGTGTTTGGCACAGCTTGGCCAAATAAGGCCCCTGTGCCATAGAACCTACAACCAGCCAGCCTTTTATGGTAAAAATTATCTATTTGTGGATGTACCTATCAATCCTGTCGTAGCTGTGGTCCTATTTTGTATGTTTAGCGCAAATGTACCGGTGATGCCTAAGGCCAGTCAAACAATGTACTTAGTAACTTATAAGATTTTAATTTCATAAGAGTTTCGTCTTTTACACTAAATTTTACAAGAATTTCTAACCAATGAATTTATCCTAAGTCTGTACTTTTCAAACAAGCTAATGAAGTGGAACACAAAATACCAATTATAAAAATGAATTTCTGAAGTTAACTGAGCAACTATAATTACTAAAGGGTCAGAGGAGCTGTGGTACAATAACTTTATTCACGATCGTAGTGCTTAGAGAAAGATGTAATAAGGTCTAATACAGAATTGAACCTTCTCACTCCAACACTGCAGTCTGTATTTGAACTATGAATTAAAATATTTTTACGGGATCACTGGTTCAGTGGGTTTGCCCATGTACTAGTAACCTGCAAGCTGTAGGTGTCAGGTTTGATTCCTTAACTACCCCTGGGGATGCATTTTTCTTCTATGTCAGGAAATTTTTCTAGTGTGTATATCCATTTACTTGGCAGATAAAACATTGCTTTGTGCCATAAAAGCCAACCAAAATATTTTCTGTTTTGTAGATATTTTAAATTTCTGAAACATTAAATCATTGATTTAATGTTTCAATGTAGGAGTGTGTAATCATTGAATATGATTACACATTCCTTTTGGATTTTTGAATTTCAAAGGCAAACTGATAGTATCAAGTTTTGAAATAGACAGAAGTCGATAAGTAGGGAAACATTACTGTCAAATCAAGCACTTCTACCTTTGTTCTCTTTGTAATATTCAGATGATTGCACATCTGCTGATACAAGGTTTCAAGTTCCTGCCGATCCCAGTAGAAGTCTGGAGTATCAAGCAAATCAGAGCTCAGATTTATCACATGCCTGAAAACAATTTAATACAAATGACAAATCATGAAAAAGTGGTGCAAACTAAAGGTCTTAACAATCGAAAGTAAAACATTTTACAAATTATTACCTCAAGGCAAACAACTCTCCTCTCTTAATAAATACTTGGTCTCGTGACATTGAAATTTGTTTCCCTCTCTTCATATTCTAGAAATAAACTTACTTTTAGTACTAAAACATATATTACTTTATAGAAAAATCTATTTCATGCAAATTTTTAATGTTAGTTCATACACAATTTCTAAATATTTAAAGGGGAAAGAACTAATAAAATAAATTATAATTGGCTTTTTTAAGAAAATAAAACTTCCACATGACGAAAACAAACATGATTGTAATTTTAACATTTACAATACTCAACACATTTACCAATCCACAATTGTTCATACATACTCAAAATAAAAACAAATGCATATAGCTGAAGAATTTTCTATGAGTAATGTCATTTTATTATCCTTCCTGTTTCTTTCCATTATAAACTTTGCAAATGTCAATTTAATTTTCTTGACAGTGGCGGCATATTTGCTGCAGTGATTTAAAGTGACAATGATTTTTGTCAGAAGTGTAAATATCAAGATATCAAGATATTTTAATGATAATAAAACAAATTATGGCAAGTAAATAGACTTCCCATTATCTTAATAGAATGCACATGAAATAAAATTAATTCTATTACTGTACCGTTGATAAATTGATAAAATCAACAAACATTAAAGAAATTATTCAAAACAGGTCATACTAAAAACTTGCTGTGAAAATGAACAATCAAACTAAATCATACTTAATATTTTAAACACATGATTTATTCTTCACATTGTAAAATTATATTAAAATAATATGAAGTGGTAATATTAAAACTTAAAATAGTATGTAACTATAAAGTAAAAGTGGGAAGTAACTGGCATTGAAATTGGACCCCGAAATTTTTTAAACCTAAATTTTAAATTAAAAAATTTACTAATTTCTAATTCAAAGTAATATTTTATTATTTAATATTGAGATAAATTCAAATGTTTTGCATCTAGATGAATCATTAATAATCATATACTGACTCATTGAATGAAAATTTCCCATTCCCTCTCAGAAGGTTTAATTAAAAAACCACTATAACTAGAAAAATCAAGCTAAATAAGACTTTTTGAATGCCATTTCTTGATTCAAAAGTAACCTGATTCTTTCCTTTATTTTAATGTACTTGGTTATGGTATGTCATCGGCACTAAACATAGGCAAAATTTTGACTAATGACACTACAAAAATCAAGAGAAAATGAAGCATTTAATCTGATTGATGTATATAAAACTAAATAATCCAATGCTGTTATCTTGATCCTTTAGACTAGAAGAAACTTATTTTATTTAATATTACACTCACAGTGAAATATTTGGTACTTGATTTTTACACTAAGGAAATTAAGTTCAACTACAATTTTACACTTTCTAAAATACTGTAGAAACCAACATTTTTAACAAAGATAATATATCAGACACTGCTGTGGTTGCTATTGTACAAATTTAGCCTGGAGTTTGAGTTACCAAAGCTACATAAATACAAGTTGGTAAACATTTTTGGCAATTTCTAATTAATTTCATCCATATTGGTTCAAAATAAACATGAATCTAATACAACACAATGCATTATGAAACAAATAAACACTAAATTCTATATTGCTCTAGCAACAAAATGAACAATTTAATAATAAACAAGTTTAATAATTCTAGAAAAAATTACTTATTGAAAGAAAGGGAGTTTTAAGTTTTCACATAGTATACAGATGTAATTATAAATAACTTTTCTAATGTTAATGAGATTTGACATAATTTTTTTCATTATACCTCAGTGACCCACTCCATGCTGTCAATGTAATTTTCTAAAGCTGCTTCCCACATTGCTAGTTTAACTGAAACAGAAAATTTCACCTTTCACAAAAAGAAATACTTGATTGATCAATATCAGTTAATAAAAAGTTCTTATATCAAACTCTGAATATAATAATTTAATTCATTGATGTCTTTAAAAAGTACTCACTGCAGGTTGTTAAAGTCGGTTTTGAAAATAATATTCCTGTAAGAGTGACATTATGAATCATGGAATATGGTTGTAATATAAGTGCAATTATGGGCAGGAGTCTATTATGAAAGAAACTGATTTTTTTAAATGTTTTCAGTCTTTGGCAGGTTGGTAGAGCGAAAGATAAATAAGTCTGTCTGTGACCATCAAAAGCTTAAGGCCATAGACAAAACATGGAACAAGCTTTTGTCTGACCCTGTTTTACCTAATTTACCACATATTGCTATGGCAAATTTTCGAATTTCAACTGGACACGACTTTTGAGGACACTTACACAGAATTGGTGTGCATAGCTTCTCCTGACTGCCCCTTTTGTTCGACTGGGATTTTAGTCACCTATTATCTTGCACTTTTTATCTGATGATCACATCTTAATTGACAATTTTTCTAGCCAGGCTACATTGTACTGGGCTGTCCATAGGAAATTATGATCCCTGGACTTTTCCTGATGTAGGGAAAATTTTTTTCAGTCTTTAGAGCAATAAAATAGAACTTTTCACAAAACGGAAGTTGTTTTCCCATTAAGAAATAAAATTTTCCCTGGTAGTTTAGTTAGGTTCAATTGCTGATTGTGTGTCATTAGAATCATTTTCTTGATGGGAAAGTACTCGCTGTGGGAAGCAGTGTAGAAGTACTTTCTTGAACAGGTCTTGAAGATACCAGCATCCTGTCCAAGAATCTCACCATTGAAGAGAAGGGACGAACTTTCAATGAAATATTGAGATCCTAAACATTGGGCTGATGCATAATACTTTCACGACTGGAATGCTGATTGAGGCTGTGCCAGTAAACTTTAATTGCATGCTGTTTACTAATTGATGGAAAGCCTTAGTAGCAACTTCATTGTACATTTTAACTTTGTACATCCTCAAATAATTTTTTCAGCCTTCCTGATAAAAATAATAAACAGTCCAAAGAATTGTTCACTATTGCCTGAACACACAAAATCGATCCTTGAGACCTAATTTTAAGCGAACATAAACAAACATAAATTGGTTGGTTTTGGGTTTTATGGCACGGAGGGCCATATTTAGTCACATTGTGTCAAACACAAGACAATGTCAAGTAATTGTGAAAAGAAAGGATGGAGAGAAGAAAGAAAAATATCACTTGGGCATCCTGGGGTCATGATCTCCATGTCCCCCATAGGAAAAAATAGCTCACTAGGGTACCTCGGATTTGTGAAGCCTGTACTTACCTAAAGATGTGCTCCCAAGGGGACAAACATAAATTGATTTCACAGGTAAGAGCAATGTACTTCTACACATGAATATTTTAAATTGATAACCACACTTTCTGGCATATTAGGGCAGAAGCATGTGAAAATAAATACAATACAAAATAAAACTCTATGCACTTTAGAAAAAATAATATTTTTAGAACTATCTGGTAGTAAAAATTTAAATTTTCACCAAAACAAGTATTTTGATATAAGGTTTGTACTAAATTAAAGGAAGGTTCAATCCTAGTTACTCATGCAGTCACCAAAGTTTGCTAAATTGGTGACTTATCACCGTATGGCATGACTTGGTGACAAAAATTTGAAATTACATTAAAGCTGTACCAAAAACTATAGGATTTTAATTAAATATCACTCTAGGATATAATTAAAGCACACAAGGAGACTTTGGGAACTTGAGATAAAAATGTGATGAATTTTTAATGAAAATTCATTTAAGCTTTTAATATAAAAGAAAATATAAAATTTAATCTCATGTGTTAAATTTCAATTTTATGGTTTTTAAATAATGTTAAACAATAATAATGTTTTCCATAATTGTTATACTTCAAGTATACACAAGAACTTTTTCACTTCAAAACTGCATGTGAAAATACTTACAAGCATCTTCAATACAAAGAGGTACGATAATTTCAACAATGCCATAATATCAGCACTACATACAATAAAACAACCTTCCAAGTAGCATTTACATGCAGTTATATTCACAGTGGAAAGTAAATATGCAGGTATTGATTTATATATATTTTTAACATTATCTAGCATTAAATATAGTTACCATAAGTTATTTGGCCATATGTGTTGACCAAGTAAACTTGGTTTTAAACATTTTGCCTTGCATTGGGAATGAATTTGCACAGTATCAAATGATTTTTCATTGAACATTTACACTTGAAAATAAAAGGAAATCAATGAAAAAGAGAGCTAGTGCATATACTAGCTCAACAATATTTATAAAACATTTTTAAAGCAATTTTTTGAAGAAAATAATAATTACCTGAGAGTGCAAGGCTATTTGAAAATGTATAGGTAGCTAAAGCAGTATTATCTACAGAATTCAATGAAATTCTCCCTCTTGAAAACTTAGTTCCTTTCCTGTAGCGAAAAGTGTGCATATGTACATTTCAGAAAAATACACAATTGCTTAAAAAACAAATGCATTTCCTCACTTACTCTGAATAAATGTACTCAAGATCTTCTTTTTCAACATTCACTAATTCAGGATCATACGAATTGGTTTCAAACTGTTTCAAAAAATGTAAAACTGACTGTTGCTGTAATGAAGATGAAACGAATAACATTAATTTTTTCAATAATTACCAATCTAATCTTGTATAGTTAAAAGAGAATATACAGTTTGCAAGGATAATTTGCAAATCCCGATTTTCCTAGTTTTGCCAATAGTATTGAGATTGTTTTCTCTAATAGATTAACAATTTATAGTAAAATATATTTTTAAATATCTTTGTGCTTCTTTTCTTACTCGTGAAATTGAACATTGAATTTTTGTGTTTGACAATGTTTGGGCTTGAGGTTCAAAATTTCCATTGTGACTATTGGCAACATTAGGGATTTAGTAGTAATAATATAAATACTATTCACGATAATATAATATTACCTCCAACTGTGGAACATTCCAAAATACAACACTTCCTTCACTAAAAAAGAAATGACATTAGTGACAAGAACTAAAAATAATGTCAGGAAAGCAATACTTTTTTGTAGAACGATGTGCATAGCTTCTAAGATGTTAGATAATTCTTAAACATTTTTACTAACAAGAAATTTATTAAATTGAGGCCATGTTCTTATAAGTAAACAACAGATTTTTAAATCTACATGAGGTATTTGAAGTAATTAAAACAAAGAATAGGTCCTAAAAATCAAAACAAAAATAGTAAAATGGAAAATAATGGCCTGAATATTTAATTACAGCAATATAGAATCAAATACTTGTTCGATTCAGAACCCTGCCCCTGTTCTCAAGTTCTAAGCTAGATGATGGATCTCTAATGAAATACAAATATGTATTTCAAGTACTCATTACGGTCTACAAAGTAAATACTTTTGTTATTGTCAACTATTAGGTGAATTTATTGTTACTGCAAAACTCTCACTTTCAGATTATTTTTATGCATCTAAAATTTTTAATTAATTAAATCACTTTTGTATTATGCTATCACTGAAAAAAATTTGATAAAAAATTACATGACTAAAATAAAACAGATTTTGAAAATTTCTTACTGCAACTCAACATAGTTTCTAACTGGTTTCATTATTCTTGCCTAGGACTTTCATCAAATAGGCAGTTATTTAGCTATGAAATATGGTTTAGGGCAGCATTTTTCAACTATACTGTCTAATGGTACATGACAAAATTTATTCCTACAAAGTTTAGTCTACTTTATTTCCATCTGTGTGTGAGAATTTTCACCAATAATGCACATTTTCAACAAACAATTGCATAGAATAAAGAGAAAATGTTTTTCAGGTAGTCTACTCATTGCAGTGTACATAGAACAGCTGTTAACTAATGAACCCTGAAAACTGTTCTCAATGAGGTAGTTGAAGAGGTGAATGTCAAAATCCTACGGATTTAGATCTGAAGTATTTTCAATTGGCATATATAAATGCAAGAACAATCTACAAAGAATCTAACTTGATTTTAAGAAGTATTTTTGATAAAACAAATTCATATCCATTTACCATCTGCTAATTTGATGTATTAAAAGTATAGCTCATGTAAACATAAAAAAAATTGTTGCTCAGTATTTTTTTACACTTCTTTCCCATAGTCTTTGATGTTTCAGGTAAGTAAGTAGTTAATTAACATCACACTGGAGCAACACAACGGACTACTGCCGACGTTTCGGGATTGATCCCGAAGGGAAAGATCCAAGGGAAGCACCTTGTAATTTTGAACAAGAGAAGATGAGATGACCAGGTCAACAGATGAGCTGGCATCCCACTCTCCAAATTTCCACACCATGGCAATGTGAGCATATTTGGGGTCATGACAGATTTAACATGCACCAACCCCCACTTACACAATGGTCTTTGGTTGGACCGAGTTTCGAACTCGCAACCTCCAACTGCTGAAATTTATATACACCTAGGTGTTCTGTCAAACTCTTCTTAAACTCCTTACTTCTATCACTGATGGTTGTGATAAATGAAACAAGGATTCATGATGTATGGATGGAATCGGAATGCAATGAGTTACATGTTCCTTCAGTGGCAGCTGGCACTTTATTAACCCTACAAGCAGCATGCCCGAGAAATTAGCTAGGAATATTCAGTTCAAATATAGCCTGGAAAAATTCCTGAATGGCAAGTGGCAAACCAGAAATATTCGGACATCTCGTCCACAACCCTAACATTTCAATCCTTGAAATATTTCAGGTAAGCCACCCACAACACATAAACCTTTTCAAACTGTACTCGGGCGTGCCACTTGGAAGTTAAAACCTTTGTTGAAAAGCTCATATTTACTCTTTTACTATCAAAATTGGACATAATATTTACATGAGTCTAATAATACTTAATATCTACAAGTAATAATATTTAATATTTACATTTCCTAATAACACATAAACCAAGACCAATAATAAAATTAACTTTTTGCTAACTAAATAATTATTTCTAACAGAATACTTATTGGGTTAAGCAAACAAACAGATGTCTGATGAAAGTAATTTCGTGCCACCATCTGTCACTTTCATCACAAACTGCTGTGTAACTAGTCAAATTATCCTCTAGTTAAAAATGTTTCTGGGGAAAAATTAAGCTGAAAGCAATAATGAAAATTGCAAGACTTAATAGACATCTTGACGCATGGTATAGAAATTTTTTAATATTTTTGGAGTTTTCCTTCACATCTAAATATGTATTTTTAAAAAAGAAAATTTTTTGTTATTTTATTTTTTAATGTTTTTCTTTTAATAAGGAATGAAAAAACACAATCACTAAATTATACCAAACTATTTGTTTAAATGCTCTTCATAATAAATTATTTCCAATATTGCCTTTCCATTACTAGAGATAAGAAAGTAATTTGAAATCTAAGCAAATTGGTGATATTTCAATTTTTGTCATATCTCTAAGACTCGCACAGATGGCTTTCTATTTTTTATTCTGACTTTCCCAAGAGACATTTCTCAGAAGATTGTAATGATAGAAAAAGAAAAAATTTTAAATTTAAAAAACTAAATATTTTATTAATAAGGTTTTAATGACAACCTAACAACCACAGATTCTGATGTTTTTCTTTCATGGTTGCCAAAACTTTGAAATTGGCTCCCTTGGAAAATTTTCTCAGTAAAATTCAAAAAATATTTTTTTCCATCTGCAATTTGTTAAAAAAAAAGGGACTAAATATTCGTTAACCTTTGTGTAATTTTTTAAAAAAGTGAACAAGATTTTCAAATTGGTAGCTTTTGAGACGATTTTGCTTTAAAAGATACCCCTAGTTGACAAAATTGAAAAACAGTAGCAAAAAGTCACATTTTAGTCACCAGTGGCAGCCCTGCGATTTTCAATAAAATTGTTAATATACCACAGCTGATTTGCTAATTTTGAATAGAATGATCCAATACTAAGATTGGAAAACTAACAAGTAGACAAAAACTGTCATGAGAGTACTTTACTACACATCAGTGGCACATCCTGTATTATTTACTACAATTATATCACTTGTGTTTATCCCTGTATTGCTTGTTAAATAAGATTATATTTATTTCCAGTTAGAATGCATTTGAATGAGTTGTGTTCATGTTTACCATTCTCTGAGAATATTTTCCTATGCTGAACTCAAGGCTATCAAAACATTTTGATTCTACTGCTCAGATTCAACTTGAGATCAACAACCAGCACATAAAAGTTAAACCAATATTACAAAATTAAATTAATACAATGTTCACAAAAATGTTCATCACAAAATAGTTCAACTTTTTCATACTTTAAACTTTGGTATATAGCACATAAAAGTTGAATTGAAAAGCACACACTGAATTTTACCTAAAAAAGTAGATGTGACGAGGTTCTTTTCCTACAGGATATTTAGCACTTACATGAATAACTTCCTCCACATCTTCAGGCAAAGGAAGGCATTCGTACAAGCCTTGTTTGTCAAGCTCCTTGGTCAGTCTGAGCATGTCGTATTCCTCAGCAGAACTGTAAGCAACAACCAGGCCAGTTTCCTACAATATAAATCAGATTATGAACATTTCAACTGAATCTAGATCATTGGTGGCACAATAGAATTCCAACTAACAGTGAGAATTGCGTGTTTTTCAAAAACTTCTGCACTTAAATAATATGAATGCTTAAATTTGGCTACAATTATTTACAGTATGTTTTTTGTTAATATGTAAATTATGAACTTAAACTTTCATTATTAAGGTTCTAAGGTTTTTTATTTAGTCATCAAATGTGTTGTGCTCGGTTCTTAGGGTTGTTATATTAACAGAATCTAATTTATGCATCAAAATCGGTTTTCTTTTATTTTGATGATATGACAACATTCTAACAATCAAGCCAACATTTTTAATTCAACTGCATACTACTACTCAGTTATTTCACACTTGTTCTAAACTGGTTTTTCTAAAATTGTCATATTTGGAAACTAAACCTTTGAGCATGGGAAGTTTTTCAATGGATTACATTTACCACATCTATTCGAGAATCCAAGGATACTTTTGATTGATCAATATTAAATCTGGTAATGAGACATACTGACAACTACATGTTGCAGTGTCAAATAACATATAGCACTCAAAGGGTTAAAGTTATTTAAATAAAATACTAATGTGTCGAATAATTAGCCTTTAAGATCTCTATAAAAAAAGCATTTATCTTTCCCTTAAAAAATACTGGAATTTCTCTACACATTATCTCCAAATTCATTTCATCATGCTGGCAATATTATTTAAGATAAATTACTGTATTACTTCAACAGAAGAATTTTCTAAATAATTTTTATCCTTTATTTTATTCAATAACTAGCTGAATTTACCAGGGATTGCTCGGGTTTAATTGGTTAAACATCGATTGAAAGTGATCCAAAAATAACTTTTGTCATAGAAAATGCAAATATAGAGAAAAATAAGCGAAGGCAAAATAATTTTCAAAAACTGAGATTTTTACAGTTTCTACAATTTACTTTAGATCCATTTCACATACTATAGGTAAGACAAACGTACAAAACTGATACTGAGATGACTATATAGGGTAAAGTGGGTATAAAAACAAGGGTACATAAATAGCCATATAACTAAAAATATAGGTTTAAATTTACTCCATACCCTATAGTATGGGGTAAAGTGGGTAAATCATAGAACTAAGTTATAAAATCATATTAAATGGTGAAAAAAATTATTAACACAATATAATAATTGATAAGTATATTAAAAGAACAATTTGTGTTGAATGAGCTACTATTAAATTAACTCTTAGTTCAATGAGCTACTATTTTTGTGGCCTTCTAAATGCCAAACTTATAATACGTAACAATATTTACGAATGCTATAGCTCAAGATATACTTGAACTATGTTTGAGTATTCATTTCACTGTAAATAACAGTCAAAAATTCTACACAAAAATAGAAAACGTGAATTATTCAAAATTCATGAAAACATTATGTTAACATGAATTTTGAGAAAGATATAGAGGTTACATATCAAAACTGTCCATGATTATCAAATGTAGGTTTTGTAGCAATGTGTATAATAAATGCTTCCAATATCTATTATGCAAATATCCTCCTTTTCTAGGAAATGTACCATCAATTAACTCTAGATTTTTTTAAGAATGAATCTTTTCCAACTTCTGTTACTTGCTCAACGAATTGTTAACTGATTTTTTGAACCTACATATTATCCAAGAACCTTGCTTAATATTGCTATTGTCAATTTTGCTCTATGGTTCATCAGTATTTTCTTCTGATTCCGTAACTTTATTTTCAGTAAGAGCCTGATCTGATGTTCTCAAGTTTTTCTTTTTACTAGACTTATCTTATGTTTCTTGAAATAAATGTTTTAGGATGTTAGAGCCTCTGTTAATACCTCACCTTTCTGAACCCCTTTCCTTTTTCTCAATGAATTCTGAGCATCATTTCTAAGATCAGTAGACATAGGAGTTGAGTGTTGTTAATATGGCTAATTTCAGGATTTTTAACAGTGAAAATAGTAACTTGATTTGACATGTAAGTTGCTTGAAAAATATATTATTTCCTGTGAAGCTTGATTCCCTTCATTTTGTGACAAGCTTACAACACATATTGAACTTCATTCTGGAAAATTAATGCCTTTCTATCCTTAAAATTCTGTATTCCATAGCCTGTCAATTTACGATATATAACCACTTTCCTTAAATTCTTCCACAACATGGTCAATTTTAATGATTCACATAACCATTTCATTATACATAGAAATGTGACCTAAAAAACATTTTGTAAGTCGGTTTTCCCTGTACCATGATATTGAAATTCCTTTCCATGCTATTTTCAGTGGCGTGGAAACCTAAGCATCTAAGGGTTCTGAAGCACGACTTGTAATTGGGGTAGCCCTGATATTAATCTACACATATATGTGATGTGTGATTACCCGCTACTCTTCGCACTTTTCATTCACCAACGGTGAACACAGGCATGGACATAATAGTGAGAATATTCCAGAAGAACACGAGCTACTTTCGAAAGATCCAAGAACATTCTAGAACACGAGCGATTCCCGCCGAATGTGCTGCAAGGACGTTCGAGCGGGAGAACGGTTTCAGATGATGAACCGAGAAGACGTGTCAATGGCAGATGGCCATCTCTTTTTTGTGTTGTTTCAAATGTTTGTAATTGTCCTGTCCTTAATTGTTATTGTTAAATTAAATGCTTTATCGTTAAAAGAAGTTCTCAGTATTATTTAAAACCCTTTTCACTATCACTAAACTTCACATATATATTATGGAATACTTATATACCTATTCATTTTTGCTGATTAAAAATTATCTTTAGCATAAAAGGACAACCAAAATAACTTTCTTCAATGTCGCCACTAAGCCTAAAGCTATACCCACTTCATTTTAAAACATCTAGCATTAAAACTAATATTGTAATTTCTGGCCTGTTTATTGGAATCTGTTAAAAAGTCCTTTATCTAGCTCAGGAGAACAAAAAATATATAATAGTTTTAGAAAGATATTCATAAATAGAAAGTTTCCCAGACAATTACAACTCAAATGACTGGATCAAAACAAACAAGAGGCCACCTGGATCTTCAAGATGTTACCAATAAAAATTTTTTGATTAAAAAACTTTTTAAAGAACTTAAATAAATAATTGTGAGTTTTATTTTCCATTAAAATAGGGTTTATAATTAATGAGGTAGCTTTTGCATGGACTACCCACTTTACCCTACCAGACCCTACTAAAGTCGATTTTGAGTTATGGAGTGATTGTGTATGCTCTTTAAGTTCATTTTCTAAAATAAATGGCATATCATATTATTGCAGTCAGTTTTTTCTTATCAATATTTTTTATTTGTAGCACCTTGCACTAGGAATACGAATTTCGGAATCCCACCAGCATTATAAAAGGCTGACAAATCATACTAAAACGATATCATGGTCAATGTTTCAAGCAATTACACTTTATCCTTGAATATTCTATCCCACATTTTAGACGGGACACATACATGATATGATACTGAGCTATTTTCAGTGGAACCTCACCCATCTGCAATTGCACCATACTCTAAGATTCTAGAAAATTCCAAGGTCATCTTGAGAGGCGACTCCTGTAGATGTTAACTCCTGACGTCATCTGCACAGCCAGACCGGGAGAGAGCACCCCCTAGCAATACTCAATGTTATTCCTATGAGGATTTCAAATTGTTTTTAACCCCCTACGACAAATAGAAAGAGGGTTAATATGTAGCCTACCTGCAGAATAAGTAAGCTACCATACTTATGAACCAGCAGAGTTCTAAAGTATGTGTACCAAATTTGGTGTGGATTGGTCAAACAGTGTATATTTGTATAGAGAACAGACAGGTAGGTATTTGAATTAACGTCACACTGGAGCGACACAACAGGCTATTCAGAGAACAAATACCAACTCTGCTTTATATATATATAAATTATTTATATAGATAAAAAATTTATTATACAGATAAAACCATCATCTTCATATGGCAGTAAAAGAAATCACCACAAAAGGACAGATTATGAAAGCAACTAATTTGATAAATCTTCACCTGATCCAGTTGCTCTCTTCCTATCATACTTTTTTTCCTTGGCACTCTTTTTTTAGCTTGAAGGGCAGAAATGCTCTTCTGTATGCCTCCTTCTGCGCTATCAGTAGATGAACTGCTGTGCAGATCACGAACAGCTGAACACAAGGGAAAAGGATTCTTCAATACACCACGAAAATAAAAATAAGTTTGTGGATAATGACATTGGTAACTGTGCTGAGTACCTAAAAAGTATAATCTAACTCAGTACATGCAAGCAAATTTATTTAGAAAGTAAACATAAAATTTCAAAATTTTATTTGATAAGCTGTAGAATATTTGCACGACACAATTGATTGTAAAGTTTTCAAGATTGTTACAATCTTCCTCACATTATTCATTGTTCTAAACGTTTCTTAAACATATGTAAATAGCAATTCTTGACAAAACTTTGCAGAATATTCCTTTGTTTTTTTTTATTTAAGCGATATATTCAGAAATCTAAAATCCAATTTACAACTATTCACTTTACAAAAACATTTACCCCAGGTACGTATTCAGAAAACATTCCAAAGTTTTCTTTCTTTCCTAGATCCCCATTCTGTTAGAATGTCCAAAGTGGACATGCACTTATTGTAAACTGTTTGTTTTTGCTGTTCAGATTTGCCTACATTTTTTACCTGGGTAACAACGAGATTTATGCTCATAAAACCAGCTTTAGTATTAGTGCTCATTTTTGATCACCTTTAAAAACAAAAATACATCAGGGATGGTTCAGACCCCATTTGTCCTCTCTAAACATCTCCCTGATTTAGCTCATCAAAACTTGAAAACTTTATTTGAAACATTTGATTTGACAATGATCTTTATCTTAGAGACAAAATTGCTTTTTACAAAGCACTGACTCAAGATAAAGACAATGAGACTTTTTATAACTGAAACGCATAAGATTATTACACCTACTGATTGTGAACTGTCGACATCTGGTAACATGAGAATTCCGTAGAAGAGTTCGACTCAGGGAAAAAAAATTTTTAGCTCTTCCTTTCAACATCCTAACAAAACAAAGCATTTTAATATAATTAAATGACAAGGCAGATAACACTTATCTTTCTTCAAATAAATCAAAATAAATGGTGTTTTTCAACGAAGAAATTTTTTTGCTCTTCATTAAACTAAAACTAAATTTGCAATGAACTGAAAGTTTCAAATAAAAAGTACTAAAAAATCTTAATCCGTACACAAAAAATATAAAACTAAAAAGTGATTTTCGTTGTCCAAATTGAAACAAATAATCAAAACTGCACACAATGAGCAATTGCTTTCAACTTCAATTGCATTTCAAAATTAATTTTATTACTTGATTACAAAAGTACAAATATTTATTCAATGTTTTTCAATTGTAAAGCCACAAAATTAGGAAAAGATTATTCAATCTTTGAAGTAATGCACGATCAAAATTATAAAACATTTCTGTTTACTTTACATGTAGGTCCAAATCCAGTACAATATAGGAAAATGAAAAAAAATTAGGTACGGTTTAATCAGGTGGCACGTTTTACGAGAAATTGTCAAATAGCGCAAAGCGGCAAAACCTGGTTGGTTGGTTGATTTCCTTGAGACTTATAGCTACAGAATCAGGCTTTTGTCTCCATTCTTCCTAATTACAATATCCAATAAACGATACAATACAATAACAAGTAATTGACACACACACACAGTGAAAGCTCGGCAAAACCTCGCGGTACAAATAAAAAATGTAAACATTACTATCGATGAAACAATGCACAAAGAGAAAGAAATCGATTTAATGATTTCAATTTGATTACGTGGCTTTGAATGTGAGGCTTAGTCGTTAGCATGGTCATTCATGATTAGAATAATGGGGGGGGGGGGGGTATTTCAATTAACGTCACACTGGAGCAACACAATGGGCTATTGGTGACGGTCCGGGATCAATCCCAAAGGGAAAGATCCGAGGACAACACCACGTAATTTTGAACCATGGTCAGATGACGAGGCAACACCTGAGCTGGCACCCCACTCTCCAAACTTCCACACCACGCCAACGTGAGGACATTTGAGGCCACGACAGATTTAACGTGCACCAGCCCCCTTTGTACACGACGGTGTAGAATAATGGTACTAGGTAGGTAAGTAGTAGTTGAATCAACGATGCACTGTTACAATATGACATGCATTTGGTGACGGTTCACAATCGATCCCGAAGGTAAAGATCCTCTGATAACATCTCCTAATTTTGAACCACGGTTAGATGACGAGGTCAACACATGAGATGCTACCCCACGATAACGTAAGGATATTTGAGGTCACGACAGATTTAACATGCACCAGCACCACGTACACAACGTTCTTTAGTTGGATCGAGTCTTGTACTCACAACACTCTGGTTGCTAATCCGCTATTCTATCAACTGGGCTAACTGGTTGCAAAATGGACTTAAAGTGATGGATAAATGAAATTAAAGTTTTCTAAGAGAAATATACCCAAACACTTATAGAAAAGGGACCTGTTCATCTAGAAATATAGCTCGTTGTGTTACTCCAGTGCTACGTTAATTAATTACCATTACCATCTGAAAGATGGTAATTTAATTTGAATTTCTTGCTAGAAGCAAAAGAAATCATTGTGATAAAATTACTATCAGCACTTTCATGAATGAAAAGGCAGTTGTAAAATTACATGAAAACATTGTAAATGTTGTAGATTGCCGTTTACTTAATAATACATAATTATCAAAAGATACTTTTTCCGGACTTCTCTAAAAGAACAATCAAGCTAATAGAAAGTCACAAAATAAGATTTTTGTTATTGATTCTATCTGATGATATAGGGCTCGTTCGTAAACGCGAATAAATCGCACCGGTTACGAGTTATTCGAACCGAGGGTTCTAAGAGTCTCAGATTTTCTAGTGTGAAAAACAAGCCGTTTCATAAGTCACTGAAAACGAAAAAAAATCATTTGAAACGAACTGAGATTGTGCTAGGTTTTGTCAGTTCAAAAGTTGGAGTCCAAAAAGGTAGATGTGAATGTTGTAATACATCTCTACTCATGGTTTAGGCCATAGACGTGAAATAATAGACTAAGCATCGCTTTGCGAAGAGCTTCAAAAAGTGTCACCAACATGTGGCTAGTAGTCACGTGACTGATACGCGAAAATTCAGCTTGGTTGATTGATATGATTTTTTATCCCTTCTCTTGGCGACATAACATTTACTTAAAAAGTTGGAGATGCCAATGTGTATAATACTGCATAGTTCTTGAATTTGAGTTACATTTTAACATTGTTAGGCGATGCGAATGTGCATACTACTGAATATTTATTGAATTTGTGTAGGTTGGTTGGTTGGTTTTGGGGGTTTTAGGCCCATATTTGGCCATGCTGCGCCAGACACAATACAAAATCAAGTAATTGACACAAGACATACAATATCAAGTAATTGACACAAGGCGTACAATATCAAGTAATTGACACACCAGTGAAAGCTTTACTGGCACAGAAGATAGAAATACACCCAGGGAGGAATGCACCAGGCAGGAATTGAACCTGCGCCACTTACAACGCGAAGGTTGCTAGCATAGTGGGCATATCCACTGAGCCACGATATTTTTCTTTAACAACTGTATTAGGTGTTGTGAAAATTATCTTAAAGATTTAACAGCAAAAAATAATTCAAACTTCCTTTTTTAAACTTAATGAGGTTAACACGAGTTGGAATAAATTGAAAAATAAATGCACAAGTTGAGAAATGACTGCCACAAAAAATATTTTACTGATGCATAAAATAAAAATAATGAAAACAGATAAAGTTGCGTACCGGGTCCATCAAGTCCGGGTCACCACTGAAAGCTTTCATTTATATTATGGATCATCAATTGCTTTGTTTTCGTAAACACAAATTTATTTTAGGACAGTTACGCATAAAAATATTATTAACATGAAAAGTTATACATATAATCTTTACAAGATGAACCATGTACTTGAAATTAGCTATTTTGCCCAATTTTAAATTTCTGATTCAAAAACTAAATAAGTCACATCCGTGTCTATATCTGGATTTTAAATTTATCAAATTGATCATGTAAATAACACTTGACAATTTTTAAGATCTTAAGTGTGTGCAAAAGTGCAGGATTTTTAATATTAATATTAAATTTGTATTACTTATTGTGTGTGTGTGAAATAAATATTTTATAAATACGAAAGATAAATAAGAAACAGTAAACTTATAAAATTTATTGTCAGATTCATCACATTTTAAATCCACTGAAAAGAAACATGTAGCCATTTACTAGTCACCTTCTTTCTTCATCTTTGGAAAACTAATAAATGGAACAAAAAATGTTTTTATTAAGAACTGAATAAATGAATTTTTAGCAGATACACATCTTTATAAGTTCTTATTACATGTAAGTATAAATCATTTTACTTATAATTCTAAAAAAAAGAAATACAAAATATGTTTATAATTTGAAGGACAATACCTTAAGAGTTTAAGTTATCACAAATTTAATGCTTTAAAAAGTAGTTTTTTTTTCAGCTTAAAAAATTGTTGAAAATAAATGTTTCGCTCGATTGAGGAGCATGTTTTATATGTGCATAAATTTTCACAAATGTATTTAATTCGCTCAAATACTCTAGTTAGGAAAAAATCAAAAAGTGTCCCCTTTTAGGTAGAAAACAAAAGAGTGCAGGATTTCATTTCGCTGTGGAATGTGTTTTTATCACTACTAAGCTTATTTATCGAGTCAAAGAACTATAGAAACATTGAAATTTTCACAAATATTGTTTGAAACAACCTAAAATTCAATATTATTTATCTCAAGAATAAAACGTGTAAGAAAGATAAATCTGGTTTAAAAGTGAAAAATAATTAAATTTTAATGTTAGGTTTATTTAAATACTAAGGAAAAAAACCAGGGTGTCAAGCAGATGTTTTTACAAAAGGAACTATTCTGCTGCGCGGGTTGTTTGGAATTAATACAAAAGAAGTTTAATTTCGTTCTCTATTTGTTTGCTTTTCCAATTTTCTATATTACAGGCTTCATTAACAAGAATAAAAATACGTCAAAACAGGTACAATATTTCAATTTCCGTTCATTCGCTATTTTTGTTTTTCACATAAGAGAACGGCAATTTGTTTTTCTCCATTCCAGTAGAAAGTTATAGGTTCAAGGGACATTATTCGAAAGAAAAGCTCTTTTTCAAACTGCTAATTTTCATAAGGTGTGTTATTTTATATCGATCTCGCCCGGATCTTTCCCTTTGGGATTGATCCCGGACCGTCGGCAATAGCGCGTTGTGTTGCTCCAGTTAGACTTTTATTAAATACCTACCCTACCCAATACACACAAGTTCTGGCTTCTGTTTCTTACTACCTTCAAGAACCTTCAACCGTTCCTGAGTGGTATGCTGGGCGTTCACTTGCCCGTCTTCAGAAAAAAATAGGACAAAAGTCGTTTAATATGGGCATCATATTTAAAAAATGCCTGGTAATAAATTTTCGAAATTGTTTATTTTTATATTTATAAGGTCCCTACTTTTAGTTTCGCTTTTCGATTGTAATAAGCTCTCTCCTATAATGGGGGTTTGCCGGTACCAGTATTAAAGCCCGAGTTTTGAGGGGTTCCCGGGAAATGTGAAGTCTTGCAGTCTGTTTTCTAGATTCAAAAAATTGTAAATATTTGCAAACTTGGGATACATATTTTTATTTCATGAAGGACCAGTCATTCACTGGGACCTTCATCTAACTTGGCATCGAGATCCGGGTGCATATGTAGTGGGCCTGACTTTACAATAAAATACTCAAAAAGCACTCATCAAGCGCGGTTTTTTGGGAAATCAAATATTTTGGGAAGAGGTGATTTGATTATTCGTATGCATGTGTATGTCTGGTTTTGTGCATATATATTCGTGCGAAAGTGTATATTTGTGGATGAGTATGTGTTTATGTGAGTCTAATATTTCCCCAAGTGAACATTTGAATTCCAACATTGAGTACGATTAAGTTAAGTTTAACCACTTAACTTAAGTCTTTGCTCAACTGAAAAAAGTATTTTGAGACTGGCCACGCAAGCAAAATATAGTCAAGAAAACAGAGGAGGACGAAAGAAAGATGAACGGAATTCATTTTACCAAACAATACCGTCTAGTGCCGCCAATATACAGCAACAAAAACTGCTAAATTGCAATTAGAGTCAGCGCTCGATTTTAATCTATTCTGATCTTTCGAATCCAGACAATTTTACAAACTTTTAGGTCCCGGAAAGTATAGCTAAACAAATTTTAATCCCCCTTTAATCAAGTTTTTTCTAGGCCCTTGGAGGCTAGCCTAAACGAGAGTCGACTGTATACCATTCTAGGTAATAATGGACATTGATGGAAGCATGATAATTTTTAAACAAACCCTCAATTTCTTTGTCTCTGGAAAAAGTAGTCTCTGTAAAGACAAAATACCTGGCTGTCCCAAAAGACCGTAATATACACAACTAACCTTAAATATCTAGGTTAGACACCACAATTCCAAGATGCAAAATGCAACGTCTGCATATAAGTAATCTAAAGATTTTACTTTCTTTATCCGGACATAACTCCAGATTGCACCAATTGCGATAAAATCAAAGTGAAAGTAAAATAGCCGTTTGTGACCCAAGCAAATAGAAACGTCAGAAATTTCAGTCGTGCATACTATGACTTCGAACACTTTGCCTTACCTATAGGATAATAAAGTAATCAATCAGGTGGGATAATTTTTGTATTTTCTTACCATTACTATACTGTGAATATGTTCTCCATATACATGAGGATATGATCCTATTATTCCCATCTGCGTTTTGGTTGGTAAGTATCAATAAATGATCTTTACTTTTAAAAGTACAATATGGTGATGCAGCAAGATAAAATGATATAAATTAATAAAGCCTATAATTTATTTTTCCGTTTTAGTTGACGGCTGTTTATAAGAACTTTTCAGAAAATACACGAAGTTGCACCTTTACTTATCAAAAATGATTAATTTGAGTGAGCAAACAGAGAAAAGTTTATTAACCCAAAATTATTAGAGACAAAGTTGCACTGAGAAAGTCTTTGTCACTAGAGCTTTTAGCTTCAAGCTTAAACATATTTCAGCTGTTGAAAATTGCAATGTTAAAAATTTTTAGTTACTTTTAGCAACTTGAGCCGTGTACATGTCAAGTTAATTATGAAAATATTTATTTTTCTCAGTTCAGATGATTTTTGATAATGATGAATCTCTGAGTTCAAGATACCTTCCGTCACAACGCAACATAAATGTACAGCACTTTGCAGTATACGTGCAAGAAAAGGGTTTTATTTTTAATGAACACTTAGGAAGAGAGAGAAACCTAGTTAAAAACTCAAACAACAATGATTTGTAAAAACATAAAACACATCGATTTCATAACTTCTACGTTAAATATATTGCTTTTAGCTGCACGCTAAACATAGTTGTTGAGCTTGTTTCAGCTGCTGAGAATTGCAATGTTAACAATCTTTAATAACTTTTAACAACTTGAGCCGTGTGCATGTCAAGGTATTGATGAAGATATTTATTTCTCTCAGTTCAGATGATTTTTGATGGTGATGAATCTGAGTTCACGATACCTTGCGCCACAACGCAACATAAATGTGCAGCACTTTGCAGTATACGTACAAGAAAAGGGTTTATTTTTTAATGAATACTTAGGAAGAGAGAGAAACCTAGTTAAAAACTCAAACAACAATGATTTGTAAAAACATAAAACACATCGATTTCATAACTTCTACGTTAAATAAATTGAGGAAATTTGCATTTACACAAAATTGAAATACGTTTTTACGAGGTTACGTAACAAGGAATTTTTAATTATGAATGCATAAGTTCATCAGAATATTTCCCTTCTCCAAAAAAGCAGTCCAAAGTGTACGTACAATGATTAATTAAAATTTTAATATTCTTCGTTATATCATTGATTAGTGAAATGAAGTTGAACCGGTACGAAAATGTTTCAAATTAAATTAATGAGATTTCCTGTGGGAGAAAACAAAACCCCATGAGGTTCAATATTTTAAACAGATCAAAATAAATTTCAATTCTTTTTGCTGGCGACCTCTTTAAACTTTTAATTGAACTAAATTATTTTGTTGATTTATAACTTAGTTCTATCACTTTTGTGTAGATGGCGCCATAAACTAAAATCAATTGAAAATTTTAGACTTGAAAAAATATGATCATATTTTTCCATAAAAATAGTTGGGACGCTAAATAAATTAAGTTTTGAAAAATTTTTCAAACCTTGCGAAAATTTTATAGCATTTACTTGCAAGAAATACTCAACTATACATTGAAAAATCAATCTCAAAATGTTCCGAAATGTTTCTTTTTTCCCAAGAATTAAACCTTTATCGGTGGCTTTTAGAAATAGAAGCAGAAAATGAGGGACGCATGAAAGTATCACTAAAAATAGAAATTATAAGTCTTTTAATGTTTTTGAACAATTTTAGGTGATGTACGCATTTTAACTTTTTATTCAAAAAGGAAATAAGCTATTTCTATGTTGATATTTAGTGTTTTGCTTCGTGACATTTATGCGTATTAAAAAATTGTTATTGTGATGAGATTTGTGGGTGGGAATCGATTTTAAGAATTGCTAATCGATTTTTCGAATCGTTAACAATTAATTAAAATGGAAAAATTTAAAACTTTTTTCTTTATTCTTAATAAGAGGAATATTTTTTATTTTAAACATGTTTATTTGATTTACTTATAGATATAATTTAGATTTGATAACATTCAAGTAAAATTTTGTGCGAAATGCTAAAGCAAAAATTTTCACAACGTACCGAGTCTTCTTAAATCCTCTCTGCCCGAGAATTCAAAACTTTGAAGAGATATTTATCGATAAAAAATCCGCTTAGTAGATGTTTTCCATATAAGAAGTTAAAATTATATATAACTAGCTGAATTACCCGGCGTTGCTCGGGTTGAAATGGTTAAATGTTGCTTGAAAAGTGAATTAGAATAATCACTTTTCTTTCACAGAAAAATGCAATAATTTAAGTTAGGAAAATACGTTTTAACTTTTTCAAAGCTTCTACAATATACTTCGGACGCAAATATATAAATTTAATTCTTGAATATATTGCAATATGTAAAAGATTAAGACATATATACAAACAGAAACGAAATTCCGACGAAAAAATGCAGAATTCTAAAGAACGAAAGATGCGCAAATTGTCGAATTTCGACTGCCTGAGTGTATTCTGAAATAGAGCAATTCGAAAAAAGAATTTGAAAAATATTGATAAAGACGATAATGATTTATAAAATTTAGTAATGCTGAAACATGACTGCAACATTTCGCTGTGTTAACTCAAATACACAAACATGGGATTCTTAATCAAATTTATAAAATAATAAAACATTAATTCTGGTTTGCCAAATCTAAAATAGCAAAATTCCGTTTCCCCAACTTTCTAGAAAGTTCTACAAAGCTTTATAAAAAAAAGTACACATTAATTCTGGTGCTGCCAGATACTGAGTAGCAAAATTAAACTTTTATGATCAATGAGTTTTTCGTTTGTGCTTTTCGGAATAACGGTGCTTGGGTTAGAAATAAATGTAATTAGTGTAGACAAATTAAACTGAATAGATAAAAAATTTTCAAAAAGCAGAAGGTCGATTTTACAGAATTTTTAAGGAGGATTCACATGTGTCTATTCCGGACATTTTAAAATAAGTTACACGCTTTACGTAAGAAGCTTATGAAACAGAATTCTACAAATCATTACGTATTCAATAAATTTATTTAAGGAAAGTTGGTCGAAATATACACCAACTTTCCTTGAAAATCATCCTTGAACTCCTGAAAACCTTTCCTTGAATTTCCTTGCAAAAATAAATATTTTAAAATACTCTTTCTTCATCAATAAAATATCAAAATTTATTTACATCATGGGAGAACTAAAAAGTCAGTTCAAACATAAATATTGTAATTTAATTTGTTTCGGAAAAAATTGTTTTTCGATCAACACTGGTAAAGCAACCATAGCTGCCTAAAGCAATCAATCTATTCTCAATGTTATTTCTATGGCGATTTCGAATAGTTTTTTAGCCCCCTAGGGCCAATAGAATGGGGGTTAAGAGTTAGCCTATGCTGACCGCAGTGTTCTAAAATATAAGTGTACCAAATTTGGTGTGGATTGGTCAAACGGTGTAGATTTGTATAGAAAATATACATGTATACATACACACATCCTATTTTATATATATAGATGTACAGGTTATCTATATATTAATACGTGAAGAAAAAACTTTGTACCCCTTTTTAAGCACATTGCGCGCACGGAGGAGTATGAGATTTGGCATAATTAAAGTTCATATGGAGAAGGAGTGCAGAAAGATAAAATTAATGTATAATATGCGTTACAAATATATTAAATTAAACAAAATAAAACATTCATTGTTAACGTTCATATACTGTAATCTATATATTAATACGTGAAGAAAAAACTTTGTACCCCTTTTTAAGCACATTGCGCGCACGGAGGAGCATGAGATTTGGCATAATTTACCACCACATAAGATAGTATTGAAAGTTAATTGCATCGTTTTGCTGATCAGAAACTTAAATACAAAGGTAGCATTAGTCAATGGAACAAGAATGCGCATCAAATTTATGCATCGTAATACTATTGATTGAGAAGTTTTAACTGGAACCGCACGTCATAAGAGAATTTTGATTCCACGTATAAATTTAACATATTCCGGAACTATTTTACCATTTAACTTTCAAAGAACTCAATTTCTAATTATACCTGCATTTGCGATGACAATAACTAAGTCTCAAGGACAAACATTCGAAAAAATTGGAATTTTATTGAGGCAGCCAGTTTTTACACATGGTCAATTGTACGTCGCAGCAAGTAGAGTTCGATCATTCGATGGTTTGAGATTTTATGTTTCAGAATATAACGGTCAAGGGCATTTAGCAAACGATGAAAGAGTTTTTACAAAAAAAATCGTCTACACAGAAGTTTTGAATTATTAAATTCATTGTCGAACTATTTCAAGTTCAATGGACAACATTTATTTTTTTAACCACTCGGTTTTTTGTTTCAATAAAAAATATATAAAAAAATACGAAGCACGTATTCTTTATTTCATTTTTCCTTTTTTGGATTTATTTTTTATTTAAATTTTATATAATTTGAAAAAGATAGGCAAATTAACTATGTAGCCTTGGCGAAACCTGTGGCCAGTATAGCAATAAAAAACCCAAGAAAATGTCAAACAACGCGTTATTGTTTTTTAGATATGGCTTAATCAAGCTATACCGCATTTTTCCTATGACGTATTTGTACATGCTCGCAGCTTACGTAGTAGAACAAAATTCAAAAAAATTATATGCAATGAATATAGAGGTATACTCTTTGACAAAAGAATCTTATTAACGTTCAAACTTAAAAATTAAATGAATTATGGTCGAATTTCGACCACTGGGCGACCACTAGTACATAAAATTGTATGAAAAATACTAAAAAAATACCGTTTGTCAATTCAATTTTCAAGCCAAAGGACATTTTCAATAAAAAAATTCCGGAAACCGGATCGACTCGTTCCTTAAACTAAACCCAACACGAGCGGAACAAAGTTTCTTAAACTAATGTGTAATACTCTAAATAAAAATTTCAGCTAAAAGTATCAATGGAATTCAAAGGATTTTCAAGTTTTGTGACCAGGTTTTCAGTACAGTGTTTCAAGTCACTGTACACCAAATTAGAGTGCAATGGGTTGTAACGTATAAACCCTCCTGAAAATTGACGAAAAGAACCACTTGCGGTCGTAAATTTTGAGAATGTCTTGACAGGACTGAGGGTATCTCCTAACAAGAACAATAAATCAGCCCTGATAAATAATACTTGATAAATGATATGTTATAAACCTAGATTGGTTGGTTTGGGTTTTATGGCGCAAGAGGGGGAGGGAGAGCGGATATAGGGGTAAAGAGATACAGTGGCTCCCAAAAGTGTTCGTACACTTACGAATTTCAATGAAGTACTGCTCTATCCATTAATATTTCAGAATGGGAATTTTATAATAACATCTATAACTTGTTCTTAACAAAACTACATAAAATATTTTAAAAACATAGTAAAACTTTCTTTTTGAAAATCAGGAATCAAAATATAACAAAACTTACCTCACAAGTCGTACACTTTAAAAAAAATCTGTAGGATATCCTATAGCATCCACAACAGCTTTTAAACATCTGGGAATAGAGTTCACTAGTTTTTTTTTTGTAATTCCTGCATCAATGTTCCTCCATTCTTCAATCATTACTGTTTTTAGTTCACTTTTCGTTTTAATGTCGTGTCTTCGTACTCTAAGCTCCAGTTCTCTCCAAATGTGTTCTATTGGGTTTAAATCCGGCGACTGAGGTGGTGTTTTCAGAACTTGTGGACAATTATAGAGACACCAGAGGCGAACGTTGAGAGCCGTTTGCTTAGGATCGTTATCTTGATAAAAAAAAACAAAGTTATTTCCAATACCCAAATTTTGGGCTGATAATTTTAAATTGTCTTTAAAATATTTAAATAAAGAGCATGATTCATTATGCCATCAACAAATACCAAATTACCTAGTCCTGATGCTGGCATGCTCCCCCACACAAGGACACCTCCACCGCCATGCTTTACTGTTCCAACTATTCTTGGGATTAAGTTTCTCATTTGTTCTTCTCCATACAATTATACGCCCATCGGAACCAAACATGTTAAATTTGCTTTCATCTGCAAATAAGACATGATTCCAATACGTTTCGGGCTTATTTATCATTGATTTTGCGAAGGAAAGTCTAAGCTTTCTATTTTTCGCAGTTACAAAAAATTTTCTTCGGGCAGAACGCCCTTTTAGTACAGCTGATCTGAGCACTCGTCGAACAGTTTCAGATGAAATTGAAGTAGAAAATTTTTCAGTAAATTCTGTAGAAATTTTTACAGCACTCAAACGTGGATTTTTAACAACATAATTTTCTAACTATAAATCTCTGATCACGTTGAGTTAACTTTGCCAGACGAACTTTCCTTACTTTGTTTTCGATCCGATTATCTTCTTTAAGCGTTTTATCACATACTGCACCGTAGAATGGGATAAATTTATTAATTTAGAGATATTCCGAACTGATTTGCCACTACTATGATGAAAAATAACTAATTTTCGAATGCTGTTCGTTGTTTCCTTACGACTACGAGCCATTTTTAAATAATAAATTGAATATTACGAAGTAAGCAAGCAAAGATTAAAGCCAAACGATTTTTTAAATGTCACCACAATGCAAAAATAAAAAAAGCGATAAACGATCATTTTATTTATGAATTTATCCGAAAATGTTTCGGTGTACGATCACTTTTGTGACGTGTTCTTTCTCTGCCTCCTTGCATTTTCATTTTTATAAAAAGAAAATGAGTCAATATTTTATAAAGAATGTTAGGTTTTATTCAGAATCACATGGAGATGATATGAAAAAATATTGGACTTTACATTCGAATTCAATTCCAAGCTACAGCCTCTTTTCTACAAATTTTTAAAGTGTACGAACACTTTTGGGAGCCACTGTATATAAACTATTGCGCAATGTCAGTTAAATGAAATTATATTTTTAAAACTTTGGAATTTACCATAAGATCTCAATTTATATTCTCAACTACCGCCAATACATATGATAGTGTTAAAACGGCCATACATGAAAGTTCTTCTAAAGTTTAATAAATAAAGCCATTCGCATTACAACAGATTTTATATTATTGGTGAGAGCTTCAACTTGGCAAATTTCTGTTCAGAATGTAATTTCTAGTTTTCTTATTTTGATTCTACTCTTTGTTTCTTATTCTTTATTTCATTTAATTTTTATTTATTTTATTTTCCTGCAGTGGCCACGAATCCCTCTGGAAAGGCACACGGATTGGAAACGAAGTTTTGTTTTGCTCATAAGGTGAGAAATCGTGGACAGATCTGGAAATATTTAAAAATATCTGCCAACTAAATGTTCATTAAGTGTTATAGCATTTGATGGGTTGCTAAAGCAAGGCAAAGAATCCATCCATACGTTGACTTTGAATGAAAAGAGATTGCATAAGACGAGAAAAAGTGTCTTCTCTGTTTTCCTAGACATAGGTGACCAAGGATGTATTTAAAGGAAGGGCTCACAGGAATAGAAATTTTTAAATGTTAAAAACATTGAAAAATGCACACTAAAGTTAATTTAAGCAGCGTAAATGAAAATTTTGTTTATCACACAGGGTAAAATGCATGTAGATGAATCTGAAATCAGTCAAAAATTATTAAACCTATTGTTCATTAAGGTCTTATTGGAATGGAAAACTAGAAGAGAAGATTCGACCCCCCCCCCTCTGAAATTGTTTTCTGAATTTCAAGATATAAATGATTGCTATTTATACAGTTATTTTTATAATTCATCAGTGCAAATGATGGAAAAAAATTTAGTTAAAATGTTTTATAGTTTGCGTGGAAATCACAAAGGTCCCCTGGTTCTTGCTAATTACATGTTTCTTACTGCTCTTCTTGACGAATTCAATAAGAAGCTTTAAGTTCTGACAGACTTCTTTCTGAATATATAAAAAAATTGCATTTTAAAAAAGAAAAGGAGCTCTTGAAAGTGTTTCATTTCCATCAGAGGCAGGAAGGTAGTTAGAATTAACGTCGCACTGGAGCAACGCAATGGGCTATTGGCAATCATTTCCATCAGGAAAAAAACGAATTTTTGTTTGTATTGCTCTTTGGAGATGGATACTATGGGTGAACTTTAGAACTGATGAACACAATATCAATATTACGTAGATTTTTGCATGCATGCAGTCTCTTTGGCAATAGAATAGGAAAGCGTGATAAAAGTTAATAATGCGTGAAAAAAGTTATTTCAACTTTACTAATATCCCATTAACAACTTCGAATAATTTTTCGTTCTGGCATTTTTGCGCAACATCTATTGATTCTTTGTCGTTATCTCAATCGTTACCTATATCATTTGGCTTCGAATTTATCGTTCAGTGCAGGAAGCGATAACAGTGATTACGTATAGGCAAAACAAAGAATCACCTATAGCGGACGCCATGCATCATTTTGCGTATTGCAACCCTTTTCCCTGGCGAGCTTAACCACGTTTGTACAAATGGATTTTCCCAAGTTCATCTGTCTTCTCACCAGAGCAGCTATACAGTGAACGTTTCGACGCCATTTTTTGGATTGAAGAAATCCATATTTCCGATGATGATTGTACAGGCTTTATAATCTTGTTTCAAGAAAGAGTAGATGCACCGTGATGCGTTTTCGCGTTACATATCCGGATTTGGTAAATCGGAATGGCTAAGACATTGGGGCCTATGCTGATACTTAAAATTTAAGATTAAACGTCTAAATGGGATCTTTCTTAAATATATTTGCACCTAATGTATGTAGTATGTAATCACTGCACAATAAACATATTCACTGGCAAATTTTACGTTTGGGCTGCTTGTTTATTCTTGGCAAAACCAATCACCACGCTACGTTCCAACTAAGGTACTGTGGTTACAATACCATTCATAACTTGTGACGTTCGACGTCACATGGCTCAAAACGTTTCTGACGTTAGGAGGATCTGTGATGCGCTTGTGCAAACATGAGATCATTGTCAATCTTTTCAAACCGGATCTTTTTTTAATCTTATCTTCCTTATTATTTGGCAACAATGCTTATACACAGAGACGTATGTACAAAATGGGATACGAAAACTCTTTTCTTAGTTATGTTATCCTACTGAGATAAAAGTCTTCCATATTTGATTCTAATTGGTTGTCGAGGCAGAGATTGGAAACCTTCATTCTTTCGATAAGTTTGATATGCGTTAGCTTATCATTCTTTCCGAGAAATTGATATCAGGAAGTTTTTAAAACTGTTTTTTGCTTCTATGTTCAGTGTAAAATGCTTTTAAACATTGAAATGATAAACGTATAGTATTATCTCCTTTTTCTTATCTATATTTCATGATGTATAGGGCTTAGTTAGATTGGACCCCTAATTTAGTTACATAGTTCCATAGGTACGTTGTTTCCTACATCGCAAAAATGAAAAAATTGATTACAACGTTTTGATAATTGCGGCTCTATTTCCATGGTTTATTAACCTCGCGACCTTTTATATACTGATAACAAATCATAAAAATAATTTAATTGTCAAACTTTATAGAGTGAGGGTTGATCGTGACGCAACAGATGCATTCCTGTAAAATTTATTTATTTTAAAGGAAGTCCAATAAAAGTAACGTTACGTTTTAGAGAATACCTAAAATTAGTACGGCAAGGTTGTCCTCGCAAAGCTTTCGACGTCCTAGTTTTAGGCCGTGAAACTGCAATTTGAGTTAGACAACAACCCCTTGGACTGAATCGCAACTTTTCAGTTCCTGGTAATTGGTAATTAACTAACGTCGCAACTGGAGCAATTGGCGACGATCCGGGATCAATCCTCAAGGGAAAGGTTCGAGGACAACACCACGTAATTTTGAACCATGGTCAGATGACGAGGTCAACACCTGAGCTGGCACAGCACTCCAAACTTCCACATCACGCCAACGTGAGAACATTTGAGGCCACGACAGATTTAACATGTACCACCGTTACTCTCCAACTGGGCTACCGCGGCCCTTTGAGTTCGTGAAGTTAGAACCATAAATAACACTAACAACTATAGTGCGACTCCGACGAAAAGGCAGTAGACTTTGGATCAGACGATTTTTGAATAGGTGTGAAAGGAGGACTGCCATATGCAAAAGCATGAATGGTGATCGCCTTGGGTAATATCCCCTCCCGCCAACTCATTAGCACTGATATCGCTTACAGAACCGAATAATAAACGTAGAATCAGAATCGGTGCTAAAGCCGCCGGTTGTAGAAGCGTTTTGTTTTTACGTTCCGACCTTTACCTTATTTAGAGAATAGACTCGTCCAAATTGCGTTTGACAACAACTTCAGAAAATAAGTTTGGCCGGTCCTTCGAATCAGACTTGGTGAGACACTTAGTGTTTGTCAAGGGACTGGATCTTGTAGCTTTAAGCATGAAATTTTATGAGTTTAGTGTTTGGATCGCGACCCTATTTTACAAACAACTCTATGAATTCTATAGTGTTGGCAGGCTATTCATGTTTGGGACGTGTTTTATAAATTTGATAGTTTAGCAAGTTATTCTACCATTCCAATAATAGCATTTGGTAAGAAACTGTGAATCAGTGTTTAGGAAACAAATACCTGAATCATATTTGCCGAGAAACAACGACTATTTTAGTGGTTAGGAGATTATTCTCAAGGAAGTGCTAAGAAAGGGAGTAGCTAAATTCTAGTGTGGGATTAACACATTATGAATCTTAGTGTTTTAGTGTATAAATCTTATGCAAGATACTGTATGAATCTAACGTTTAATAGACCACGGTGCTTCAAAGGGTGACTACTCAAAAACCTGCATCACTATGTATGATATATAAGACAGAAAGACAAATGTATAAAGAGCGAACACAAGTAATACAAAGGGAGGTTAAATAAGACTCCATCTTCATGTTTAATTTTCGGACACAAGTATGGTATTGCACACCAAGAAAAATACATTGATAAGAGAAATGCATAGGATATTAAAGTTTATACTTCATTTTAACAATGCCCAAAGGCATTTTATTTTAATCGCCAACCTCTAAATTTACACACAGTAAATCAAATAATAATTCACAAATCAGTGAAAGTAAACAGCTAAGAATTTCTAGTTTATTGAATTGAATGAAACTCTGCGAGGGTCGCTACGGATCTATGGAGGCTTTATTTTGTTTAAATCCCATTTACAAAAGTGTTTCAACATTCATTTATAGAGTTATACAAAATAATACGAACAGTTTAAAATATTTTATATTCATTATTAAAAAAGTTGTTGAACCGCCTTTTGACGTCAATAAAACAACTTCTATAAGTATTGGGAAAAATCGATCTTAAACTGGTCTCTAGTGGCACACTCTAAAACTCCACCGTATACTTCAAAGAATTGAATTTTGAATTTAAAAATCTGGAGCTCTTCCATATTTGAAATTCATTTGGTTCCTCGATTTAAATCTCGGCTTGCTACCCCTGAAAATAGAGAGCTTACGATACAAATGTAGACCCTTTAGCAAGACATGTGAAAGGCAGTGCAACTTTGTCTTCCATGGTAGAATGGTAGAGAAAGGTCACGCTGCTATATGTAACCTATGTTTATTGCACAAAATATTGCAAAATACATACACTACTGGCCACCCAAATTGCAACACCAAGAAAGACAAGAGATATCACAACAAAATTTATTTTGTAGATAACATGTTGACCAAGTATCAAATGATTAAATTTATAGACTTCTGTGAAGTGTGGTTCCTGCCAAAATCAGTAGCCAGAGTAGCTGCCATTGTTGGAGATCACCGCTGCCACACGCCTCGGCATTGATTCAAAGAGACTTTGGATGTGTTCTTGGGGTACAGCAGACCAAGCAGCTTCCACACGTTGCCAAAGTTGATCTGGTATGGCAGCTGGGGATGTATTCTGGGTCAATCGTTGAGCAACCATGGACCACATGTTTTCTATCGGCAAAAGATCCGGAGAGCGAGCTGGCCAGGGAAGCAATTCAATCTGGCGATTGACGAAGAACCCTTGGACAATGCGTGCCACGTGTGGTCGCGCATTATCCTTTTGAAATATGGCTGTGGGCAAGCCCTGAAGGTAAGGAAGGACAACTGGCTCCAACACCTCGGAGATGTAGCTCTGGCTGTTTAAAGTACCGGCAATGCGTACTATAGGAGTGCGAGAGTGATATCCAATACCGCCCCATACCATAATACCCGGTGCAGGACCAGTGTGGCGGTGCATAACGCAGCTGTTCAGCATCCTCTCTCCACAGTGTCTCCAGACTCGAATCCGACCATCGTGGTGTTGCAGACAGAAGCGTGACTCGTCAGTAAAGACAATTTCATTCCATTCTACCGTCCACATCCTTCTTTCATCGCACCATTGGCGGCGGAAACGTCTGTGATTCTGCGTCAAGGGTAGACGAAGCAATGGACGTCTTGCGGACAGAACACTCTGCTGTAAACGGCGTCGAATGGTACGCGCAGACACTGGATGATGCGGTACAGACTGAATGTGCTGTGCTATGGTTCGTGATGTGGCTGAGCGATCCGTCACTGCCATACGCACAATATGCCTGTCATCACGTGAAGTGGTGCACTGAGGTGGATGCGATCGAACAGGTCGGTCCGTCGTACCCTCCTGCATCCAACGATCACATATCCGCATTACAGTTGTTTGGTTTCGTCCAACACGACTACCGATTTCCCTGAAAGATAATCCACAATCTCGGTAGGCCACTATCCTTCCTCTGTCGAACTCGGATACTTGATCAAAAGATGATCGCTGTTTTCTACGAGGCATAATTGATCGTTTTTTTGAAAAAACCACAAGAAAAACACAATTGCCGTACTTGAAATCGTCGAAATCTCCAAGCCTTAAATAGCGCTTTGAAGTGGCGCCACTGGCGCGCGTGATGTGCGTCTGCGCTGAAATTCTAATCATTTGCATATCTCACCTCCGCTAATGCATGTTGTAAATTTCATATTATTTGCATGCTTCCTTCAGGGTGTTGCATTTACGGTGGCCAGCAGTGTACATTAAAATGGACATTAGTGTTGTAAAAATAATTACGAAACAAGATATTGCATTTTCCTGTAGTTTACATAACAATAACTAGGCCTGCGTTAGGTTTACGTTATCAGGTCTAAAAAGTGTAATTTTTTTTTTTTTTTAGACCCACCTCCTCCCTACTCACCTATATGGTTTAGAGTATTTAATGAGAGGAAGAGGAAAAGGCGACCCCCATCACACAACGAGGATCACAAGGAACCACCCTGTCAGGCAGGGAAAGCACACACGCCCCCCCCCCCAATCTGGGCACCTACTTCCCCAAACACCACCATTTATTATTTTCTAAAATTTTGAGTTTACACAAGGTTTGGTCAACACGACCATAACAATGTTCTTCTTTCCTAAAAATTTAACATTGAAGCCATCCATAGTGGCTTAGTTTAACATTTTCTTCTTCAATATTTTAATTTTAATATATACATAAAACTGGCCTACAAGGCCTGTAGACCTACTTATCCTACAAATCATTTTTATAACAAGAATTTTAAACACAATATATATTTATCAATTTACAACCTTGGTTGAATGTAGTACAATAGCATTCAACTATTTTAACAATGTTCTTCTTTCCTAAAAATTTAACATTGAAGCCATCCATAGTGGCTTAGTTCAACATTTTCTTCTTCAATATTTTAATTTTAATATATACATAAAACTGGCCTACAAGGCCTGTAGACCTACTTATCTTACAAATCATTTTTATAACAAGAATTTTAAACACAATATATATTTATCAATTTACAACCTTGGTTGAATGTAGTACAATAGCATTCAACTATTTTAACAATGTTCTTCTTTCCTAAGAATTTAACATTGAAGCCATCCATAGTAGCTTAGTTCAACATTTTCTTCTTCAATATTTTAATTTTAATATATACATAAAACTGGCCTACAAGGCCTGTAGACCTACTTATCCTACAAATCATTTTTATAACAATAATTTTAAACACAATATATATTTATCAATTTACAACCTTGGTTGAATGTAGTACAATAGCATTCAACTATTTTACAACTATTTTTCATAATCACATTATATTTCAAGTACTCATGCCTGAAATATATTTATTCATACTTTAACATTCATAACCATTTTAGTTACATGTAACATAAGCTTTCTGCAATATTTCAACTAATTTGTATATTTCTTGTAATTTCCCTCAAACCTAGCATTTTAAAAAGAACTCTTAAATCTCAAATAATCTCATTCTGAAAAATCCCAAAACATCAATTCTTCATAAATTTTCATCATTTCACTGAACTAAATCCTTATTCAAAAGAAAAATATTTCAAATCCATAGTTTTAACAATTCAATCACTCATTATCCACAAACTAGACTAGTAGCTAAAAATAACAGTATTATAAAATTTCCAATTCATATTATTAAATACTTCAGTCACTCGTCATTTGCAAAACACTCCATAGTTTTAACAATTCAATCACTCATTATCCACAAAATAGACTAGTAGCTAAAAAATAACAGTATTGGAAAATTTCCAATTCATATTATTAAGTACATCAATCACTCATCATTTGCAAAACAGACTAGTAGCAGAAAAATAACAGTCCTAAATACAATGTATAAAAACCCTTTTTTACCAGATTTCATAATATCAAGGTTATTTAAGAACAAATTCCAAACATATTAAATTCTTAATAATTCTCTATTTATAGTATTTTATTTGTCCATACGATTTATCACAAAATCACATTTTCCTAAAGTAGCAACATGTTTCTTTATTTCGTACTTTTCTATCCCATCTCATCTTTACCCTCCTATCACAATTCCAATGGTTAAGACCAGATTTAAAAATCCATTATCCCATCATATTCCTTACTCCAGTCTCAATCTTCCAATCATTCTAATAGTATCAAGGGGGTCAACCATTTAAGAAATAATAACATATTTCTTTAGTGCATATTCTCAACTACCTAACAATATCACTCTCATAGTAAATTCTTCAAAAACTTAAAGGATTACAACGGATTTAACCATCCATCTTTTCCTTTTCTTAAGCTGTGAGAAGGAAAAGAATGGTTTACGTTTATATGTAAAAACCTTAGTGGTCTATCCATTATGGGTATTCATAATCTGTATTGTCACGAAGAAGAGACAGCTGCCTCTTATAATTCGGGCATATCTTAGACCTGCATCCATGCCCGTCATCATATTTAGTTTTGAAAGTATCATTAGAATACTTGCAATTAATACATCTTATTTTTTCCTTACATTCTTTTATATTATGATTACCACCACAGTCCAAGCATACCTGTTGTACAGTACACCGGGTTCTGTTATGACCAAAACGTCCGCACCCGGTGCACTGTTTAACGCTTCTAAACTCGTCGATTCTTATTCGTTGAAAGCCTATAAAGAGAAAACCTTCCTCCATCAATTTGTGAAAGATTAACGGAGTAACCCTGGCCACCCAATGAAAGCCTCTGTCAGTTTTTATTTTAAAATCAATTTTAAAATCTTCTTCTTTACATTGTTTTATGCACTCATTTTTCTCCTTTAAAATGCCCATCATGTCTTTTTCTTCTACCCTATCACTTATACCAATCATGATAATTCTTGGTAAAAGCTTTCTCGGTTTTTCTATTACGAATTTCCTTTCTAAATCATTCTTTTCTCTGAATAGTTTAATTAAAGAATCTGCTTCTCCGTTCGATGGTACATCCACCGCTATTCCTCCATCTTTAATCTTCCTCATATTCATAATTCTTTGTTTAACATTACCTACTGCACTTTGCAGTAGGTCTTTATTCTTGTAATAGTCTCCAGGTTTTTAGGTTTGACCAAGATAGTGTGTTTGGGTATATATTTATTTGTATTTTTATTATCCTGAGTAAAAACCGATGTTGATTTGGTCATAAGTTTTTGAGCATACGTTGGTTTAGCCATAACTTTGATTTTTTGCAGGTCTTTGGCTACCTCTTCTAATTTTCCATTATAGTTGATGTCTTCTTCTATAATTTTCTGTTTCAACTCCGTAATTGCTTTTAAAGAGCTCATATGATTGTCCTCAAATGTCTTAATCATTATTTTATTTGCTCTCTCTCTTTCGTCCAGTATTCCTCACCTCCGCTAATGCATGTTGTAAATTTCATATTATTTGCATGCTTCCTTCAGGGTGTTGCATTTACGGTGGCCAGCAGTGTACATTAAAATGGACATTAGTGTTGTAAAAATAATTACGAAACAAGATATTGCATTTTCCTGTAGTTTACATAACAATAACTAGGCCTGCGTTAGGTTTACGTTATCAGGTCTAAAAAGTGTGAATTTTCTTTTTTTTTTTTTTTTTTTTTTGAAATAACACTTTAACACTTTTTTTAAGTCGTTTTACACCAAGATATCACTCAGCCCTTCTCAAAACGCTGGACTACTGGAAGGGCCGGATTGGCAAAGCGCCGTATTATAGAGGAACCACTGTACTACTGTATTGTTCGTAAGTTTTTGAAATAGTTGCTCAGTTCACCACAAGACTCCCTAGAGATTTTAGCAGTGGCTGAATTCGATAGATGTTACCATTAGTTGACCAATTGCACGACAACTGTATTCAGATAACGCGTGTACTTCCGTACGCATAGTCATGCAATGGATGATTGAAACCGAGGACTATCCTATTTTGCCTTAACCACCAAGTGTGAGGCGACGTATAAAGCCTGAGTAACAATGAAAAGTGAAGCCTTGATAATTATAGAAGAGTTTGTTATCACAGGGCTTCAGACAATTGTTGGAAGTGAATGGCATCACGTTAACAATTAATTATTCATCGTGGATCATTCATCGACGTGCGTACCGATTGTTGCGAGCGCCATCTGGTATTTGTTAGAATCGCCATCAGACTCATTTTTGAAAGTGCGCGTGTTTATTATTACATCCTCCGTTCACCAATTTAGCATATGTGAAAGACAGCTCTATTTTGTCTACCAAAAAGTGATTCAGGATGGAGATAATAACTATATATTACTGGCCACCAATAGCCTGTTGTGCTACTTCAGTGCTACGTAATTTCAACTACCGACCTACAAATTACTGTGAATTATAAGTTAATTTTCGTGGTGGTGGCTAAGTTCACCCCCATCCCGATTGATGTCCTGGGTACACCCCGCAAATCTGGTGAAAGTTTAGAGTTTTGTTGTGCAATTAAATTAATCGATTGTAGATGTTTTCAAGCTCACGCTGTATTGACATTCGACTCGAGTTGAGTGCAATTTGTGAGAAATTAAACTCAGAGTTTTGCAAAGCAAAATTTCGTTTGCTGATTTTGCTAAGAAAATGTTTCTGAAATTTATAGAAATAAAGATAAAGTGTGTGCAGAAACAGATGTGAGGCCAAATACAATCTATTCAATCTTTATTTAAAAGGGCAGCTGATAAATGTGTTAAAGTCGATCCCTCTCCACAAAATCGAGTCCTTGCTTTAAACTTAGCCTGCTTTTAAAATGTCTCTAACAAAACAGCTTTCATCTCTCTGCCTGTTTAAATTTGCATAGACAAGATGCACGTGAAAGAAGTACAAGCATTATCTATCATCGCTATGTTTCAAAATTTCAACTAAACATCAAAGAAGGGGAAATGTGATATTGCATATTTATGGGATTCCCAACTACTGATAGGATATGGACGAATGGAAGCTCACTTCGAATACATTTTTTATTGAACACATTGTTTCTTATCGCAAGACACCCCATATCTCACCTTATCAGAGGGGATTATCCAGTTCTACTTGAACTAGAGTATTTTATCCCGGAATTGTTTACATGGTCTCGTAATAGCACCTGAAAGTCCATTTAATTATTACGGGCTATACATATTATTTGAAAAATTCACGTGATATGTTAATGTAATTGTTATGTAATTGATATGTAATGTATTGCTTTCCAAGTTCAACACATACACATGGCATTAGTTAAATATGAAATTAAAAATTGCAGAATTGATCTCTTTACCTATGTGCTAATACTTTACTAGTATTTTCAAATTTCATTTTTTTTATACTCGTATGGGGCCGCGGTAGACCAGTTGGAAGAGAAACGGATTCGCAACCGGAGGGTTGCGAGTTCGAAACTCGGCCCAACCAAACACTGTCGTGTACACGGGGACTGGTGGACGTTTAATCTGTCGTCGCCTCACGTTGGCATGGTATGGAAGTTTGGAGGGTGGGGTGCCAGCTCAGGTGCTGACCTCGTCTTCTAACCGTGGTTCAATGGATCCCGAACAGTCGCCAATAGCCCGTTGTGTTCCAGTGCTACGTTAATAAACTACCTACCTTAGACTCGTATGTCAAACAAGTATAACTCATACCGAATATGGCCCACGACTCATTTCTATCACTTGAGCAGATGTTGAGGTCTACCACATCTGGTAACAATCTTGTAAAAGGTATAACCGGTTTATCAAGCTATTTATAAATTCAGAAGCCATTTTAATTACATATATGATTTCACTTAAACTTTTGTCTTGAAGGTGCTTGATTAGTGAAATCCCACCTGTATAGTTGATTGTGTTTAGTTCTACTCTTTTAATAGATTGATAACAGATGAACTTGTTTTAATTGAATATATAGATTAATCAACCAATTGAATACATATATTATAACAGCTTTATTCAAGACAAAAAAAATGTAACATAATATCATTCGAACAAGGTTAGAACTAGTTGAAGTGCTTTTTACCATTCACATTCAACAAATGTTTTTAAACAGTTAAGGTCACAGTTAATAACACAACAGATGTTTTGCATGATATATATTTAATACTTCCTCTCAAAACATACATCCACCAATACCAATTTGCCTGTACAAAAACTGAAACCGAGGTTTCACCAGGATGTCTGCAAGTTGTTGCTCGCTACAAACATGTCCAAGGTTAACTGCATCTTCCAGGTGTATTTCACGCGAACGAAGTGAAATCTCACTTCAATGTGCTTGGAACCCTTGTGGAACTCAGGATTCCTCGCAAGCTTTATAGCACTCATGTTGTCAACCATGATGGTTGGTATAGAGTTCAATGTGGTCAGTTCATTAAACAATCGCCATCAACCACATGATTTCTTTTGTTGCTTTACAGGCTGCTACATACTCAGCCTCAGTGGTGGACAGTACAACACTCTGTTGTTTACGACTTGACCACGTAATAACACCACCAGAGTACATACTCAGGACACCTGATCTTGAGCGCCTTGTCTTCATTTTCAGCCATCTCTTCATTCATGGCTTGACGTACTTATATTCATACCTTCCGAAATAATCTTCCTGTCTCACTGATATTTTTTATTATCCTATTATTACAGAACCTAAAAATCTGTAGGGCCGCTGTAGTCTGGTTGGAAGAGTAGTGGATTAGCAACCGGAGGATTACAAGTTCCAAACTCGACGCTAGTGTATGTGAGGGTTGGTGCGCGTTGAATATGTCATGGCCTCAAATGTCCTCACGCTGGCTTGGTGTGGAAGTTTGGAGAGTGGGGTGCCAGCTCAGGTGTTGACATCGTCATCCGACCGTGGCTTAAAATGACAAGGTGTTGGTCTATCCCTTCGGGGAGGATTCCGGACCAACGCCAATAGCCCTTTGTATTGCTCCAGTGGCACGTTAATTCAACTATCTACCTACCTAAAAATCTACATAATGTTTCTTTTGAAAATAGCGTATCATATGCAATATTAATTGTGAAACTAATCTTCAAAGCAAATATGAACAGCAACCTTGATATATTTTGATGAAAATCTTCACAGGACTATAAAATTTCAGCTTTTCCGTCTGGTATGTTAGTATTTCTTTTTATAAAACAGGGCTAAATGAGCGATTATATTTGTTTTATTCTTGTGAAAAATTACTTGAAACTTAATATTCGACAGAGGTTAAATTTTGATAGATTTGAAATTTGGCGTGAAAATTGGGTGTTGTTACTGGAAACGATTGAGTTTGTATGTAATTTGATATAAAGGCGGCCCTTTACGCAAATTTTACGCTTATACAAGCTTATAGAAATTATTAAGTAATGAATGATATATTTTCATTTGCTCTACTCTGAAAAAGAGATTGGAATAAAACCAGGCAATTTGTTTTTTACCTCAGCTGTACAGCTCACATTCCTCTGAATCCAAACTTCTCCGGGATTCATCCCGGACCGCCGCCAATCGCCCGTTGTGTTGCTCCAGTGCCACCGTATTTCTCAACTACCTACCTGAATTCAAACTTCTTTTGAATGTGTTAAATAAAGATAAATAGAAATCGGCGACGTATATGGCTGGATTACGAAAGGATCTGGTAAGCCTGTACTTTATTTTACAATTTAGTCTCAAAGGAAATAATTCAGTTACTAGATTTTTTCGCTATTCGTCAAATAATGACGGGAAAATTGAATGGTAATGGTAACTCAATAGAAGATGTAAGTACCTTTTCATATCTGGGAGCAACAATAAACAAAAATGGTGGTATTGATGAAGATATTGATCTTAGAATTTCAAAAGCTCGCAGCTGTTTTAATCCTTTCGGGCCTAATGGGCATATACGACCCAGAGATTAGATTTCATTCCCTATTGGGTAAATAAACGGGTTTTTACGTTTTCAGTGTTCTTAAGGAATTAGGGAATAAAAATATGACTAAAGAAACCTAGCAATACTTTCAGATTGCAAATGGCGGACTTATGGTTTTGAGCACGCCCATTTATTCTGATGAATGAGTGACCGTGGTTCGGAAACAAAAAGATGGTACAAAATTAGACGTTAGTTGCCCAGAAGCCATTTCCCACTACACTATGTACATGAATGTAGTTGACCGCTGTGATGAAATGGCTACTTTTTAGGGTCATGGCAGAAAATCAGACAAATGGTGGAAAAAGATTTTTTGAAAATTAGTTATGATTTCTGTTGTGAATGCATGGATTACGAAGTGTGATGTGGAACATAAAACAGAACCACTATTATCATTCATGGTCCCCTTAGCTGAGCAACTAATAAATGTTGGAAGGGAGAAAGAAAACACAAAAAGAACGCGAAAGTACGGTCGTCAGTCAAAAAGGGCAAAATCTACTAAACTACTAAAACTACTTTTCATAGTTAAATTTTAATCATGCAAAAGTCGGGGCGAAAGGGTTAAGAATGTTAATAAATTGTGGAGAGCAACTAATATACATGTAAAATCCAAGTTAAATCTGTACAAATTACCTAATACTTTCAGTTTTCTCATACGGTTCTGAAACATGGAAAATTACCAAAACACAGTGCAATAAACCAAATGTTTTTCAAAATAAATGTTTAAGAATTATCTTAAAGATTTTTTGGCCATACTACATTTCAAATGAAGATTATTAAATAAAGCAAATTTAATGAAATAGGAAACTAAATCAAATTTAGATGTTGGAAGTTCACAGGACACATTTTAAGAATGAACAGGGGCAGTATTCCTCATATAGCATTGACCCCTGATGGAAAGAGAAAGCATTTGAGCTGGAGACGTATGATGGAACAAGAGAGAAGTGAGGGCTGGATGGGCGAGCTGGTATGAAGCTAGACTTGCTGCATCGGGCATTAAACTTTGGCGATCTAGATTTGTTGGAATCGGTTTCAACCTCTGCAGAGGACTTGAAATTATTGCCGTATGGTATAAATGAAAGTAGAAAGTTATGTTAATCTTGAGTGTATATTAAAGATAACAGAAGAAATAGAGTATATAGACGAGACGTCTTGATTTTGAATCCATGTTATGTTTGCAAATACGAGTTGGTTTCAATAAAATCAATTTTTAATAATGTCTCGTAAACTCTAATGTCCTTTGGCCCCAATCGATCAAAGCAAACAAGATTGAAGACCTTATGTGTCCCATGGCACTAAAGAATTTATGATGATGATGAAGGGTAATGGTAATTAATTAACGTCGCACTAGTGCAACACAAAGGGCTATTGACGACGGTCCGGGATCAATCCCGATGGGAAAGTCCGAGGAAAATACCACGCAATTTTGAACCATGGTCAAATGACGAGGCAACACCTGAGCTGGCACCTTGCTCTCCAAACTTCCACACAACGCCAACGTGAGGACATATGAGTCCTCGACAGATTTAACGTGCACCATTCCCCTTTGTACACGACGGTCTTTTGGTTGGATTCGAACTCGCAACCCTCCGGTTGCTAGTCCGGGTCTTCCAACCGGGCCACGGGAAAGTTCAGATAGTAACAATTGGTATGTCACGTATCTCAATGAAATATTTGGATACAGGAGAGCACCCATGATATCAAGCTAATAGGGACTACATCGTAAAACATTCTTTTGGAGAGGGATGATCTGGAACAATTGAAACATCGAGGAGGTCGTGATTTTTAAAAATTCCTGTCTTTGAAATGCAGAGCGAGTTTTCCTTGAGATAAGTTTCCAGAGACACCGAAGCGGGATTAAAGCGGCATTGAAAACAAAACTTGTTAATGAAAAATACCAAATATTTTCAAAACATTATTAGTTTGTCCACCCCCCATAAATAAGTTGTGAAAGACTTGCAAATGGTACAAAAATAATGGAGAAATGTTTGTTTTTTTAGGTAGGTAGGTATTTTAATTAACGTCGTATTAGAGAAACACAACGGGCTATTGGTGACGGTCAGGGAGCAAACCCGAAGTGAAAGATCCAAGGACAACACCACGTAATTTTGAACCATAGTCAGATTACGGTTGTTTATCGAAGAAAGAGCAATCAAAGCATTTTCAGCACGACTTTTTAAATCAAACCAATTAATTAAAATAAGGATATTTGTGCTTTTTTCAGGTGTGGGAGGGTTTCAGCGCCCTTCCATGCACTCTTTGTTTGAATGCATAGGTGTCCGAAGTTTATCAAAACAATACACTTCTGGATATCTTTAACTGATGGAATGCCACAAAACTTGGTATGCTTTTGTTGTAAAGAAAGGGTGATAAGAAACAATGTGTTTCGTATCAAGTGAATCAAAGGAAGCTTCCATTCGAGAAAATCATATCAGGAGTTTGGGAATCCCTCATGTCGAATGACGCATTTGTTTAATCTAGTTGAAATTCCCCGATCCCGATCAAAAACATAGTCTAGTTTTCAACGCTTACAAAATGACCAGAGAGATAATGGATTCTTTTGTTGGATGTTTTTTTTTTCACACATTGTATGTTAAAATAGGGACGCGATATTGGACTTATCCGTTGAGTAAACTCTGTATCTATACATATAGCATACGAAGAAGTAACATATTTTGTGTGTTTTACACAACTTCAAATCACCCGGAAAACATTTTATTTGTTGCACAAATACAATCTGAACAACACCTGTAAAGCTTCCTCCACTGCTGATGAAAGACACAGATAGATTTGTTTTTGAATTTTAGGGCTTGAGACAAGAGTTTGGAAATCTTCCTTCGGGTGTCGCAGTTCCACTCTAAAAATATAAGAATTATAATACAGGAGGCAGGAAATTGGTCACTGCGGAAATCTTAGCATTATTTATTATAACTATTATAGGTAGGTATGTAGGTATTTTAATTAACGTCGCACTGGAGCAACACAACGGGTTATTGGCGACGGTCCGGGACCAAACTCGAAGGGTTTGATCCCTAGGACAATACCACGTAATTTTGAATCACGGTCAGATGACGAGGTCACACCTGAGCTGGCACTCCTCTCTCCAAACTTCCACACCACGCCAACGTGAGGACATTTGAGCCCACGAGAGATTTCACATGCACCAGCCCCCATGTAAACGACAGTTTTTGGTTGGATTCGAACTCGCAACACTCCGGTTGCTAATCCGTTACTCTTCCAACCGGGCTACCGTGGCCCTACCCATTATAGGAGAAGCTGTTGAAGTTTTGAAGAGCCGTATGAGGGCAACCGATGATTGATGGGGTATTCCTGTAGAGTAGAGTTTAGAAAATATCTCATTCGTTAGAGATGATTGGCTCTGGATTTTGTGCCCAATCCATGTCGCACCATGTTCCCAGTTCCATGGTACCCAATTCTGTCGGCACCATGGAACTAGAGTCCAAAGGCTAGGGTGTCCGGAAAATGTTAAAAAATACGGACAGTGCTCAAGAAGCTATTCGACGATGCAACGAAAAAAATGAAGGAAAATAGAGGTATGATTTGGAAGTTGCAAAAACTCATGGGCGAAGCCGGGTAGTAAAGCTAGTGTACAATAAAGAGGTGCATGGAAAAAGACAACTTTATACATGGTTGCAAGTTAAACATTTGGAATTCGTATTTTTGTTCCATGACGGTTCCGTCATCTAAACTGGTACTGCGGTCTGAAAACCGTACTATACTTTTAAAAGCTTTACAAACAAGAATATAGCTACCAAACTGATAACAAAAACAAATTTGCTGATAAAAAGAATGTCGACATTTTGAAAACATTAATAGCAATTTCAAATCTCTACCACTCAAACAACTCGACGCAATCAACAAGTTTTTCAACTTCCTGCATCGAAGACGAAAATATTCGGAGGAAGGAAACAAAATCTAAAATAGCGTCTGAAAATCACCCCCCCCCCCCTTGTAATTAAACACATAATCGGTATCAACAATTGACGCAATTTGAGGATGGACGGTAGGTATCAATCGAAATCGACGGTGGGAATCAATCTTTGGAATTACAGCACTCGTATCTGATAGAGAAGAGTAAAAAATTAGGAATCAAAGGGTTTTCATAGAGGTGAAACATACTGGAGAGAAAGGACAAGCCAATCCACCAATGAAATGCATTGGCGGACACATTACCCTTTATTGCATCAGACTGACGTTGCGCTGTTTCCGTTTCTGGTTGAAATCGCACGTAGACACAGGGAGAGGTATGGGTGATGCGCCTTATCTGGAAGGGTTTCAAAGTCTGCAATCCGCACCCAAGATTATTTAGTTAGTTATGTTCTCTCCTCAAAGAAAAAAAACATAACATTATTAATAAACATTGAAAAACACGGGTATATTTTTTATGGCTTCTTCCAACTGGGCCGCGGTAGCCTGGTTGCAAGAGTTGAGGAGCTTTCATACCATGCTAACGTACGGACATTCAATGGCACGATGTATTGAACGAGTACCATCCCCCACGTAGACGATGGTTTTTTGTTGGATCGAGTTTCCATCTCGCAGTGTTGCTAATCCGCCCCTCTGATAACCAGGCTACCACGGCACGGTTGGAAGAGTGGAGGGGACTAATAAATAAGCCATAAAAAGACCTGGTTTTTTTCAATGTTTATTAATACTATTTTGTTTTAATTCATTGAGGAGAAAAAAATAAAGAACTAAACAATCTTGGGTGCGTCCAACCAAAAACCATCGTGTTCTTGTGGGCTGGTGTACGTTCGATATGTCGTGGAATCAAATGTCCTTATTTTAGCGCGGTATGAAAGTTTGTAGAGTGAGGTCCCAACTCAGGCGTTGTCTCGTGGTCTGATCGTGGATCTAAATGACGAGTTGTCCTAGGATTTTCCCTTCAGGATCGATCCGGGATCGTCGTCGAAAGCAAGTTGTATTGTTCCAGTGCGACGTTAATTTAACTACCACGCCCCTATTCGTCAATTTTGTCAGTACGTTGCTTTTCATATTTTACGCGTAAAGATTTTTGGGGCTAATAAAATAAAACTGTTTTGATGAATACTCACAGCCATGGTGTGTTCCTCTTTTGTCACCATCGTATCAACAACAATTAACCGTCTATTTTTTGACATCGCGACTCAACTGGAGGAAGTCTGGTTTCTTCCTTGCACAGGGATCGCAGTGGCTCGGCTGGTTTTCCCAATGCGCTAGCAACCTGCGAGTTGAATGTCGGTGCAGGTTCGATTCCTCGGGTGTATTTCTATCTCGTAATACTTTCCTTGTGTCTGCATGTCCACTTGACGTTGATGGACGAGCGACCAAATATGACACTTGCGCAGTAAATAACAACCAGACATCTTCCGTGAACAGGACCGTTCAATCGTAATCGGAAGATTAGGTTCGTAGTTAAATTAACGACGCACTGCACAACGCGACGGGTTATAGGCGGCGGTTCGGGATCAATTACGAAGGGTAAGATCCCAAGACATCAATCACCTCGTCATTTTGAACCACGGTCAGATGACGAGGTCGATTCCTGAGCTGGTACCTCACTCTCCAATCTTCCACACCACGCCAACGTGAGGGTATTTGAAGCCATGGCAGATTTAACGTGTAACAGCTACCACGAGCACGACGGTCTTTGGTTGGAGCGAGTTTCGAACTCTCAACTCTACGATTGTTAATCCGCAACTCTTCCGACCGGGATACCAACGCCTCATAATCGGGAGGGAGGAAATACAGAAACAACAAATTCAAACCAGATAAACATTCTATTCGCCTTAGTCTTGGGGGGAGATTCGAACTGCGTCTCACCTTGGTAAAGAAGAGTTTTCCATCACCGATCGAACTTCGACGCACATTTTTATACCACGTGATCGGGAAGTACTGGAGAATGCACTTAGGTACAAAGCTAATTTAAAATAAATGTTTTAATATTGATTGAGGTAGATAGGTAGGTAGTTGAATCAATGCACTGATGCAACGCAACGGGCTATTGGCGACGGTCCAAATCAATCCCGAAGAGAAAGATCTTAGGATAACGCCTCCTAATTTTGAATCACGGTTAGATGACGACGTCAACGCCTGAGATGGCATCCCCACTCTCCAAACTTGCACACCGCGCCAACGTGAGGACATTTGAGGCCACGACAGATTTAACGTGCACCAGCCCCCTTAGTACACAACGGTCTTTGATTGGATTCGAACTCGCAACCCTCCGGTTGCTAATCCGTTACTCTTCCAACCGGGATACCACGGCCCTTTTTAATTTAAGATGCATTATGAAAATACGAATCCAATATTCTCGTGGGAGGGCGTAAGAGTCCATCCCTGGCTACGCGACTGCGTGAACCAAATGAAGGAAGTGTTTAGCCGTTTGATTTAATTATTTCATTATATCTTCTATCCTTGCAAAACTTTAGATGTATATTATACTTCTCATTACTTTCATATACCAATTGCTTTCTCTTAAATCATCAAAGTAATGTAACAAAAATAAACATTTTTGCAAAAAAAATTTGAAACACGTCTTATGACTCTCAATGGGTTATAGGATGTTAAATCTGCCGTGGCTTCAGATGTCCTCACGTTGGCGGGGTATGGAAGTTTGGAGAGTGGGGTGCCAGCTCAGGTGTTGTCCTCGTCATCTGACCGAGGTTCAAAACTAGATGGTTTTGTCCTCGGTCTTTCCCTTCGGGTTTGATCCCGGATCGTCGCCAATAGCCATGTGTAGCTTCAGTGTGACGTTAATTAAATAACCTACCTTAATGGTTTATTTTAAAGCTAGATTTTTGTAATGACCTTTTCCTATTTTATGCGCAGGTTCTCCTACAAACTTAATTAATTTAATCTGACTTCCAAACAATTTCAAAAACCTGCTAAATTTGCATCTGGTGAAAGATCAGTAAGGTGTATTTCACATAAAGAGTTGAAAGAACAGAAAAAAATGAACGAACTCTATTTTATCCGCTTATTAATTTTTCATTTCAAGTTGGATGTTCCACGTTGTACACAAAGTAGTTCTGATCACGAGAAAAAGGTTCTGTAAAATGAGCTCTGTTATCTGAGTATCAGAAACAGCGATGGTTCAAATTTCAGATCTCGATCTGCGGTTACGATCATTTGAATCTGAACAACAGAGTAGCGCCCTCTATATTAATAAAAGAAACTAATTTTAGTTAGAGTGAACCTTTTTGAACAGCTCTTCGGTATGACCTCGGCAATTTCACTTTCATGAGACCTTGACATATTTCTGACGCATTTAATAGGAAAAAAACTCCATTAGTTTTGTAAATTTTAAAAAATGTGACACCGCTTATTTACTGAGAAACGCTTTCCATGTGTTGATCTGCAGAATGATTAAAACCAATTTTCATTTATACGAATTTCTTTTAGAATACTTGCCTTTTATTTAGTTGTGTTGAATCATTGAATTCTTTTCTTCGTGTTTATGTGTAATGTATCATTGAGTAACAGAAAGCATTAACAGTAACAGATGTCTCTCAAATGTGTTATTTTGCCTTTACATTATGAGTTATGTCATCAGTCAAAAAAGTATCCGAACACATTTCTTGTTATTCTCCTCGCTTAAGTTACAGAAATAAGAGCAAAGACTTGGAATAATGTTCATTGTAAATAAATATGCTTTTCATTTGCATAAGGAGTCGACTTTATAGTAAAATTTGTAACAACTATATTTTTTAAAGGCAGGTAGTTAATTTACGTCGCACTGGACCAACACAACGGGCAATTTTTTAAGGATATTAAAATGTGTTATTATTTATCAAACCAACGAAAGCATAAAGTAATACCAGATGTTTGAGTTTGCATTTGATCTGATAACACATCCAGTTTGGGATAGCGGGTTATACGGAACCGAGACTTGTGGTTTTTGTTTCGAAAAATATTTTCTTAATAATTAGAATATAAGATTTTCTACAAAATTTACTTTCCGATGATTACAGAAGACAAAAAAGTAATAGACTTGTAAAATATACAAGGATATATCAAAAAGTAAGGTGAATTTGTCTCTAAAACTCAGAGTTTTTTGTGTAGCTAATTAATTTTTTTATATGTTGCAAGTACCAAGGTGATAGAAGTGTGACGGCTTGTAGAAACTTCTATGTCAACCCGTCTGGTGCTTAGAGCAAATCAAAGATGGCGCATCGACTTGATCATTACTCCAAGGAGGAGATGCGCGGTGTCATTCGTTTTTTATGGGCCAAGGGGAAAAAACATGTAATATTCATCGAGAATTGTTGGAAGTCTATGGAGAGAGTGTTATGTCGCAAAAACAAGTGTATGTGTGGTGTAATGACACGAATGTGGCTGTCGTCGATGCCATGATTCGTGAAGACAGAAGAGTGAGGTTGCATGATATTGCAAATGCATTGAATAGCTCATGGTTCAGCGAGCAGTATTACCATTTTGGATTACCATTTGTTTGGCCCCTGAAGAAACACCTCCGTGGGCAGCGTTTCCATACACTAGAACAGTGGTGCTCAAACTATTTTCATTTCCGGCCCCCAATTTTGTGTACTATTTTGTCGCGACCCCTGGATAGACAATTGACGTTTTTTTTAATCATCAACATAGTTAAAGTTGTATTCGTTTGGGAATTTGAGCTTATGTTTGTGCCTTATTAGAGTACGGAATAAAACACATAATTTTATGAAGCAATGGTTTCATTTATGCATATGGGTATATATATATATATATATATATATATATATATATATATATATACACTGCTGGCCACCCAAATTGCAACACCAAGAAAGACAAGAGATATCACAACAAAATTTATTTTGTAGATAACATGTTGACCAAGTATCAAATGATTAAATTTATAGACTTCTGTGAAGTGTGGTTCCTGCCAAAATCAGTAGCCAGAGTAGCCGCCATTGTTGGAGATCACCGCTGCCACACGCCTCGGCATTGATTCAAAGAGACTTTGGATGTGTTCTTGGGGTACAGCAGACCAAGCAGCTTCCACACGTTGCCCAAGTTGATCTGGTGTGGCAGCTGGGGATGTATTCTGGGTCAATCGCTGAGCAACCATGGACCACATGTTTTCTATCGGCGAAAGATCCGGAGAGCGAGCTGGCCAGGGAAGCAATTCAATCTGGCGATTGACGAAGAACCCTTGGACAATGCGTGCCACGTGTGGTCGCGCATTATCCTGTTGAAATATGGCTGTGGGCAAGCCCCGAAGGTAAGGAAGGACAACTGGCTCCAACACCTCGGAGATGTAGCGCTGGCTGTTTAAAGTACCGGCAATGCGTACTAGAGGAGTGCGAGAGTGATATCCAATACCGCCCCATACCATAATACCCGGTGCAGGACCAGTGTGGCGGTGCATAACGCAGCTGTTCAGCATCCTCTCTCCACGGTGTCTCCAGACTCGAATCCGACCATCGTGGTGTTGCAGACAGAAGCGTGACTCGTCAGTAAAGACAATTTCATTCCATTCTGCCGTCCACATCCTTCTTTCATCGCACCATTGGCGGCGGAAACGTCTGTGGTTCTGCGTCAAGGGTAGACGAAGCAATGGACGTCTTGCGGACAGACCACTCTGCTGTAAACGGCGTCGAATGGTACGCGCAGACACTGGATGATACGGTACAAACTGAATGTGCTGTGCTATGGTTCGTGATGTGGCTGAGCGATTCGTCACTGCCATACGCACAATATGCCTGTCATCACGTGAAATGGTGCACTGAGGTGGATGCGATCGAACACGTCGGTCCGTCGTACCCTCCTGCATCCAACGATCACATATCCGCATTACAGTTGTTTGGTTTCGTCCAACACGACTACCGATTTCCCTGAAAGATAATCCACAATCTCGGTAGGCCACTATCCTTCCTCTGTCGAACTCGGATACTTGATCAAAAGATGATCGCTGTTTTCTACGAGGCATAATTGATCGTTTTTTTTGAAAAAACCACAAGAAAAACACAATTGCCGTACTTCAAATCGTCGAAATCTCCAAGCCTTAAATAGCGCTTTGAAGTGGCGCCACAGGCGCGCGTGATGTGCGTCTGCGCTGAAATTCTAATCATTTGCATATCTCACCTCCGCTAATGTATGTTGTAAATTTCATATTATTTGCATGCTTCCTTCAGGGTGTTGCATTTACGGTGGCCAGCAGTGTATATATATATATATATATATATATATATATATATATATATATATATATATATATATTTTAATGGAAAATACTTCAAAAAACTTACAACACAAGAATTCAATGTGAGGTATGCGCTTGCAAAGAGCTCATAATTGCTTCTATGTTCGGATCTGTATTGGAAATCGCAAGCCGTAAGTCATCCTCTGGATCCAATCGAGATCGATATTTTGTTTTTATGGCAACTAATTTTGAAAAGCCAGTTTCACGTAAGTAGGTCGATGCAAACTGAATCAAAATATGAATTGCCTTTTTCTTCAAATTGGCATATCCGTTTCCAATCTATAAACAAAATTTTTGGCAAGACAGACTTAAATTGAATGCGCAGTGTTTCGTCACTTGAAACATCAATTAACTGTTCTTTTTCATTTAAAGATATATTGGATTTAAAAATATCAAACGAAAATGGATCACGTATCCAACCTAATTCATTATCTGGTAAGGTCATTTGTTTCAAAATTTCTATTAATAATTTCAAATATTTTCTCTCCATTTGTTTTTTCTTCCAGTTTTTTACAACATAAAAAACTCTTCTGATATGTCTTCTTCATAAACGTATCTCACATAAACAATTAATTGAGACAGTTTAGAAATGTCAGTAGTTTCGTCAAGTTGTAGAGCAAATACCGGAGAGTTTTGTAATCGACTTAACAGAACTGATTCTATATTACGTGAGATGGCGGAAATTCAGCGAGAAACTGTATCTCTTGATAATGGTGTAACGGCGGCTAGGGAAACGGACAATCTTGCCGGAGGATCGTGCGCCGAAGAGGAAAACGACCACCACGGCAGTCGAGATAGGGGGTCTGACCATCTTGCCGGCGGATCGTGCCGAAAGGAAAAGACCACCCGAAAACATCTTTTTAACGACAGTACCACGCTCCAGGTAGCGAAAATCGTGGGTGACTTCGAAACAAAAGGCAGGCGCCTTTCTGTCGCTCTCTATGACATTTCGAGACAAAAAGGAAGAAGATGAATTACGATGACCATTGCCGACAAGGGTTTACGGTCCCCTTTCAAGTCCGCCGAAGTCTGTCGTAAAAGTCAAGGGGAGAGGCCAACGTGAGAGAGCCATTCTGGAAGGTCCGAAGATGGTGAGATTTTCAACAGCCAACCAGCACCGACTGAGAGGCCGACCCGAAACGAAAAAGAGGAGTCGAGAAGCACCCGATATATATAGAGTTCTTGAGATCTTGAGAGGGGGAATCAGACAGAAGAGAGAGAGGAGGATTGCAAGTAAAGACAGCAGAGAGAGAAGAGGTCAGCAGATAGACCGTTTTGGAGATAGAAGTGAACACCCGTTCACTGTCGGCGAAAGATTGCCATCTTTCGGGAGAGCTCATCCGAGTTGGTAAAGGCCGATTTATCCGGCCCCGGGATTCTATACTCGCCTGAGTATTTTATTGAGAAAGACTCGTCCGTAGCCGTTAAGGAGACTCCTCCTAGTAACCTGTGTCGCTACTCGCCCGAGTAGTGGAGACTTCACCGAGATCTAAAGTTCACCAGAACTGATAAGGCTGATTTATCCCGACCTGGGATTCTATACTCGCCTGAGTATTTTATTGAGAAAGACTCGTCCGTAGCCGTTGAGACTCCTCCTAGAAACCTGTGCGACTGCTCATCCGAGTAGTGGAGATTGATCTCATCCGAACTGGAAAAGACTGAGATATCCTGCCCTGGGACTCTACTCATCGGAGTATTTTTATTGAGAAAAGGCTCGCCGTAGCCTGAATCAGACTCCTCCGAGCAATTTGGGAGAGGATCACCAGCAGCCATAAGAAGCGCCTCGATAGAACTTTGGACTTTCCAATAAACTAACATTAAACTCTTCATTCATTTTTCCGACTTTTGTACAAATTGTAAAATAAATTCATTAGTCTAGAAACGGATACTTTTGAATGGTAACTAGTCTAAGCTACCCGTGAACCAAGACGTTACAATGGTATCGTTTTTAAATCGTTACCATATTTTTCTCCATGCATAATTGATATCATTTTAATTGCTGAAGGAAGAATGAATGATTCTCCAATTGTATGTGGTTTCAAATTTTTCCCTATTAAATATGAAACTTCTAAGGATGCCCGTAAAGCCTTCTCAGGAATTGTGTATTTTTTCAAAAATACATTTTGATTTTTCATACTTTCAGCTCGTTTTTTAAAAAATGTTTCAGATTTATTTGCTAATCCTTTATGTTTGGTTTCCACATGTCTTTTTAATTTAGCAGGTTTCATACTTTCATTTGCTAGTTTATCCCTGCAATTAACACACAACGCATGTTCTTTCCCATTAACAACGCAAATATGTAAATCCATATTTAATAAACTCTTCTTGATATTTTCTCAATTTTTTATTAGACAGCACATTTCGTTCGTTTTTTTTTTATGTAGAAGCAGTGCCATTGGATTCATTCACAGTTCTTCTAGGTTTATTGGATGTTGGTCCATCATTCTCATTTGTAATGTCATTCTTTTCATTTTCTGGACGTTGGATACTTATTTTTAGCCTTTTATCCATCATGAGGGTATTAAAACTAAAACAAAATTATAAATATACAATATTTCATATCTGCGTTTGTTCAATCACGTGCGGCTACCACGTGGGAAGAAAATAAAGTAAGTGATTACTCTGTATAAATCATGTTTATTTGTAGCTTAATCAGACGAGAATTAAAGAAAAGAAAACTTAATTATAAGAGAAACATCTCTTTATACCAATTGCACATGCTCGCTACTTAAAATAAAAAATACAACGCTCAAGTAAAAATTTACACATGGTAATCGAGGCAAGTAAAAAATATCTCAACTGGTGTTGCCAGTCGATCACACATCTATATTGTACACAGAGGTTACAGTGAATCATAACACACAAATATTGGAACTTAAAAAAATACAAAACAAGTATAAAATTAATTATAGTGATTTAATATAATTATGTTTAACATTACTTGCTCCAAAGATGGGAAAATATATATTTAAAAATATTACAATTAGTGTTTATTTTTCAAAATTCATCTTACTGTGATCTTTTGTACTCGCATTTAAACTGCAAAAGCAGGCTTTGTTTAGTGAGCAGCCATCTGTAATCCAAAAACAGAACTAACTGTTCCCTTACACGTTTTAAAATAGTAACTACCTTGGTAACGTTTCCAACGAAATATCAGTTGATGATAATTGATTTTCGAAAAAATCAAAAACTAAAATATAATACAAAATATTTAAAAAAGACAGTTTTTCTTTATTAACATTTTAATATCTATATTGATTTTTTAATTAATTGTTTATTATTGCCCTCCGAGCACGCTACTGAACTGTCCTATACTTAAAAAATAAGTTATGTACATACCCGATTGCAAATTTTACTTAAAATTAGCAAAAGCAGTATATAAACAGAATTACAGAATGCACTTGAATGAACGTAAGACGCAGCAAAACCGAACTACTGTGGCAGACGGAAAGAACTGCATGGTTCTAGTTGTGATCACAGTATAAAGACTAAATAGCAGGGGTGCAAACCTAGATCGAAAAAGCTGTAGTGAAGATGGCCACTGCTAAACGTCAGACCGACCCAAGTTGCATATGAATCCCACCGGAGAGCAGGTAAAGGGCATCTCAAATTGACAATTATCTTTTATCACTATGTCTGTTCGCCTGCCGGTTGCTGAAGTATAGGTCCTATACTAATACAGACAATTGTTTTCGTAAAAAAATGTAGTTCTTTTTTGATAAATAACATAATATCATTTCACTCTTTTACTAGTACCTGATACTTGTTGAAGAAAAGCCTTATATTTTTTATTGTCGGATAAATTTCTTTGAATTTGGCGACCCACAAAAATTTTCAAGCGACCCCCAGAGGGGTCGCGACCCACGGTTTGCGCACCACTGCACTAGAAGAGGCACAACAGGCTACACTTACCTGGTTAGGGAACCTGGAGCAAGATTTCTTTGAAAAGGGCATGGATGATTTGGTGCCACGTTGGAATAAATGCTTAGACCACTATGGTTCCTTTATCGAATGATAGTGTGATACGATTTGTCAAACATAATAAATTTTCATATATTTATCTCTGCACGTTTTTCTGTCAATCAAAAATTCACCTTACTTTTTGATACTCCTTTGTATTTAACATTTCATTATTCTATGACGGGACCGTCGTATCTCAATGGGTATTCTCACTGCTCTAGCAACTTGCGAGTTGTAGGCGGCGCATGTTTGATTCCACTGTGTATTTCTCTCCTTTGTGTCAGCAAAACTTTCTTTGTGCGTCTTTGCCCATTACTTGACGTTGTCTGTCTTATGTTTGTCAAATATGGCCCATGCGCCATGAAACTCAACCAGCCAGCAAATCTTAATCTGAAACTTGAGCCTCCGTTTAGGTTCGATAGATTGACACACAACGGATTCAAACCAAATCTAGAATGCAGTGGTAATAAACAGTAAACAAAGAATCTTATACTCACCATTTGGAAATATTGAAACTCGTGCTCAAAACATTTTTGTTTTGCCCGACCCATTTATTACTCTGAACACAGGCATGAAAAGAGAAACTTTCTCCCTCTGAGAAAACAATGATTTAAATTTTGCATCTATTTGCTTTTTTGTGCAACAGCATAAATCGAAGTTGTGCGTACACTTTGTACTCACGTCAACTTTATGTACGACGTTGTACATCGTCAGTCACGACCGTTCATATTCAAAATTCACTTCACTCACTAAATTAGTGTCGTTTGTCTGATTGCGTGACACCCATTAAAAGTGTATTATAAACTTACTCTTTGAAATCTACAATTAAAGTGTAAGAAAACTTTAAACAAATTAATGAAAATTGTTAGTATTATTTAGTCTCAATAAACTGCGAAGAACTTTTGACGAGTAAATCTCATCATATGCACAAAGGACATTTTCAATGTGTGAGCTGTATTTTTTATGCAAAACTGCGCTCGCGTTGTCTGATAAATCATTAATCGCTATTGTATTTCTAAAAAGATAAAATAATTGCATTGTTAGATACGACTGATTTTTATTTTTTAAGTATTTTATCTGTCGGTTAAATTATACGTTGTCAATTAGTTGCTTTGGAAAAAGCAATTCAAGTAGAAATCTAGAGATATTTACTTCATCTCTAGCTGTTGTGCACAGACTGTGAAATAATTTCGTACTAAATTATGTTTACCGCATCTCTTGCTGTTGTGCACAGACTGTGAAATGTAACTTCGTACTAAATTTTCACAAACAACTTTAAGTATTGCAAAAATGTGGCTTTATGGGTAACCAGGGGTTCTCAAAAATGAAACCCGAAAACCTGCGCTTCTCGAAGATTGCGATTTCCTCAAATTCCAATATACATATGAATGGAAAAAGTCAAACTGATTTTTACTGAAACGTGCGACTTAGAAAATATTAGGTACCATATATAACATCAAGTTTTTATATAAGCTATTCATTTATTGTTCCAGTCATTTCTTCACATTTTTACTATCCTGATTTCTACGGTTACTCTTCTAACATTTAATATAATTAATTTCTTTTGAAATAAAGCTACCGATAAACTAGTTTTCGCTTAATTTTATAAAACTTAAGAGCAATTAGAATATTTTCTAATTTTCTTTTCAACAGTTTTTTTCGGTATTTTTTCACAATTTAAGAAATCATTCAATATTCATATCTTATACTTATTTTTCATCTGATCTTTGGTTCAACGGGCTCTGAGTTCGAATCCCGATCTCGGCATTTATGTTCGTAGTGATTTGGAATCTACTTTATGCCGCTGGTCACTGTCTAATTGGCCTTCGTGTGGGGAAACAATTACACTAGTGCGACAAACTAAACTAACTTATTTTTCTTTAAAGAGGAATGCGTATATAATTAAACATTTTGTATGCAACACAAAGTGTGTCGAATAGTACCCGTTAAGATTTACAATACTCTTTTAGAAAACACTTTTATTCCCTACTAATTTGTTTAACAAATTTCCATGACTGTTAAGCGAAACCTACATTAACGTTACCAATCTTAATGAATAACTTCACGCGACCAATGATATTAGATTTCTCAGTATCATTACCTCGGTCTATGAGAAGCGTTTTCTGGAGAGCTAAATGTAGATGGCGCTAGTGTCTTTATTGTAAAACGTGCTTCCTGTACGTATTCTTTATTGGGATTCTGAAGGTAAACTCGTCTTTCATTGCTTTGCTTGTTTTCAATGAAAGCCCCTCTTATATTTCTAAAATCTAAATTATGAAAAATAAAAACTCGACGAGGAGAGTTAAACTCACTATGAACGGATCTACAAACAAGACAAGGAGTAAATGGAGAAAATCATTTTTATATCGATTTATTTTCAGGAATTGTTCGTTTCTTTTCTATTTTTCTACAGCTATTATTTTATTTTTCAAAATTATTTCACATGTGTTGAAAGCTGTGAAAATAACTACCGCCTGAAGTTTTGTTTTGAAAATTAAATTTGTTGAATGAGTTCTAAAAACTTAGTTTGAACTTTCTGTATTTGTATTTAAAGTCCTGATTGACATCTGCGAAATGCGATAGGGGTATGAGTAGGGTATTTTAATTAACGTCAAACTGGAGCGACACAACGGGCTATTGGTGACGGTCCGGGATCAATCCTAAAGGGAAAGATCCGAGGACACCACGTAATTTTGAATCATGGTCAGATGTCGAGGCAACACCTGAGCTGACACCCCACTATCCAAACTCGAAATGCAATAGGACATACAAGTAAGGCAACTAATTCATTGCTGCTGTATAAAAACCTCTAGCAATTAAATTGCGTTTGTAAAATGTGGAGAGGTGAAACTACCACGGATACATTCAAGAACAGTTAGTTCAGAATATTGCATTGAATAAATTAGGATCCTTCAAACTAGGGGATAATTTCTTCTCTTGTTATAAAAGGACTTATTTTCTCGTTCGAAAGGTTGTTAAAAGATTGAGCAATACAAAAAAAGATAAATGAAACAATTTAAAATTTATTTAATTATTTTAAAATGAGATTTGCAAGATGTGAAAAAGATTTCAAAGGAATGTCGATTGGAGAAGTTTGACTGATCCTAAACTAAAATCTCTCAAAGGAAATATTTTTTTCTGTTTTAGCCTAGTGCCAATTTTTTTTTCTCGTTGCAAACAGTCTTTATTTAAATTCGTGTGCCGATTTTAGCTACTTAAGAACAAAAATCTACGTTGCTGGTGATGCAATAAAATAACAATATCGATTTGGAATAGAGAGAGGAATATATTTGAAAATAAAATAATTATGAATTAATAATTTCTTGTTGTAGAAAACATTTCATGATCAAATTATATTTATTTTATTCGTCATTTTAAGATGTTTTCTAATTATTCTGATATTATATTTCCTATTACATTCTGATTATTTTTATTAAATATTTCTCTAATTACTAAAAAAACTAATTTAATTAGTTATTATGTAACACATATTATATTCGATTTTACCTTAAAAAATTATCCATCTTGTTTCATAAAACTAAAAGTTGCTTCGCGAGTCACCAAAATAAATAACAAAAAGTACTTAAAAGCGAATTGCAGAAAACAGCACTTTACTGAGTATATAATAGACTTTTCTGCCTAGAATCTAAAACTGCTGTAAAGAAAAGTTACTAGTACCTTCAAGTATTATCACTTTCTTGTAGAAACTATATATATTTTTAATAGCATGAAACAGACAGAAAATGTTTCAGTAACATTCGAGCACCCTAAAAGATTTGTCCTTTTCCAAGTAAACTGCGAAAGAGCACTATTATACTTTTTTATAGAAAGTCTCCTTGCAATCGTATGTTATTTTCTACGAGGTGTTGTTGAATTGTCATAATTAAATAAAAGTGCTTGAGACTGATTTTGGGTTATGATTACGTTCTTCGATTAAAGTTTTTACGGACATTTTAACTATGCCGTCATTGAGTATTATCTATTTTTAATGGGGTTTTTAGCTTTTGTGGAAATCAAGAGACATATTCGTTCCCTTTAGTCAGTTTGTTATTGTTTTAATGGATTCATGACAGTGACGTAAAAACGTTTATTAACCAATCAGAGCACAAGAATGAATAAAGAGAACTGATCGGATTTTATTTCCGAATTTTTAACTTATATTTTATTTTTAAAACATAAAATAAGAAATGTGGCTTCAGGGTAACTTTCACAACGCGCTAGTAAACGCTTTTCTTATCAAGATATGTTTCAAGCATTGTAGCTGTTTTCTTAACAAAATGGATTATCATTCAGTGAAAGGATTGTAAAGGAATAGACCAATGGTGAGAGGAATATAACGATGCCAATAAGCGACCAAAACGTAAAGTAAAATCTGGTTCACGAGATTTTATTTACATATTCTAAATTTCCTTTGCAAGTGAAATAACATTTCCAGGAGGGGAGCAAGTACGTAAACAATAATACGTAAGTAGGTCAGACATTGGATTACACAAATCCTCTCATAATCAACCTCATGTACAGAAATAAATTAAAACATTTTTGCATTTAAACAACAAAGTAAACTAAAGTAGATAACAAATTTCATACCTGAATGTATTGCTTTTTAAATGTATTGCATTTAATAACGATGAAATTTTGATATCTTTATTGTCTTTTATTTGCAGGTATAAACTGGATTTATTTAAACTTTTGAAATCAACGATAGTACGATAATGTACAAGGTAAAAGTGGAGCTTAATTTTGGAAAGGAATGTTTTCCTTCGAAGAAGATTTTGAGTGACCTTGGTCTTCAGCCATTTTTTTCGACTGATTCTGCAAAATTTTTTACACTTGGGGTAAGTTGCCAACTGAAACTTGAACTTTTATTTATGTAATGACATCATTAATATGTATTGGAAAGATTAATTTAGTCATGATTATTTTCCCTCTAAAATATAAATTAGTTTAATTTTAGGACAACGGCTGCATAATTGTATGTAATAGTGTGGCTTAATTTTATCCAATAATTGTGTATACGTGTGCATAATGGCATACAATATAAACAGGTAGTTAGGCTGCTGGTTGAATCAACGTCGGGCTGGAGCAACACAATGGGCTATTGCTCATTATGGGATTAATCCCAAAGCGAAAGATCCGAGAACAACACCTCGTCATTTTAAACCATGGTCAGATGACGAGTTCAACATCTGAACTGGCACCCCACTCTCCAAATTTCCGTACCAGGACATTTGAGGCCACGGAAGATTTAACGTGCACCAGCCCCCTGTACACGACGGTCTTTGATTGGATCGAGTTTCGAACTCGTAACTCTCCGCTTGCTAATCCACTACTCTTCCAACCGGGCTATACGGCCCCGCAAACAATATAGAGATGTAAATTGAATTTGTAATAAAAGATTTTACAATTATTCCGATCAGGTATCATTACCTAAGCTATGCGTGCAATTACTCGACAAGGCTGGTAATGTCAGGCAAATGGATGTTTTTATAGTGCATAAGGTCTTGTATATATTGGGCGGAAAGATTGATTTGATATCAACTTGAAGATTTTTTTGTGTAAATAATTGTTTCAAAATATTAACTTTCTTTTAGGTGCGTGTTATTCCCTTACTTTGCCCTACGTTTTCAATATACAGGGTGATTCGAAGTTCCCAGGCCAAATTTCAGAAGGTGGTAAGGTGCACCAAATTTAACATTTTCTGTCCACCCTACCTGTGCTTACATACATCTAACGCATGGGGTTGCTAATGGAAACGGAAGAGCTGATTCGGCACTTGCCTGTTGGGAGGCGTTCACGGTATAATCTTCGAGAAGCAAAAGAATCCTTTTTGCAAGAATACCTTGATCCTGAAACTTGAAAAGTACATGATTTTCAAACTATAGTAGTATTTTTGTGTTTAAAAGCCTTGATTGCACGCCATAGAATTTATTTATACATAGCCTTGTTCAAGGTAGGTAGGTATTTTAATTAACGTCGCGCTGGAGCAACACAACGGGGATACTGTGTGTGTATCTATTACTTGATATTGTGTGTCTATTACTTGATATTGTATGTCTT